>VSDK01011292.1:0-58797 GCA_009767595.1 Symbiodinium kawagutii | reverse complement strand
CCATCCATCCATCCATCCATCCATCCATCCATCCATCCATCCATCCATATGACACCCATCTAATCCAACAAACAGCAAAACAATAATCGAAGGAAAAGCGGCGGTCCCAGCCACCCAGTATCAAAACTACACACCATCACTTGACTCCACGTGATTCACCAGCTGCTTAACCATCAAGTAATCATTGACTATTAATCAACCATTACTTGGAGGGACATCTCACTTAGTACGTGGCTACTATCCATGGTGATTTAGTCCGCAAGTCGGGTTGTAGCACATACTAGCCTTGTACAAAGTGAGATGATCCCGCAAGTGTAGGGGACCCCCCTCAGTCATCATACATTAGCAATCATCTTTCCGAAAAAAAACAACCATTGTAATTGGACTGGCAAGGCATGGACCTCCAGGTGGTTGTCACATCTGTTGGGATGAGTCAATGTGGATGCAAGATTGAACCATGTGGTAGCACTATCACAGTGCATCCAATGGACGAGTGGATGCCCTATTTCACCCAAGGGGCAAAGATGTTGCTCAAGAATGTACGTACTGCATGGTGCGAGAATGAGGTCCACGTTTACCTTGATCCCCATGCCATGATTTTCCCATTCCCGTCTGCGAAGAGAGGAACCATGCAAGTTGCCGAGCTGTTTGCTGGGATTGGTGGTTGGTCTAATGCTGGTCAACACCTAGGCCTACAGACTGCAATATTTGTTGAGTCATGTGGAATCACAGCAGAGGCGTGTGCTCGCACCCATAGGTGCAAGGTGATGAGTGCCAAGGAGTACATTACCTCTCTATGCTTTGGCACAGCGCCAGACCAGGTGGTGCTGAAGGCCGATGTCAATGATGATGAGACGTGGATGGCCTTGACTATGGCCAATGTGGCATACATTTTGGGGAGCCCTCCATGTCAGCCTTGGAGTGGGTCCGGAAGGACCAAAGGTTTGCAATCCGAGGATGGCCAGATCTTTGCGAAGACTCTGAAGAAAGGGGCAATGATGATGATCCATGTCATGGTCATGGAAAATGTGAGTAACATCACAAAACACCCTGACTACAAGACGCTCCTGAAAGATGCTGCAATGCTAGGAATGAAGATGATCATGGCTGACAGCTACGAAATTTCCAAGGTGTCGCCAGTGAGACGTGATCGATGGTTGGGAACGTTTGTGCATAGCTTCGTTCCGATCTCGGATGACAATGTTGTCCGGGCTAGGAGTATCAGTTTGGCCAATGACGTTTTCCACATCATCCATTCATGTCCCAGTCTGGCTCAAGTCGAATGTGTCCATGTCAACATGAGTGCCAAGGAGCGAACCGCACTTGTCATAGACGATATTGCACGGGAAATGCTTGGTAATTCTGAGTATGCACCATGGTGGGTAACTACCAACAGCAAATCCTTGTCACCTGAGGACATTCTGCAGACACGTGTTGTTTTGCCTGACAAGCAACTGTTTGCAATCATGGCCAGCTATGGGGGGCAACACAAGCTTCCAAAGGACCTCCTAGGTTCCAAAGGGCTACAAACTGTACTCACCGAAGATTCTCAGGGATTGCGCTACTTCAGTCCATGGGAATTTGCGAAGGCACTTGGGTATAGTAACCATACTGTCCTCCCAACGGATGTCAAGATGGCCTGGAAGGTCATTGGAAATGGTTTGAGTGTTTTTCATGCATTCTTGCAGATTTACAAGACACATCTCGCGTTAGGTGATGCATCCTTCGTGTCCTTGCCTGATGCAATTGAAAGAATTTTTGCTAAGATCCTTTCATCCATTGGTCAACTTGCTGCTTTGCATGTTGTGGAGGATGGGGAATGGTGTTGGTTGAACCCAATCAGTGAAAATCCTGCCAAGCGTGCAAAGACTGAGAGCGTTGTGCCCGACACCGTACCTTTCGCATGTGAAGAATATGATCTGCAGACCAGGACTCTTCCGGGCTTCCCTGAATTTTCCATGGAACACAATCCTATGTCAAGATCCAACATGGTTGAACAAGGACATGGGGGCATGGTTATGCTTACACACTGTGAGAGGCATTGGACGCAATGTGTTCATGGTGAGAAGAGAACCTCCGTGAAAGATGTAGTTCAAAGAGCCATGCCATTTGCTCAGGGATACAACTTCATGAGCTTTCGCATGGACCAAGCCGAATTGCACTGGGAATCTCCAATTGTCAGTGTGCCCATGAAAGTGCTTGTTTTCACACCAGCCAAGATTCAAATCACATGTTGCGAACGTAAATTGAACACGGAAATCAATTTGCAATGTGATGTGACGTGGACCACCCGAACTATGTTGGCATTTGTGGCTAGCCATTTGGGTTGCAATGTTGACAGTTTGACCTTGTGGTTCCAGAACAGACTCATGAAAGATGATGAATTCATCTTGGACAATCCAGGCACTCTCTTCGAAGTTGCTTTCCGCACTGTGCCAAACCGAAAGATGGATTGGTGTCCACCAGCCATTGAAATCACTGACCCAGGGTTGATCCCTGCACCATGCTATTTCTGGCGATTTGTGGCCAGACATCCAACCAAGAAAATCGCACGTTCTCTAGTTTGCAAAGGGGATGTCAACATTTCTGTTTTGGTGCAACAGCTGTTTCCTGACATTCATGCAGCCATACCATGGGAACCCTTCCAAGGAGATCAAAGCATTGATCCTGCACGCCAAGTGCAGAGTGTGGGATCCTTTGAAGTGCAATGGAATGGATTCAAACCTATGGGAGTTACGTCGGTATTCAAACTGCGTTTTGACCAGGAAATCCAAACAATTGCCATGCAAAACAAGTTCATCCAAGATGATGATCCTGAGTTTTGGATTCGTACGCCTTTTCAATGCAAGCCTATGACAACGAAACTCCCCAAGGATGTCATGCTGCAAGAAATTGCGGCATCATTCTTTGCGATGTCTCAGGCGAATGTCAATGTGATGATTATGCAGGATCAACATGTTCTTGACCCCAATCTCACCACAGGCGAAATTGATCCACTACGAGTGCTGACTTTCCGGGTCTGTCCTTTGCTGGGAGGTGCGAAATTCGAAGGGGTGAAAACCAGGATCAAAAGTGAGCTTGAACAGAGAGGCGTGCCTGCTGAGGTTCTAGCTGAAAGAACAAATGCCTTCATCGGCAAGATTGCTTTGGAGAAATTGGCTGGGTTCAAGGAATCTGACCGTGATGGTTTTTGGGATGCTATGAAGAAGCTGGCCACCGAGAATCGTTTCAGGTTGATAACTCCAGGAGAGTTGAAATCCCACCAGAAAGTTATGCGAAAAGAGAGCAACAAGATCTCCCAACCGCCACCAAAGAAAACGAAGAGCTCACATTTCAGTCCGAAAGCTGATGAAGTTGTCATTGACATTGCGCATTTCACTGCTGAGGGACATGGGATACAGATCCTTGAGAATGCACGTTTTGGTCCCGATCAATGTGGATTAGCCATCATGAGTGCCAATGATGCAAGAAAGTTCCAAGCTTCCGGTGTCAAATCTTGCGATCCACTGGCCATTTTGGTTATCGATGCTGACATGCATGGATTCCAAGATATATTCCAAATGCCAGCCCACACCAAGAAAGGGCAACCAATCATAGTGAGAGCTGCATTGCTGCAATTCGGGGATGAGCACATTTCATATGAAGCTTCTGTGATGTCCCTGCAGGTCACACCTATTGCCGCAACTACCATTGAGTTCTTCATCATGCGTAAGCTAGTGAACCAGTGGCCAGATGCAGCAATCCCACTGCAATTCCTGGGCGTCCAGGTGCCTTCCCTACGAGGAAGCAACCTCATGAGTGCCTGGTCTATAAAGGCCTGGAGCCAGGATCGGAAACAAAGCAGCTTTGAAAAAGCTGATTACTGGCACGGATATTTTCGTGTAGGGGACCATCTCTTGCACTCTGTCCTTGCACGCAGTGGAGCCAATGGAATCATCATGAATCCAAAGGGCTCAGATAAAAAACACGACACACGCTATGGTATCGTGACTTTGCCGGGCAAGAATTTGTCCCAAGTGATCACGTTGGCTGAAAGCTGTGAGAATTCCCTCGGTGTTACTTTGGTGGGGGAACATTTTGCAGTGAGGTGTTTGAAGCAACACCTTGATCAGGTTCGAGCCAAGCTGATGCCGGAATCAGCTTATGTTGAAGCAACCCAAGTGGAACCAGACCACCAATTGTATATCATGAAACACGTTGGTCAAGTGGGGAAAGAGGGATTGACAAAAGCCCTCCAAGATGGTGGATGGCAAGCTCAAGCCGTCAAACCCCAAGGGATGGACAAATGGATCATTGCTGCGAAGAATCCACCTCGCAGCTACCACATGGTCGTCAATGGAAACCTCACAATTGTTGAACCCATGGGAAAACATCAGCATGTGGCTCCTTTCACCATGATTGCTCAGGAAGTCCAGGTTCAAACAGTTGTTGATGTTCAGAACCAAACCATGCAGATTTCCTCAACCACACGGATGGCTGAAGTGAAAGCGGAGCTCCAAGCGCAGATCAATGCAGCTCTTGATGACAAACTTGCACAAGCCAATCAACAGATTGCAGCCCTGAGTGACTTGGTTGTGCAAACACAGAAGCAAACAGATACGGTGGCCCGTAGTGTAGCTGCGGAGGTGTCAACAATGAAAGATGAACAGGCCTTCACAAAGAAGAAAATGCAGGAGATGGAAACCAATATGTCCAACGCATCCCAAGCAATCATTGGGCAGATGCAGAGCATGTTCAAGACCATGCAGTCCAGCCTAGAAACAACGCTAGCTCAACAACTGGCGACACACAATGAGCAGGACAAGAGGTTTCGAACAGATGATGGAACTGCGCCCAAGCATGATGCATTTGCGAAGCATTCATGACTAGCTGGGTATAAGAGAGAGCGATGTTTGCAGTGGAAATGGGTAATGATGCTTTGGTGTTTGTTGTGCCTTGTCTTTTCAGTAGAGGCCTTGCAGACTCATGCCGATCCTTGCCTACGATTCACTGCGTACCATAGTACCAATAGATGGCTTTCGAGCTTCACAGGTGAATCAATTCAGGGTAACACCTGGGTGCATAACACCAAATTCATTAATCAAATGCATTCGGAGATCAGCGATGTGCCTTGCATCCACGAACACGATCATGAAGCCTTCCATGATGACAGAGGGAGTGTGCAAAACCCTCCAGACACGGGAATCGCAAATTGCCGTGAATCCTTTTGGAAGTACCAACATTATGATAATGGTGATGTTTCTTTTGATCCATGTCAATGTTCAATTTGTCAATGCCATTTCTCAGTGAGCAGAGGCCGCAAACCATATCCTATAGGTGAAGCCAAGGTTCCTGGACCTTTTCATGTGAAAGTGTTCAATCCGCATCAGTTGTTCAACCAAGAGGATGTCATTGCCAAATGGCCTCCAGGAGTGTGGATTGGATCAGAAACTTCTCATACTGAAGTTGCCATGAAAGAAACAATGAGACGGTTCAAAAAGCACAAAGTGAAGGGAATTTTCAGCAAACCAGTTCCCAAACACACGAACAATGCCGGTGTATTTCGGGGAAAAGCTTCAGGAGCAGCCATTCTGTCGCACCATGACATTCGTCCTTTCCCTGAAAAGATGCCACCTGATGTTTTTGATACTTGTAGAGCTTGTGATGCCTTGATTCATTTGGGACACCAAGAGCACCTATATGTTGGCACGTTTTATGGTCCACCGAAAGCTAGTTCCAAACTGGCAAATGGTGAAGAAATTTTTCGTAAGATTGCAATTCCAATTGTGGAAAGAGCCCTTTCCTACAAAGGGCCAGCTTTGATTGCGGGGGACTTCAACAGGACTTTGTCGGAGAGCCCTTTTTGGGCTACGCTGCAATCCCATGGGTGGATTGATGCTGCTTTGTTGGAGTATCAGCGTCATGGAACAATTCCTCCCCCTACTTGCAAAGATGCTACTCGACATTCATTTGTCCTTCTGAACCCGGTTTTAGTTCGGGCAATGGTTAAATGCCATACTGTTGATTTGGTTACCTTTGATGCACATCCTGTACTTGAAACAATCCTGGATTTCAACCTGCTTGAAAAGGATAGATCGGTATGGGCTTTGCCACCATCCTTGGATGATTTCCTTTTCGATGAGGAACGACTGAACTTTGAGGCGACCAAAATCTGCAAGTTGCGAGGCGAACATTTTGACCAAGCCAAATGTACTGATAACATTGATGAGATGTTTCGACAATTTGCTTTTTCCTTTGAGGAGTGTTTTGCCAAGAGTTGCGTTACTTCAGATGGACAAACTGCGGCAATCCCAGCGAAGTGTTTGAAACGATTCAACAAACCGCTGAAGCGAACAATGCAGATGTTTCCACCTCAACTGCATACTGCTAGAGATGGCGATTTCCAAGTTGAGGTGATCTCACCTGATACCAGTATCAGGAGACATGTTAAACAATGCAGACGAATACAAAGCTTTCTGCGACAGACCAAAGCGAATTTGACCAAGTGTTCAGATGTTGCAACTTCCCAGTGCACTGCCTTGTGGAATGTGATCTTGAATGCTTCGGGATACCATGGTGGTTTTGGTACTTGGGCCCTGGATAACTTGAGGATGTGGGTTCCGTTGGATGTACCTACCTGGGAATATGCTAATGAACTTTACAATGAGATGCAACTGTGGGTACGAACTGAGATTCAACATTTTCGTGTCCACCAACAAAGACGAGTAAAGGAGCGAATGCATGCTGACATTGCCAAAGGAGGGAAATGTGCGTTCAGAAGGGTGCGCGATACTGCGAACCCACCTTTGGCCTATATTGGCATTCTGAGAACTTTGCAGATCAAACAACAACGATGGGTGAAAGAGGGTTTACAGAAACTGCGATTCGAAGGAGAATGTAATTTTGTTCCTGGCCTGCCAGTGGTATTTCAAGAACAGAATGCGAAAGTGGTGGCGATTGATCCACCATACATTGAGGTTGACCGACCATTGCGATGTCGGGACTTTTCGGCACTTGTGATGTATCAACATGATTCAACTGCTGATCAGAAACAGATGCAAAAGATTGTTTCGACAGCGTGGCAAGAATACTGGAGTCGTGACAACACTCCTCCAGCCAGAGAGGACTGGGAAAATGCTTGTGATTGGATTACTGCTTTAGAGGACTGTCCTTCATGTCCTTATGCTGAATTTACAGAAGATGCTTGGGCGCAACATTTGAGGAAGGCGAACAAGACCTCGTCTAGGGGAGCCTGTGGTTTTTCCACACATGACCTTCTTCGATTGCCAAAACCTTTGCTAACATGGCTATTTGAGATTTTCAGAACTGCTGAAGAAACTGCTAAGTGGCCGGAAAAATTCGGAGTTGCCCGTGTAGTTTTGCTCACGAAACCGGATGGACAACCCAATGATGCTATGGGGCTCAGGCCCATTACCATTTTGAGCATGATCTATCGACAATGGTCAAGCTTTAGATCAGCGCAAGTTTTTGATTTTCTGGGAGCACAACTCCCTCCGCAGATTGGCAACATTGCCAAACATGTAAGTGCAGATATGCTCGCAGCATGGTTTGCAGACACATTGGAAACATGTCACTTAGATAAGTCCAAACTTTGTGGATTGGTGTTGGACTTGAAGAAATGCTACAATTTGATTCCAAGATTCCCGCTTGCGCAGATGATGATCCATGTGGGGATCCCGGAAGCCTATGTTCGTGCACATCAAGGTTTACTCTTCAAACTGTCACGTTTTCTGGAACTGGCAGGTGAGATTGATGAACTGCACCCGAGTACAACTGGGGTGCCCGAAGGATGTGCTTTTTCTGTGGTTGCCATGCTAGTGGTTACCAAATGTGCTGCTGAAGTCATTATTGATCACCGTGAACATATTGATGTTTCGTTATTTGCTGACAACTGGGGACTGATGGCCAATGATGTTCATACACTTGACGATGCCATTGGGAGGTTGGAAGCCTTTTTGACGGATTTGAAAATGCAAATTTCACCGGAAAAATCCTGGTTGTGGGGTACAACTACTCAACTGAGGAGACAAATCAAAAGTATTTCACTTGCTGGGAAACATCCTCCGGTCAAGAATCATGCCGTGGACCTTGGATGCGATGTTACGTACACCAAGAAGATTTCCAAGACTGCTTGCAAGAAACGTGTTCAGAAATCAAAGAGGATGCTCTTTCGAGTTAAAGCTACGAAATACCCTCGTAAATTTCGCAAGAAGATGGGAAACACTCTGAGTGCGGGGGTTGTTGGGTATGGTTCTGAACTGAATCATATATTGCCTGCGGAATGGAGATCTATCAGAACTGCTGCTTGTCATGCAATTGACAGGTATCGGAGTGGTGCCAACGGTCTGTTAGTGTTCAGTGCCACTGGTGAATACATTGACCCACAAGTTCGCAATTTGTGCAGACGTATTCAGTTTTTGCGGAAATTTCTGAGACAGTTCCCAAACAAAAGGAACCGCTTCATGGATAAGCTCATTTCAAGCCGGTGCAACCGAACTGGCATGGCTTCGACATATAGGAAAGCGTTTCGAGATGCGGGATGGACTTTCATTGCGGATGGCTTTCTCGAACACGATGATGGTTTGCGATTTTCGTGGCTGACTGCTTCAAGAAAATTTGTACAACGCATTTTACAAAAACTTTGGACTAGACACGTCTCTGACAAGATGAGCACTCGTCCCTTGTTCGATATGACCTCGTTCAATGGTCGCATGTTTTCAAAATCACTGCAACACCGAACCGAGCAACACCAAGGTATTTTGTCGAGCATTGCAAGTGGTAAACATGTCACCAACGATGTGCTTCATAAGTATGCCTTGCATATTCCTGATGACAAGTGCATTTTCTGTGGATGTAAAGATGGAAAGAAACATAGAATTTTTGAATGCAAGTCCTTGCAACATTTGCGACGCAAGTACCACGATACCATTACCTGGGTGAAGAAACAAGCACAAGGAGTTTTTGCCTTTGCCTTGTGCCCGGACATCAATGAAGCATTAAGCTTGAAGATGAAACACGCAGTGGATTTTCCTGAGTTGACTTTGCCGGGCGACCACGGTCGCTCTTTGCTGTTTGTTGACGGATCAGCATATTTCCAGGACACTGGTTACTGGGAACATTGCTTGGCTTCTTCAGCTGTGGTTCAGTGGCATGAACATTCGGGTGAGGTCACTTTGGTTGCTAGAGGATTGCTCCCTACAATTGATCATTCG
The DNA here is from genome assembly GCA_009767595.1 of Symbiodinium kawagutii. NCBI lineage: Eukaryota > Dinophyceae > Suessiales > Symbiodiniaceae > Symbiodinium > Symbiodinium kawagutii. Next base: position 49,585 of record VSDK01011292.1, on the reverse strand, counting down.
TCGTTTCGTGGAGAATCATTTGCTATTTTATTGGCTTTACAACAAAGTAGACAATGCGATATTTATGGTGACTGTCAAGCGGCTCTGGATTTACTCAATGATCTGTTGCACTGTCATTCCATTGAGGGTGTGTGTGCCAAATTTTCTCATCCTGACATTTGGGAGGGCATTGCTTGGCACATTAAACAACGAAGTGAAGGAGACATTCGGGTCTTCAAAGTTAAGGCCCACCAGGTAGACTCTGTTTCCGTGCTGCCCCCAGAGCGATGGATTGAATATGCCAACCGATGTGCAGATGAACATGCTAAAGCCGTTTTCACACAGGAGTTCCGAACTTTGTTTCAAGCCATGCAAACTCAAGTGAAACGTGATTTGCATTTGGAAAACATGATGAGTCAGTACCATTCGTATTTGTGCGACATTGCTGACTTGTATTTTGAACACAATAAGAATAATAAGCCGGAGACTGCATTGAAACCTGACTTTCAGGACCTGCAACCTGCTGTCACCACCTTGGGTCCATTCCCCATTTCGTTCAACGAAATCGAGCAGTGGCCTTTTGGAGCTAAATTTGCTAAACGTTTTCTGAATTGGTGGAACCGGCTTACATGGACAGATGAGGGATGTATTAGCTTTCTGGAGCTGTACATTGACTTTGCAGTTTCGCGTAATTGTTTGGTCCCGGTCAACATGGCCAAAAATACTTGGATTCTTCGTGAAGATAATATAAATGCCGACGAAAGCAGCCTTGCTTTAAATTTGCAAAGTCGTACATGGACTCAGATTTTGAATTATTTTCTTCAACATGTGGATTTCCCAATTGCTAAGTTGCCTAGGGGACGGGGCCTACATCATGTAGGATATGCCATACCTGTCCACACCTTTGCTGGCAGACCAAGATTGCACATTGGTCATAGAGCTTCGGAAATCCTTTGGCAATACTTCCATAGAGCAGGCGCTACCGTGCGCGACATGAAGGCTACATGGCACTTTTCAACTCACATCCCTGCAGGTGCATAATGCATGGTTGTCGTGTTGGTGCTGTCTCCAAGGTTGTGTTGGGTCTTCATCCCTTCACTTGTTTTTTGTTTGACGTCTTGGCCTAATTTTGTTGGGTGTACGCTGAAGCTTATGCTGATGCCGACACTTGGCAACGCATCGACCTGCATTCCGCCTCAAAGTCAAAACCATTGTAATTGGACGGCTTTATCATTCCCTTCTTAATAACCACGGTTAACCCTTGATAAACCAACTCAAACTTGGGGTCCACAACTTGGACTTAAGAAGCCACCATGCAGTTCACCCAAAACTGCATTCCGCTCCTGGCACTCCACTGCGCTGTGGACGATGGACTGAGGATGGATCCTCGGCCGAACAGTGATGACATGTGGCGAAATGATACTTAAACAATGGTGAAATGGTTCTCAAATGATGGTGCAGCGGTGGTCAAATGATGGTGGTAGTTAAATATGGTGGCAAAGGTACTTGAATGATGCTTTTTTACTGATTGCATATGTTTTTTTGGTGGTTACATGATGGTGAAATTAGGGGTTGATGATCAGTTGATGGCCCAACAGATGGCCAATAGTGATTTATGAAAGCATACGAAGGCAATGTGAACAGCTAGCAACCAAATGTGACTGAATAGCGCCATACGAAGACAAAGCCTCAAAATGTTGACCAATCAAAATCAACCATAAAATCAGAGTCAACAGCAGGTGCTTGTCCAGAAATGGTATGCCCTCATAAACTAATGGAGTTTCCTTGTTTTGAACATGGTATACCCCACCCAAACTGGTGGAGTTTCCCCGTTAATGGTGGTTGAACTCGGATGGTGCTTGTAGGCACCGGTACGGCGGCACAGCCACCGGTAGTTCGAACCTCACTGAGGCGCGGACACCACCTCGATGTCGTCATATTCCACACCGTAGAGCCAATGCCTCACTGGTTGGTGGGTGCTCACCACCCATGGTTAACTAGTGGTTAATAGTGGTTGGCGCTTGCGGACGTCCACCCAGTGGTTAATAGTGGTTAAGAATGGTTAATAGTGGTTCATATGTTTGTTAATTAATGATTATTACTGGTTGGTGGTTGAACCACCCCTCTGAAAAATATGCGCAAGTCAACCAACCATTTGTTAATAACTACAAGGGAAAATATAGAATGTTTAAGACCACCAACCAGCTAACCAGCTTAGGTGCCAAGAAGAATTGCCCACTGAAAAGTGCGGAAAGCATGGTCAGCTTGAGCGTCACAGGGTCACTAGTGGCTGCTAATTGTTCACTGATAGTTGTTCACTGGTGCCCAAAGAGGTTGATAACGATAACTTACACAAATAAATTATAGGAGTGAAAATTTCAAATCAACGGTCATTCACAATCTACTGCACATTGAAGGACTAATGAATTTCGGTTAATAACGGCAATGACTGCATCACCATCCTCACCATTATCACCTTTGACCATCATTAACCTCATCAACAAACTCATCAACCATCGTAATTGTGGGGAGACGGATACTATTAAAAAACAACATCGCAATAGATCCGCCAGTTCTGCCACTGCCCGCCATTCTCCATAAGCTTATCAAGCGAAGATTAAATACAGGGCTTCAGCAACGTAGCCTGCAACAGGAAGCAAAAAACACGGAGCGGACGGCAAAGCAAAGCGAGTCAAGAAGAGGCGGAAGTCGGTTCCAGGAAAGGAAAGGTGAGTCAGAAGCAAAGGACAATGCGTCAAAAAAAGGGAAAGCGCGAGTCAAAGGAGCAGGAAGGCGGGTGAAGGAGAGGAAGGCAAGTCAAGGAGAGAAGGATAGCGAGTCAAGAGGAGAGCGGGTCAAAAAGAGACGGAAAAGCAGGTCAAGAAGAAGAAATTAGAGAACCACATGGATTGCAGTTCACATGGCCACTGGATTGCAAGATCATAATGGTTCAAACGCCTGCAGTTCCAAAAAGTGCGCAACCAGCGCGCCGGGACCTCTTCCTGCAAACTCACTGCGAGCGACATCTGACAAAGAAATCATGAGGATGTGGGTAGCGTTCCTGTTCATGGAGCTCGTCATCTTGGACGCACCGGAGACATTGGGCAATTGCACCCACATAGCAAGAATTGCCGATGTTCGGCAGGCCTCAAAACCAAGGAAGCTGTAAAAAGTATAGACAGTATAGATGTGAAGAAGCGGAAAAGGAACATGGTTGTGATCTTCAGCAGCCGCACATCAGCAACTGTCAGGTGCCTCGCCTGCACCGGAAAAATACCATAGTTCGGGACGAAGCTGCAGGAAGGCCCACAATGAGGCCATGGGGGTAGACATCTCCCCAGGACATCAAGATTATCAATAGGCCAACTAACCCCAAGTGACGAGTAGATGTGCCTCAAGAGGCTCGTGGCGCCAACTGATCCAACGCTTAAGCTGCTAATGGTGATCTGATGGACCTAGTCGTGTCATGAACGAACAAACCTACAAATGAAACTAACCACGGACCAAAATGCATCACAACAGCTTGAACATTGTCAAACCCCAAAGCAATAATTCGTACCATTATTGGCTTAGCTACTATTAGCTCTTGATTGAACATGTTTTAAGCCTTCTCAACTAGGGGTTTCAACCCCTAGGAAACATGTTTGTCAACCAACCATCCAAAAGATTGTGAAAAATCAAAAATCAAACCACCAACCAGCAAGCCATCAACTCAAACCAGCAACCAGTAAGCCATTAACTTAGCCTGTTTGATAGTTCATTGCGAACCAAGCAACCTTAACCAACTTTCACCAACCAACCTTAGCCAACCAACCAACCAACCAACCAACCAACCAACCAACCAACCAAGCAACCATTGAAATCCACTGAACTACCCACCCTTAACCCATCGACTAACCGAACCACCCCTTGGAGTCGACTTCTGCTCCACCGGTGCCATCCAACTGGGCTCAGCTTGTTACGCTTCGATCACCTCAAGGCCTTTGTTCATCATCGTGGACCTTGGCGACCACTAGGGTAACCAACCAACCTGGCTGGTCAATGGTTCATCATAGGAGAGAACAACCAACAAAAGAAGGGGATATACCGGCTATATATGGCTATTCCACGTGGCAAGTTGGCTATAGGAACTAAGCAACCAATGGGTAGGTGAATAAACCATATGGCTGGTCTATACAGACTTCAAAGGATTCAGCAGTTGAATCCATATGGCGATGCCAGGGTCAAGCAGTTAACCAACCAACCAATGGGTTAACTAGCTGGTTTAGCTGGTCAATATAGTTGGGATAATAATATAATAGGGTTGATATAATGGTTCTAACCTACCAACTACTAGGTTAATGGTTAATAATAGGGAATGATAATCGACAATAGTAGTGGATATACCAACAATTTGGCTAAGGGTCAATATTGACCAATCAACCAATGGGGGATACAAACCATATAGCTGGTATATACAAACAGAAATTCTGAAGATTCACCTGGGTGTTTCTCAAGATAGGGGACCCAAAACACAGTTGGTTTATGATTATCAATGGTTGAGACAAAAAATGACTAGGGGGTACCCCTATGAATTTAGAAACACCAATATTGAATTGAACCCGCATTGGCGTATGATCCTATCAACTGATGAAGGGCCCAAGCAGGTGGAAATCAATGATTCATTATCCACTTACAGTATTTCAATTGTGATTACTTGTGGTTGATGATGACAAAGCTAGGTTTGCAGGCTAAATGTAAAATTAGCAACGGTTCTCTAAACATTGGTAATTAGTTTCCTCCACTTTGCTATCCCATCGAATCTTAGGGCGAAGCGGAAAAAAGTACTCGGCTCCGGAACAAATGTCCCAAAAAGTTGGGTCCGAAATTGCCCAATACAGCCATTTGTATATAACTTCTAGTGAAGTTTGGTAGTCATATAACTTCTAATCAAATCGTATAGATTTAAATGACTACCACTCTACCATTTGATTAGAAGACTCCTGGTAGCTCCTGAGCTCCCCCATTTAGAGGGGTATATGGGTAATATGGGTACACCTGGCTCCCAACCCGTCCCTTCTAACCACTGGCCAAATGAACTGTGATGAACGGTGGTTTCAAGTCATAGGGGTACCCCTAAATCATCCAGGATAAATCATTTATAGCATTGAACCAACCATTTTTTGGGTTCCATATGGCTTGAGAAACAAACCAAATACCTGGTTGCCATATCATTAACCATTGTTTTCCAACCACAATTGTTGATTATTGTTCCCCATTATTGTTGGTAAATATTGAACTGTAATGAACATATTCTACCAAACAAGTCCTTGAATCGCATCGCCATCCGACAACGTCAGGGGCCCGAAAGTGCCCTGGCTGCCGCCTAACGCCAGACCAGCCTCTTTCCACGTCTGGCAGATCATGTTTGATCATATTTGTATGTAGATACAGATAGTTCAGATAAATGAATAGAACCATATGTAAATACATTATATTGTGTATATATATATAGATATATGCTAAACAATGAATATATATAGTAAATAAAAATAAAAAGTAATTCTCATATACATGTGTATCCTGACTTGGGCTCTGATATGTTCACTGACATATGTTTGGACTGTTTAGACATCTGTTCTGCCATCACAATTTAGTGTCTATTCTGGAATTTCCTGGCATCTGTTCTGACCGTTCTCGATGGACCATTGATGAAGCAACCACAGCCCCTGAACGGATAAAGGTTGTTACAATCACAGCTGCAACAACTGAACACGCACCAGTAGCTGAAATCTATTGCAACCACCGACTCATCATGGTAAGAAGGTCCTCAAGTCGGCTACCACGAGATCCACTCAATTAGCTCAGCACTTTTTCCGGCGTGACATTGCCAACAATGTGGGAAAGTAGATTCAATGCGCCCTGTTGCCCTCGTTATCCTCCGGCTTTCCAGCGCAACACTCATAGGCTACAATTGTGTTCACCATTTAGGCTTATTCTAGTAAGCTGGACATTTGAAAAAAAAGCAACTGCACGAGGAGAAAAAAAGGAAACAAAAAAGGAAGGGAGAAGACCACAAGCACAGCATCAAGCAAAAAAAAAGGAAACCAAAATGCAAAAGAAAAGGAGAGAAACAAGCAAAACATCAAAATGTGCTTTATTGTTGCTTTTTGTTTGCTTTTTTCTGCCTTTTTTTGTTTTTTTTTTCAAAATTGCAAATGTCGCAAAACACCAGGGAATTCGCTTTTTTCTTGCTTTTTATTTGCTTTTTTGTTGCTTTTTATTTGCTTTTTTACTCGAGTTTTTTGAGAAACAGTCACGAAATCAGTCAAGCACCATATTTGTCTTTTTTTTCCCGTTTTTCTTTGTTTTTGGTTTTCGTTTGTTTCTCATTTTTCAATTCTTTTTTTCAAAAGGCTGATCAAGACCCTAAGGCTGGAAATGGCAGACACAAGGCTACAACTGCTTTGTGGAAAGCCAGGTATGTGGGTAATGCTTCAGGACAAATCTGCGATACTCTGCCTTGATCGTGAAAAACCAACAGAAGCCTGGCATAGTGACTTATGCAAGTCCTCGATCCCGATGCGAAACAAACCATTGCCAATACGTATTTTTGGATTAACTAACATCAAGGTTTAACTATGCCTAGTACATCGACAAACAGAAGCACCAGTTGTAAATCATCAGCTAACCTTCAATTTAACCATGAACTGACCCTGAATCAACCACACCAGCAAATAATCATCAATGCACCACCCTTCAACCATTCTGAACCACGAAAGAATCATCATTTTGCACTTCTGTGGTGATAAGCATCATGTAGCCATCATCATGAAGCATAATTTCACTATCCTTATCCAGCAATATCACCTTCGCTTTTTACCATTGAACCATCACAATCAAGCAGTAGGTTCAACCAAGCGTCATTCAACCATCATTCAACCAATATAGCCACCTTACATTTCCCACTCAAAAACCCATTGGTTTACCACGATTCAACCATCATTCAACCATATAGCCACCTGACATTTCCCACTCAATGATTGGGTTGTAGTCAAAACCCTGTGTGTGAACCCGGGTTAACCCGGGTTTTGATTCTAACCCAATTGGTTCTTCAAAGCCATTGGTTAATCACGATTAGAATCATTTGTTTCATTCTAGTAGCCCGGGTTCTTCACCACCATTGATCTTCCATCTTCCACCATTGGTTTACTCAAAAACCCATCGCATCACCAACTCATCACCACGGCACGAATCCACCGTGATCTTCGCCTCGCCAATCCAGGGGGTGAAGCTGGTGACTGTCGAAGGTTGCAAGGTGGGCGATTGGTTGCTGGGTGAAGGGCAGGTGAATGGCTGGCTAATGGTTGGTTAAATAATTGGTTCGTGGTGACTAAATTGTTGGTTGATGGTTGACTAATGGAATTCCATGTTGAGAACAGGTATGTTCAATGATTGTTTGTTGCTTCATGAGTGATTGGTAATGGTAAGATATTGGTCGACTGATGGTTGGTTCATGGTTGATTGGTTGGTCCATCCTTTTGATTACCGTGGACACTGTCTATCCATCAGAGTGACTCAAAAATGCTCTGAACACGTGGCTGCGCATGGCTGTGGGTCAAGGGTCACTGTAATGCTGTTCCCATCCCAGAAATGTCACTAGTCAGCCGCTGTTGGGATTGGTTCGTGGTCCCTCATGCCTGGTACTGGCCTGCAGCCTGGTGGTGCCACAGCAACCAAGCAAGATCGACAATTAATCATTATTGGTAATGAATCGATGAAATGATAAATCAATAATCAATCAGCCACCAATCATGATCAATTCAGAGGTTGATGATGAATCAACAATCAAACATGAGCTCCAGAAACTATCATGAATCGATCATCAATCTCTGCCAACCAGCATCAACCATCGTCAACCATTGCATCTCCTCGTGTTGTTGATTTTCTCTATTGTCCACCGTGAAGTAATGTGTGATAAATCAAAACTAAAACAATAAAGCAGCAATTAAGATAATTCAGTTTCTTAATCCATATTTATTGACCATAGACATCACTAGTCATCATACTAAGCTTGGATTTATCATCACTAGTCATCATAATCAACCATGCCTCCGAGGATTCCAAAGTTGTATATAAGACTTCTTACTAATGAAAATGTGCTGCGATACCGCTCTGGAAGATTTCGATTTCTGACACGGTTTCGCTAGCACAGTTTTTTGTTGGATCGACCTTTTCAGGGTATTCTCATTATCCCCACCACCTGGGTCAAAGGTTTTGAGATTAGACTTGGTCCTCAACATGAAGTAACCATTGTTCTTTTGATAGTTGCTGCTTATCATATATATAGCTCATTCACTGCCGTTCGACACCAGTAAATCATCGATTAAGCCATCATTGGCCATTAGCCATTGCTGAAAATAATCATCATCAACTAACCCATAGCCATCACGAGGAAACTCATTGAACAACTAATCAACCGTAGACAAATAATCAATCAAATCAGCTATGGCTGCAGTATGCTTAACGCTTGTCCAATCATCATTCAAGCTAGTAAATCAGTATTATGAAAGCTCATGGGTAGTTGACCACTAGTATTGTGTTGGTCAACAAAAACCATGCTTAATTAAGCGTCACTATGGAGTTCTTACTGTGGGTCAGTTCACCCTATACATCTGCTGTACCATCATTGGCGAGCTAGTATTCCAACTGTCATTGTTGGTGAACTTATCCCCCATAGTTAACCATCATCAATCATCATAATCCCTTGTGATAAAAACATATTACGGTAACTATATATCCATAAACTTGATTCCTAACCACTATAAATAAGTATAACCCCTTACCAACCACTATAAACCATCAAGGTGGTTGATGCTTCTATCCCCCAACAAATTCATGCTTAAGCCGCCTTAATCCACTGATCCGCCTCACCACTGAGGTTCCCAGCCCCCATGTCCCAGTTGGGATGAGTCGTTGAGCGCTGTCTCAGCCTGGGTGGAGGTGGCAATGGTTATCCACGAAAAAGCCAGTGAATCCTGGGGTATCAAATGGTAACCGACAATAGGGAATGGTCCATAACCAACCAGCCAAGGGCTAACTAGCTGGTTAGTGGTGAATAAAAGGGAATGATGATCAACAATAGTAGGGGATATACCAGCTATATATGGCTATGAGTCGATATCAACCAACCATAGTGGGGGACAATAACCAACAATAGTGGTGGGAAAACGACGGTCAATGATAGGGGAACCAGGTATGTGGGGTGGTTCTCAAGTCATACGGGACCCCCAAGTTATTGTTGGCTTACTACTATAGATGACTACTATTGGATGATTTGCGGGGACTCGCATTTTGAGAAACCACCATATAATCATCATAATGGTTTTATTGTCAATGCTTATCCTATTAAACATCATAACGACATAATTATATCCTCTATTGTTGGGTAAATCCATTGAATAGTAATGGTGATGGGCCTATGCCTTATGTGAATCAATAAACATCTATACACACAACCGTTTTATATGGGGAACAAATTCAATCAACCGCTGGATATATTGGTTACAAAGTTGGTCCTATGATGGGTGAACCACATTGGTTGAATAATCCTTGACAATATTGCTTAAGAATGGTTGAAGTTGGTAAGTGATTAACCCATTGGATTATTGACTATAGTTACTATTGACCACTGGATTATCAACCAATGGATTGAGAATTGATTAAGAATGGTTGAAGTTGGTTGACGAACCATTGGATGATTGTTGACTTTTGGATTCACCATCCTAATTAGGTTATTAATCAGTGGTTGAATGTGATTCTATAAGAATGGTTAACAATGGTACTGGAATATTCACCACTCCTGTGGCCTCTGGTTCTTCCATTCTGGTGATTCACAATCCAGTAACAATAATGGTTGAATTTGGTTGATTCACTGGGTGAACAATTAATCATTGGATATGATACACGATCATATAATAAATGTATATATAATGCTGAAACAATAATAGTCAACGTTGGTTAGCTGCCCACTGGATTCTTGGCTGGCTAGTCCATTTTGGCGATTAGCTAAGCACTGGATTGGTGGATTTAGAATGGTTAGAGTTGGTTTATTAGTTAGAGCTGGTTGATGAGACTCTGGCAAACTAACGGAAGCCAACTATAAATGGTGAACCAACTATAAACCTACTCTAACTAATAGACTCCCCATTTATACTTGGTTTACCTGTTAGAATCCCTAGTGAAGTCTCCACTTCCGGGTTGCCAGATTGCCCTCGAGTAAGCACTGGATTCATCACCAATGCGTTATTGACTAGCGGATTAACCATCCAAATCTGCTTGTTCATCCAGTGGTTCAAGGTGGTTCAGAATCGTTACTATCAACTCATGAGTGGATTTTATATTATTATCCACTTGGCAATACTTAAAACTTGTACAAGGAATTAGTGAATGATAGTGAATGATGGTGAATACCGATGGTTAATAACAAGGTCAGTAATGGTACCTGTGGATGAACCCGGCCAAATCTGATTATTGACCAGTGATTACAAGTAAATTAGTTCATCCCTTTAGGTTTTGATTTACTAAGCTCCCCCGTTTACGAGGCACTTGATTCATAGAGAGACTATCAATTCCAGTGGATTCTGATTCGCGAGCACTTCTGGTGTTGATATGAAACGAGGCGAAGCCAGCGGCTTCAGGGGCTTTTTCCGGTACATCGGATGGAATGGAATCTAATAGTGCCAGCATCAACTAAGTTCATCTTTGATATAGCTAATCAAAGTCGTCAGCTGCAATATGCCACTGTTTGTTAAGGTAGGATTGATATATCATGTATCAATTCATTGAATTTAGTTTGCTAAGTTATCAAATACATAAATCTGATTGAATCTAATCAACAGCGCAATTTAAGTTGGTGGAGCTACCGGTGGTGATTGACCGTCAATGACCATTGAAAGTTGTCAGTTCATAGCTTTCTGCTGCAGTCATGAATAATGCTTAATCATAATATGAGGATTACTCCTGTTATTCATGATGGTTAAGCACACAACAAAATATGATCAATGGTTGCTAGCAACTATTTATGCTTGCTTGACCCATATCAAATGAATTATCAGTCATCTATGATGATCAAGTGCTGGCAATTATTGATACATAGTTGACCCATACCATAATCAATGAACAATCAAGCACTAGCCATGGGCAGCAACGCATCATATGCAATTTCAACACCGCTACGCCCTGGGGATTCAACCACACCAGCAACGAATAGATCACTCCACTTACCACCAATCCGCTGAGTTTTTTCGTTCGAGGATTCGCTGTGTACGACGGCGGCTGCGCTGACGCACAGAAAACACGCTCTTCAAACGCTTCGATGATGGTTTCTCCAAAAGGGGGATGCCCCCAAATCATCCAATGGTATTCGTTTAGAGCAATAAAGCACCAAATGATTAGTCTAATCAATCCCCAAGTCATCATCCTTTATCGGCCATCTAGTATAAACCATCCATTTTTTGGGTCCCCTATGACTTGAGAAACCACCAGATTCGCACATCAAACGCTGCGCCGACGAGAAAGTTTGTAGGTGACCTCTGAGCTTGATCAGAAGATTGAACTGATGTGACGAGTATTACTGTTTGGTGGTTGAGCCATTCATGATAAACTAGTGGTGAATAATGGTTTATAGTGGTTGATATGATTGAGAATGATCTAAGTAGTGATCATCTAGTGGTTTATAATGGTTATTTCAGTGGTTGACAATGATCATTACTGACCGGTGGTTGAACCACCAATCAGTGAAAATATGTTTGTCGACATTGTCAACCAAGCGTTTCTTAACGACTACTAGAGAAAATAAAACCGTCAATCAATCCACCAACCAGTAGACTGTTCCGCATTTGCTATTGACCAGTGTGAATAACTTTTGCGATACATTACAATATCTCATCTAATCTCGATATCCACTGTTGCAATAATATACAACAACCATATTCTGTAAACATATTAATTATCATGTTGACATTAAACATATATAATATCAACATGATCAGCACTAATATTACAATATCTCATCCAATCTTGACATTTACAGTTACATGATTCAACCAGCTTAAACTAATTGTTGATCCGCTTCTGTTCATGGAGTCACCTTAGAAATGTATGGACTGAGGTACGGTTGCCTTCTGGTGGCTCTCAGGCTGGCACTTCGTTTCTCGCATCTTTGGTTGGGTAACGCTTCGCCCAGGAGTGGTTGCAATACAAATATATATATATATATATATATTTACATATACAAATGTATATAGATACAGGGTAAAAAAAAGTGTGCTAGTGGAAGCCAACAATCTGCTAGTCCTTCATAAAATCCGGTGCCGATCGCCCTTCACTTCAGGAAGCCCAATCGAGAGAGTGGACGTGCCAAGATTGTCATTGTCTCATGTGCATGCCATGCTCTGTTCCGGAACAAGGATTAGGGGTTCCCTTAGGAAGCACAGTTCCGGTGACAGGAATGGTGGATGATGGGGGTTAATGACTAGTGATCCAATGAGTGGTTAGGAAAAATCACAGTGAGTGGTACTGATGGTGCGTTAATGACTAGTGGGATTGGGTCGCCTGCGTTGAGTTGTGTATCTAACTGACATGCTTGTGATTCTCGGTGCACCCCACAGGTTTCTCACAGAAAGCCAGGTTGGTGATGAGACGTAACGAGTTCTATGCCGATTGGACCCCCTCTATGAATTTGTTGCTTGACCTTGATGATGTTTGCAAATATTGGATGTTTTATTACCAAACATGTTCAATATCGCATGATTTGGTGGGGTACATGGGGGTACCATATTTTTGAAAAACCACCATATGGCTCTGGGTCAATACTATGCACCCCTACCCTTTACTGATGTAGTTCGATGTTCCTGTGGCACTTTGTTCTGGTTGCTCTCAGCCATCACCAGTCATTGCATATGAATGCATAAGACTCATACCCGTTTTTGGAGTTACAAATCCATGCTGATTCACAACTAGACAACTAGGGTGTCTACCAGCCATTGAAGATGTACGGGTCAACATAGTTCGCAGGTAAGTCCAGCATTTCTATAGGGCTACATGGATCTTTATGGGTCTTTGGCCCTACTGTCCAACAACTTCAAGTGCACCAAAGGCTAGTGCTGAAAAAGTCCAGCCACGGTGCCAGCGACTTGAACCACCAAGTCATGGCAGGTTTTGCAAAAACTTCGCTGCTGTGAGCCACTGCCGGTTCCCGATGCAGTCATTGAAACCGCTGTTTTCTTTTTTGAAAATAACCTGGACCTGCCGGTTGAGAATATGTCCCGATCATGTACAGCTGGTATACCAACATCGATACAATATATGTATAGATGTGTAAATATATACATATATATATATATAAGTAAACATATATACGATTTCTGATTGAATACTGGAATAGTTAACGGATGGTTTAATACTGGTGGACTACTGGGCAATGCTGGTTACAATAGGGACACGCCAGGAAATATTAGGGGTGATCAGCAATTGTTTGGCAGATTGTTGTTGATTTAATGGTTAGTTGGAGAATGATAAATACCACCAAAACAGTTGGTTGTGGGTGAATAAAAACCGTGGGTTATGTAAACAATTCTTGGGGTATCTCGATTGTCTATTTGGCTGTGGGTTAAAACCCTGTCCCCAACAAATGGCTGTGGGTAAACTCAATGAACATCAACCCAAACGTAAAGCATTGTCAACACTTATCAACCATTGGACATCTCAAGTGTTGCTGACCACTAACCTGGTTGCTGGTTTTCAACCCCGTCGTAAAAAATATGCGCAAGTCAACCAACCATTTGTTCATAATTACTAGGGAAACTAAAAATGTCAATCAAACCACCAACTACTTCACTACTATTGAGCATCATCCGTTAGTTCGAAGGATGACAAAGCGCCATGGAAGCGGCTCACACATCGGCTTGCTGGACGTGGGTCACAGCTGCCGTTGTCACGGCTGCTTCTAGAAAGCAAACTCGCCGCAAAGGCAATTGGTAGCAGCTGATGTCACGAAGCATCCGTGCTGGGGTTACTTCCCGGTAGTGATTCACAGGTAGCCCAGTGAGTAACCATGGTGATTACCAGTTTACACATGATGCACTAAGACCAATAAGGTAATAAGAAAGCAGTGAGGCAGTGCTAATAGTAGAGTATGACAACCTAGGTTATTTACCTAGCTTAGTTCCTATGATGGTGGGTGGGTGGGTGGTTTGAGCCCAATGAAAAATATGTGTAAATCAATCAGCCATTTGTTCATACTGGGGAAATAAGAAATGTTGGAAACCACCAAACAACACCCCGAGAACCATGATGAACCAGTCGAAAGCGCGCGCACATCCAGAAACAGTCTTTGGATTGAGTGATTATCCAAAGATTGATTGGAACATTTGAGGAATTACGCGCATCATGAACATTCTATAGAACCACAATGATTGCCATCATAGATAAACCCATCAATAGTGGTTCTTTAAACTCTAAAACCAGCAAAAAATGAGTAGATGATCAATGGCAAGAAACATCACCCGATGATAAAACATCTGTTGGTGAGCTAATATAGGCTTTAATGATGATAGATTTCATCGATTTAATTCATCTATATAAATCATACATAACCATGTATTCCCCACCCTTCCACTTACCTTTGCAATAGGTGACCATCCCTACGCCAGGGTTCCCTGTCTACGTACTGGAAACAGGTTCCTGGAAGGGTGGGTAAACCCATGGTCATATCAACCCATCCTCTCCCGGTCCAGGATGACTGACTGAGCGGAAAATAAATGGTGACAAGCAATCTCCAGTATAGGTGGGTGTTTCTTGAAATAGGGGTACCCTCAAGGTATGGTGGGTTTATTACTATAAATGCTTAATAAAGGATGAATTGGGGGTCCCCCTATTTTGAGAAACCCCTATAGGGACTGGTAAACAACACAGTTCCGACAGTAGAAACCAGCCGGTTACCTGCTACTCATGGCAACTGAAAGCATAGGGAATCATTGAAGGCGCGCAACCGATGCGGTGTTATTTAGAGTTAGAACCGTCCCGAACAATCCAACTTTAACGCACAACACGATGACCTACATCAACTCACCAAAAAAAATCATGCCAGCAATGGTTGAATAATTGTAGAGCGACACTTCAATGGATATGATTTCTCTCCTTGCAAACTGTCACTTGGCAGTGTGAATATCATCTCACTGGATGGGTAATCAAAATCCCAAGACCCCGGCGGTCAACGAACTAACGAACTCGTCCACAGACCCAACTGCAACCGACTACTTATCCATCAACCCACCTACCATCCAAGTGAGTGGGCAGTGAGGAATTCATTGTGTTTTCGACAATGACTATGTTAAAAAACAAAAACATTGTGAATGGCTCCATTGGTTCCCTTGGATGATTTATGTTCAAAAAACAAAATAACATGTGAAACAATGACGTGTTATGAAACAAAAATCATGCAAGGGAACCATTCTGATGGGCTGCTTGTTATGAAACAAAATCATAAGACCTTTGCGCCCAACAAATCAGCAGCTTTCCAATGATGCTCTGCAGCGGTCTCGAGGTGTAGCAGCTTCAGCTGCAGCAGAACACTCGGCTCTTAGCCGGAAAAAATTGGACAAACTCAGCCCACCGTGGAATTGACTGGAAAGAAACACATCAAGTTCACTATTCTTGTATGGCAGTGGGTCAAAACCACGTACCCCTGGTTCCCCCATCATTAACCATCATTTTCCCTATTATTGTTGGTGATTATCCCCCATTAGTTGCTTGGTTAATATTGACCCATAGCCATATGGTAACTGCCAGCCAGACTACGGATGAGTGTATAGTAAAATGGCTTATGAACCAACTTATATAGTCATCTGTACTGTAGCTGGTTATGATACGTACGCCACCTTGACATATACTAACGGTCTTCCCACCTTCTAGTCCTCGTGGCCCGATGCAGGTCAACTTTGGGTGCCAGTTGTGGTGGTTTTAACCATCCAGAAACATGTTTTTTTTCTCAAGCCATTAGGGGCCCCCAAAGTTATGAATGATTTATCATGATAAATGTTTCATAAAGGATGACTTGTGGGGGCCCCTATTTTGAGAAACACCTACATGAGTATAACACTACAAAAGCCCTTAGACCATTGGATATCCGTTATTGAAAAAGAGTTACAATGAAATTCTCAAACATTTTTCTACTCTCCGAATCTTGAGCTCGATCTTAAGGTGCGAAAGCAAGTTCTATTTAAACGGCTAATATTAATATTGAGCCACTTCATTCAATGATAATCAGCGTACCAACTTCGAGCTGTTTGGCATCTATTCTTTTAGGGTGAAAAGCGGCTGAGCCATCGTCCTTTCTGGCGTTTCGCCAGCCCAAGCCTACTGTGAAAATTGGCTCGAGCCAGAAGCGTGGTGCAGTGCAGCCCGTGTAAACCACTGTGCAGCCCTGTGATGTTTCGCATGTTTCACCCAGCGGGTTTGTGCCAATGGTTGGTCAGCTTGTTGATCGCTTGGGATGATTGGGAAGGCCAGAGTTTTGGCACCTACCTATTGCTTGCTGCATCCTGTTGCACCTATTGCAGCATATTAACCTATAAGCTGAACGCATTGTTTGCTGCTTAGCCATTATTAGCATGGCAAAGATTAGTTCATTGCTGGGACGTTTACTTGTAAGCCATGAACGGTCGACAACCCCTGTTTCCCAAAGAAAAAAGTATGGCGAGCCATCAATATACGGTGGTTCCGTAAAATTTGAACCCCCCCCAAAAAAAAAGTTGATTCTTGTTCGAATCCCCCCAAAAAAAGGTTGGTTTAATATCATTCCCTACTGCTCCACTCATACCTTCTGAGGTGTCGGGGTTTTGAGCCTAAAAATCACCCCTTTCTGTACAGTCTCCGGTCCTGGAGCTGATTTGGGGGTTTGCGAGAAGTCAGACAAGGTGACACACTAACACCCCAATATGTAGATCAGTGACACACTAACCAACCCACAATGGTGGTTTTTACCCAGCCAAGTATAGGGAAAACAATGGTTAATGATAGGGGAACCAGGGGTACGGGATTTTGACCCACAGCCATATGTAGATCAGTGGCTTATACATGTAATATGAATATGGTTATCTGAATGGTTATCGTACTAAAATGAAGATATCTATAGATAGTAATATCAGTCTACGTCTAATATAATTAGTAAAAACGAATAGAGTATTTTGAAAACGGTGGCTCACAAACAATCTACTGATATGGTTAATCAACTAACAAGTAAATATGACTATCCAAATGGTTTGCTGGTAGTTTTGTTAAGCCCTTGACCCGCAGCCAGCTCTTGTCTGGCAAATGTGATTGGGGATCACAAACGCCTGGATGTTGCGTAGCTGTTTTGAATAAATGGGTAGATTCGTGAAGTAGCTAATTGCAGTGGTTAACTAGTGGCAGTGGTACAATGGTCAATGTCAATACCCATTAAAAAAAGAACAGCTAGTGAACTGGTGGTGAATTAGCATGACTAACCAACTAGTAAGCGTGAATAATCATGCCTAACCACCAGGAATCTATCATGGTACATAACGCTTAATTAGCGGCTATCTGGTGATTGATGACGGATACTAATGAGGTTAATGTTGGTAGTTGTGGATGTTTCAGAATGGTTGCTGACCGTGAATTGATCTTTTGACCAATATTCCCTGGTTGTTATCATATACCAAGCACTCTTGAGAAAATTACTAGGGGAGTCCAGACTCATATTGATAAGCAGGACAACCAACATCATGTAGCTATGAAAAGTGTTAAAATATGGGATGAGTCATTGCAAGCCATGCATTTGATCATCACAAATGATTGATTGTCCGAGGAAAAAAATCAGAACCGGAGTTGCCCATGGTTAAGCATTATCAACTGAATCAATAACCATGCAATGAGTTATCACCCATGATTGACCCATGATGATCTCATGAACCATCATTGACCAGAATCAAATCCAACACCATGGATATGAAACCCTGCAAAGCAGTCATCAATACTGTAATCATAATCCACCAGTAATCAATATAAACCATTCATCACCATCAGCCACAAAAAACTTGATTACTCATGAATGCTAGGTTCATCAGACCCCCTGTATTTAGGATCAAACCCTACGGGTCGAAGGTAAACTGGCGATGGTTTATGAGGAGCTGGATCTACCAGTACTAGCCTTCATCATTGTTGTTCTATTAATGATTGAACCTATGATTGGATGATGATGACCAACCAATGGTTGATCAATGGTTAACTTTAGGCGTTGATAAGCAACAATAGGGTATATACCATGGTGATTGATGATGATTGTCCCCTACTACCAACCTATGTCCTAACCATTGGATCAAGTAAGCGTATCAAACGGATCGAATTTACAATTATAATCCGCTGTTGACTAGACTATATTCCCCTAGATTTCCCTATTTCAAACTTAGCATCTATTATAGCCGATAGATCAATTAATTCATTTGCCATATGGATCTATCCTTAACCAGGACCTGATTTTCTATCACCTTGGGCTCATGACACTTTAGCTCGAGGCTACGCAGTGGTGACCTGCTTGCGACCCGCTGGCAGTAATGGCGGCTTCGGTAAAGCATGTTGCACTTCAATGGCAGTTGTTATGGTCATCAATCATGGTAGCTAATGGTAATAAATGAATTATGCATGGTAATTTATGGCTTCTTCTCACCATCAATTCATATGGTAACGCATGGTAATTCGTGGTAGTTAATGGTCATTACTGATAATTCATGGTAGTTGACGACAATTTGTGGTAGTTCATGGTATTTAATTAAGTGCTTAAGTGCCACTAATGGTAGTATGAATTGTGCAAAAGTAATGACGTGTATCGTACTTACAATTGGTGAGCCACGATTGTCGATACGTTTCATGGTAATAATCATGGCCAATCACTGATAAACCATTGAAAACAATATATTCAACAATGAACCACGAATGGAATGGGTTTTATTCATATTTCTACGGTGATAATGGTTTACTTATTGCTGATCACATTAATATATTCATAAATGTCAGAGTAAAATCAATTGCTAACCTATGTTGATTTTTTTGTGACCAGCCTCTACGCGATAATCGTTGTGACTCATTCATTAAATTTTGTTCATGCCAAATGCATTTGCTAATCTTAGATCTTCATAATTGCCAGTTATCATCCCCTAGTATCAACCACTATTCATTAACCAACCAACCTTACCATTGCTTGACCCACAAAACATGACAGTTGACTGCCCACCACCAGTGGTTCCAAGTCGGCGGCACGAGGTACCACCATCCGCAAAATGATTCAATTAGATGTCGGCCATGGCCGGCTATAGAAGTGCCGAGCCCCTCAGCCATGATGTCGGCTGGTACGGCCAAACGATGCTGCCCGGTGGTTGCAGGATTTTCCGGATCTTTCCGGGGTCCAGGGCCACTGTAGCTGTTCACATCCTCAAAGAACGCAGCTGTTGAACTGTTGGAAACTACGAAGCATATTGGGAAAGAAACTACCTAGTTGTTGGCGAGAAGAATGCCTCAGAAGCCATGTAGCTTGACGAAGAGTAGTTCAGAAAAGTGAGGTAGCTTCGAAAAGAATGCCTCAAAAGAGTCATGTAGCTCAGAGCAGAGTAGCTCAAAAGAATCATGCAGCTTACCGAAGAGTAGTTCGGAAAAGTCGGGCAGATTTGAAAAGAATACCTCAGAACAGCGATGTAGCTCAGAGAAGAGCAGTTCAAAAGAATCATTTAGCCTAGCGAAGAGTAGTTCAGAACACTCAGGAATATTGGAAAAAAAGCCTCAGAAGACCAAAGTCAGGTATAGTAGACAAAATGCCTCAGAAGAACCATGTAACTCAGAGAAGAATAGCTGAAAAGAATAATGTAGCTTAGCGAAGAGTAGTTCAGAAAAGTCAGCTATAACTTTGAGAAAAAATCCTCTGAACAGCCATGTAGCTCAGAGAGGAGCAGCTCAAAAAGAATCATGAAG
This sequence comes from Symbiodinium kawagutii, assembly GCA_009767595.1. Taxonomy (NCBI): domain Eukaryota; class Dinophyceae; order Suessiales; family Symbiodiniaceae; genus Symbiodinium; species Symbiodinium kawagutii. The sequence goes on along the minus strand of VSDK01011292.1, from coordinate 29,584 downwards.
ACTAGCAAAGAGTAGTTCAGAAAAAAAACAACAGAAAGCTTCGCAAAGAATGCCTCAGAAGAGTCATGTAGCTCAGAGAAGAGTAACTGAAAAAAACATGTAGCTTAGCGAAGAATAGTTCAGAAAAGTCAGATAGCTCTGAGAAAAATGCCTCAAAAGAGTCATGTCGCTCAGAGAAGAGTAGCTCAGAAGAGTCATGCAGTATGGCAAAAAAAACTTCGAAAGTAAGGTCGCTTAGAAAAGAATACCTCAGAAGAGTTATGGAGCTTTGCGATTGGTGGTTCAGAAGAGTCAAGTGGCTTTGAGAAATGAAGCTCAGAAGAACCATGTATGTTTGAGAAGAATGCCTCACAAGAGCCATGTAGCTCAGGGAAGAGTAGTTCCAAAAATTCATGTGCTTAGCGAAGAATATTTCAGAAAAGTCAGGTAGCTTTGAGAAGAATGTCCCAGAAGAGTCATGCAGCTCAGACAAGAGTAGCTCAGAAAAATCACGCAGATTGCAACAGCTACACGAAAGCAACTGGTAATGCTAAGACTACACAAATATATTTGCGTCAGCAACGCCAGTACCACCCAAACCGCACCCATCGCAGCTCCAACAAACAGTCCGCCCAAAGCTGCTTGTTACCGTCCCTATATTCCTATGTACAAACAAAATACGTCAGGCTATTGTATCGTCACCTTTCCTTCTATTGGAAACTTCCGCCCCCGCCTTGTGCGGGTTCTACTTCCAAACTGAATTGCTGACCAGTGCTGCTCATCATTTCTCACCAACCAACATTTGGGTGTTCCTGTAGATTTAAAAACCCGCAAGTTATGTTTGTTCTTATAAACCATTTCTAAACCAAATGATTTGGGGGCTCAGCGGGGGCTCCCCTATGGCTTGAGAAGAACAAACATGTGGCTGGTTGAGAAATATATTAGCCTTGTAAAGTATCTTCATGGATATTAATGGTGGCCTCCCTATTCTGAAAGCCTATGATTGGTTGCTTAAGGGGCACGAGTACCAGGATTGATGGACAACCGAACATATACGCAAGACTGGTTTGCCTACACCCGCTCAAAAGCTTGGCACAAGAAACACATCACCACGAACGATCCATCGGCAGAACCAAAACTTCAGTCACAAACATTGGCAAGCCATCGCTCCTGAATTCACCATCATGAATGGCAACCAGCAACCATTCAACAACATGCTGAGGAGATGGCTGAGAACAAATGGTCAACACGACAAATGTCAAGGCCCCGGACCCTTGCCCCGCTGGTGGCCGATCGAACTGGGCTGAATGCAAGCAGAGTAAGCAGTGATCTGTGCCCTAGAAGCACTGGACCCTTGCCCTGCTGGCCGATCGAACTGATCTGTGCCCAGGAAGCACTGGACTCTTGCCCTGCTGGTGGCCGATTGAACTGGACTGAATGCAAGCAGAGTGAGCAGTGATCTGTGCCCTAGAAGCAGCTAAACAAAATGGTGTCTATCGTAGATGGTTTCGTTTGGGTTGAATCTTCGTCATCGCAGTGTTTGGTCAAAACAGCTGATCCTATAATCATATGCCAATCCAATGTTTGATCTCTCTAAATGCACTGACGCTTAGAATTGCAGTGGATCACGACACACCCAAAAATAACTCGGGATACACGCCTCACGAAAATGATACCAGTAGCAGTAGCAGAACAATCATGATAGCGTAGTTTGCCACGTAGTTCCCTGAAGGATAAAACATCAACTGATCATGTTGGAATGCCAAATGATTCATGATGCAGAACTTCTTCACCAAAAAATCATTATTTAGTAATGACTAGTAGATGATACATGTTTAGTTGCAGTTCCCATAAATTAAAGTACCAGTACCTTTCGGAAAAATTGAACGTGCGATCAAACACACCCGCCTAGGCACTGTCAAGTGAAGATTTCAAAGAGTGCGATTTGCTTTTGAGAATTTGCAGTATTTACTGAAGAAAGAAAAACATGTTGTTTACCAAACACCGCACTTATCGACGAAGAGTTATTTTCTTTCGATCAGTGTCCTTCCTCCATCAAGTAAGCATCAGAAAAATAACATCGCAATATCTCTGTCAACAAATGAAGAAATTGATGGTACCCTGTTTGCACAATCTCAGCATTTCCAAAAAGTTGCAGCATACAAAAAAATACAGAATGAATTAGTTTCTTTTGCAGATTGCCTTCCAGAACATAACAGCAATTCATTCCCCGAAAATGGTGACCCTCTCTGACCCACCCCTGAAATACGTACAATCTCAATGTCATGTCCCACCATATCTGGGAAGCCATTTTATAGGCATGTGTTCGATGCATGATTTGCTCAAGCAAATGGTGGTTTCTCCAGCCATAGGGGACCCCCAAATCATCCTTTACATCAATCATTCATAATGAACCATCCATTTTTGGGGGTTTCCAATTCTGACAAACTTCCAAATCAGGCGAAAAAAAAAAAACAAGCAAAATACCGTATCAGTAAAAACAACGAAGAAAGAACAAACAACACAGTTGTGCAGTAGTGAAGCAAACAATAGTACGGAATACACAAAACTAGACACGATCAAAACGAACTGACTAGCAACTCCCAAACTTTGCACGTCCCTCCCAAGACAAAGAGAACGTCAAAGAAGAACTATTGATGGCGCAAACAACAATCGGAGGCCTGAGGCATAAAGCCAACAGCGTTAACATCAGTTATTCTCTGTTATGGAACCACAGAATCAACCAGTAAACTCTTTTGTTTCTTCGTTTTGGTGATTGGCTGGTCACTTATCCCAACGTATTGCTGAAACCACAGCCACAAAACAAGTAATAAACAGAAGGATACTATTCTAACCAATGGGGCCCAAATGATCAACCGTCAGCGGTACACAATGTGTAATCCTGATAACACATCACCTGCTACTCCGGTACATCTGAACATTTATGATGGTTTATATTTGAACTTGGATGCGTAGTTGGGGTGATAATTAAGATATGATATGACCAAAATAAATCATCAGCTTTACACGGTGGGTTATGTAATCCCTAAGGGTTTAAGGTAACGTTCTAATATGAAATAAATCTCTATATATATATATATATATCAAATGGACACAATTAAGAGAAATAACCAATGTAATGCAATGCACAACAAACCGGTTGATCAGCAAATAAAACAACAACACATGTGTAATATCAATGCATGAACTCAAATGAGCAACATCCAGTATGCTAAGAGAACATGTTGAAATATTGTATGCTGATAACCTATTATATCCACTAATATAAGTGTGCATACGCAGCTGACAATGCATAAGCAGACTATGTACAAACATATTCAACAAAAAGAAAACGAAAACATAAAAAATAGTTGGTTATCAGCATTTCTACAGTCAAGAAATGTTGAAACATTAACGCAACAAATCAATGCCTAATGGCTGATCAGCAACAACCACATCCTGGGGAAAAAAACTTGTATCCCGTTGCTACCAAGTTCACAAACATCTTCCCCAACATACCTATATACTGATACAGATGTTCTGAGAACACACACACACATATATAGCTGATATGGCTGCTGTATACAAATATAGCTGGCCCTGGCAGGTTCAATGTTAAATCGAACATGATGTGGCCGCAGGTGCTATGTTAAACTTACCCGGAGTAGCTGCTTATAGGAAACGTGTATATATATATACATATACATATATGTCGTTTATCTATGCATTTGGAGGAATATACATATATCTACATATTATAAATATATGTATATATATATATAAATATATATGTCAATTCACGTGCTGATATTGCTGCGAGTCACCAAAGAAATCCTATGGGTGTTGACTGATCCACTTGGCGACTTAGCCTTGAACCGGCAGACGACTGGATGGAAGATCACCCTGGATGAGCCGCGAGCCACCCCGCTCGTTGAGCTAACACTCCGGTGATCGTTCCACATAGCTGGCTGGAACATCTACCATTTGCTTAGGAAAACCCTGGGAAATTAGCTATATCTGGCTATGGGTCAATATAAATCAAACAATAATGGGGGTTGATAACCAACAATAATGGGGGTACAGGGTTTTGACCCACTGCCATCTAATGGATTTTCCATTGCTATGTTAGATCACCAAAGGGGAATGGGGTATCCCCTGAAGGCCAACTGATTGATTAATCCGCAAACACTAGGTTGAGTAATTATCTCTTGTTCCACTGTATCCCTCCACTTGCAAATCATTCCGCAAAGATCATCCTTGGGGTGGTGGTGGAATTAAGAATCAATCATGGTATCAACGAAGAACAAATAATTGATAGCACGTATTAGTATATATATATATATATACATATATTAGTCAACTGCGTACATTCATCAATACCTAGTGACAGTGTCATATTCAGTCAATATGTCAAGTGACTCCGTAATAACAATCAATAGAGACAACAATAACTCAATCATTTATTGCAACAACCAACTAGTACCTAATGACATCAATAATAAATGTCAATACCAATCACTCCAACCAACGATTGGCACTGGTGATTCATTTACACTGTGTTAGTCCGAAGAATTGGGAAAAAAAACAACGATCAAGGCAATAGCTCAAAACACCATGAAACAACCACAACACTTGTTGACATGAAACGACCACAACACTTGTTGACATGGCCACTGCTCAGAAAAAATGTGTGACTTCAACGTCAATTTCAACCATCAGTCTGCCAGTTGGTGATAGATTGTTCCACAGTTCGTTGCACAACTGTTCTAGAAAACAAATAAGAAAAACACACGTTGATATCGATCAATGAACAATGAATGATTCATATCATCAGGCTGAAGCATCAAAACATCTTTGTTTCATCAGTCAGAAGCATCAAATAATACGAAATCAAAAAGGATCAATTAATCAAAACAAGTGATGTTGATCCTTTTTTTAAGATGAGTATCTTTAAAAATCACATGGTGGGTTCTCAAAATAGGGGACCCACAAAAATGGTTGCTTTATTACTACAAATGACTATTACTGTAATGGATGATTTAGGGGTACCCCTATTTTGAGAAAGCACCACATATCGAATGCCATCCAGAAAAGAACAGCTTAAACTGAAGTCTCATCAACAACCGCACTCGAGTCATTACCTGGCAGGCTGAGGCTGGCGTATGGTCGAGACCCTTCCGCTAAAGAATTCGCCGGCAGCTCATTAGCCATGAAGGAGCTTATCCCCAATTTTTGAACCACATTCAAGTGAGCCTGATGTAGCTTGTGATTTGTGGACCACCTGGTTGTTTTGTTGATATTTTGGTGGTTGATCTTAAGCTTAAATAGTTGATAGTAACCCTGATAACTCCTGTCAAGCTCTAGAAAGCTTGGTTTGCAAATCTACAAATCAACAGCTTGGCAAATCGGGGTGACGATGAGACGTCGGCTCTCCATGACATGCTGCCAGTTGCGGAAGCAGGGTCCACAAGCCCCTTGGCCTACGACCCTTGTCTCATTCCCATCTCAGCTAGAGTCCGTAGCACTCACCTGGTTGGTGGTTTCAACCAGTATGAAAAATATATTTAAACACCAATGTGTCAATTACTGTTTGACGAGCAAGATTGGCTGAGTAGCTGGTAAAACCATGTGTATGACTAATGGCTGAGTAACTACAGTAGATATTCACCAGTATTCAAACCACCAACCAGTCACTGTTCCACGTCGAATTGTGCGAAAAAGTTTGCTGGATCCGGATCCTCCAAGTAGCTCTGAATCATGGTCCTTAGTGCCGAGCCAGTGACTTGGGTTTAATGGTTGGCGACTAGTTGGCCAATGCTGGGTTAATGATGGGCTGGAGGTTGGAGAACGGTTGGTGAATGGTTGGTGAATGGCGGATCTACGGTGGCTTAATGCTTGATTGATGGTGGGTTCATGGCAGGTCAATGGTTGGTTGTGGGTGGGTCAGTGCTTGGCAAATGGCGGGTAAATGATTCGGTAGTGATGGCCTAATGCTGGGTTGAATTCTGGGTTAAAGGTTAATGTTAATAGTTAGTTGTCGGTGGGTCAGTTAATTGTTCATGGTGGGTGAATGACCCACGGACAACTAGCAATTAAATGATAATCAACTGACAACTAGCAATTAGTTAACTGGTTAATGCAGTTCTGGGTTCGTGCTTTGGTTCACGGTGGCTCAACGATGGACTAATTGCATCGGCACACGAACCAACGACGTCGGTGATATGGCTAGCAGCGGACCGTGCGTAGCAAGTGATACAGCTTGCTAAAACTGGATCAACCATGGTGTATATCCTGCCTGGTTGGTGGTTTCGACCCCTATGAAAAACATGCTTGTCAACCAACCAGTTGTTAAAAAGTAGTAGGGGAAAAAAAAAAGTTGCAACCAACAGCCAGCTTCTACTTGGATATTGAGTGGAGCCAGGTATGTTTCAGGTTTTGCAGTGACTGAGGTGGGGATTGCCTATAACGGTGGTTAACCCACAATGGTCAACCATCGTTGTTCCATTGTGGGCGACCAGCGATGGCTGTTCCAAGCTAACTTAGCTCAGGTGATTTCTATAAGGACGTTGTATGACAGGCCCACCTTGGACCAAGCCTGCGTTCAACTAACAAAGAAAACGTGGAAAATCTTCACATTATTCACATAATTAGAATTAGTAGTTGATTGTTAGTTGGTTGTTATAGTTGATTGTTAGTTGATTGTTAGTTGATTGTTAGTTGATTGTTATTTCTGGAACAACTAGTCGCTTGTTAGATTGTTACCCCACGAGTTTCATGGATCAACGATGGATATGATCAACCAAGCTGATCAACTCTAACCAGCTGGTTGTGCGCAGGCATTCTGCAGTAGGACATCATTGATCTCCACTCATTGGAAGTCTTTTTACTGGTCCCCTGACATATATCCTGGGTCAAACGAACGGCTTATCGGGGAAGAGGCCCAAATTCTAGCTCCGTTCGCTTATGAACTACGAGGCAAATGGTGGACACAACTAGCTTGTCAAAAAGCTTATAGACCACCGAATCTTACCAGGGAATACCAGGGGCCCCACCTTGTATATATGGGCAATCCAGGTTTTTTTGGTGCCGCTGTTCACGCCCGTTCAAGCCACAATGACAAATCCGGGAGATCAGAATTCACGGTCATTCTGTTTCCATCATCTAACCATCACCAACCATCAGTTACTTCACCGTTGATTAACCATCAATCGTCCATCAACTAAGCATAATCGATCATCAAGTAAGCATCAACTCGCTACAGTATTAGTCACAGTAAACCAACCATTGTTTGCCGTTTAACGGTCAAACACGATCAATCCATCCGTAATTTCGAATGATTTTTCATCGATACTAATTGGTTGGCTTGGTCTTTACAGGGCACCCCAAGGATGAAACTATTGTGGACCGTCCCAAAAAACCACTGATCAGCAGAGCAACAATGATTAAGCAGCATCAGTGTCAACAATGGTCTATCCTTATCATGATTAACATTAACCATATCAATCACTATCAATCAGCATATTAGCTATCCATAGCTATCCACGATCAGCCACAGCCTTGCCTCTGGAAAATTGCAAATGTAATCAAACACCTAGCGACCGGCCAAAAATGTGATGATCGGCTTCTGCCTGTAGTGCATCTTGCACACTTTCCTTAGCACTTGGAACGCCAGTACAGCTGCAACCTTTGGTTGGCACAAAAATAGCGAGGGCCTCCGCAGTTTTTCTCTTGGGGATGTAACCTTGAAGGATCATATACTAGCAAGATCTACTAATCTTCTACATTTGCAAGATCATTGGTAGGTCTTCCAATATGATACGAGTTATGCCAGCAATGTAAAATATAGCAGTGAAACATTTCTTACTTTGAACATTATTGAACAAAATCTCTTTTGCAATGGCTGATGATTGGATAATGGCATTGATATCATGGCTAACCAACAATCACAATCAAAATAATAACACAAGCAGCAAACGGGACACACGATGGATCGGAATAATACACGCGGTTATCACTATAGGATGGGGGATTGAATTACCCTCGAGACGTTGTGTGCTACCATTTTGTAGGCACAAATCAGCACACACAACCTCGAGCCTACAACTTGCTCTTCCAACCTAACTCTATTCCCTACATTATACTGATCACAGGTGGCTACAAAGTACAGGTCTACCCTACCATGTCCAGAACACAGGGCTTAAAAAAACATATTGAATCCAACATGCATTTTGTAGGAATGAAGATGTGTCAAAATGTAAGTGCAACATGAAAAAACTTTGATTCCATTGAGCAGTGGAGTTGCATTTTGTAGGAAAGTGATCGGCTGCTCGAACCTATGCTCGATTTTTTTCTCCTTCTGCATTTCAACGCGTCTCTCGTTGATCTCCGTACTAGACAGCGTGCACTTGCACCATGAATCCCCATGAATCCTTGGCATGCTTTCTGCATTTTTCTTTTAAACAAAATATTCAAATATGAATGAATATGACCCAATGATTCCAAACGGATCTTCATATTTTCTCATCAGCTAACATTAGGGGCTGCGCTAACCAAATCCACATTTTACATCTCTGAATCTGAAACATGGAGACTACAAAATGAAATGCTTGAATCTGAAAATGGATAGACTGAACATGTTGATCCCTACAAATTGCACTCTGAATCTGACCAGGGTCCTGAGACTACAATTTGCTGTTCCTTCACATGTTGCTCCCCTACATTTTGCCCCGGCAAAACCAATCTGAAGCGAACACAAGCCCTAGCTTTTTGTAGTAAATAAGCGAACCCCCATACTATAGGTAGTTCTAGTTCCATCATCAACAAACGATCAACAACCAAAACCACAATCCTCTCCATAAGAATCAAGCAGGTGCCGCCCCCTTGTTGTAAGTTGGAATCAAGCCATTGCACGTAGTGGTGGTAACATAACTGGTGCTGACCCTAGTACCAATGTGAGCGTGTTAAAATCTAAGTTAATTACCAATCCCTCAAAGCTCCCACATCGCAAGGAAAACTAATCTTATTCTACCATTTGCTCACACCACTCCTGGTAGCTCCAAATCGCTCCCCGTTTAAAGGGATCCGGGTATATATATATATATATTTATTTATTAGATAAGTAAATATGTATATAAATATAAATATATATAAATGGAAAGGTATACATATATATATATATATAATATATCTATAAATAATATATATATATATATACACTTTGCGAAGCTGATGGCCCCCTCCCAATCAACAGCCAGTATTGACCATGGTCAACGATCTGCATACATGAATCCAATCATTTCGAAGCAGCAAAAACAATGTCAGTTTCACCAAATCTTGATCATAAAACATCATGAACTACTAAGAAATAAGCCACCTTAAGCATGAGAACCTTTGACCAGTTAAAATATCAGAAGCATGAATCATTACTGATGTCACCATAGTAAAAATGGCTTTCATCATGTTTAGCCATTTACTCAGCACTGTAACCTAGTAATGAACCACTCATCATCAATCATTTGTTGATTAGTAATTGGCCATTGCTAACCACCAATCCATCCCTGTGCTTCCAGTTACAATGAAATAGTAGGTAACTAGCTAGTTTCTACCATTGTTAGAACTTGGGTTGGTTACCTACTATTTGATGGTAACTGGAAGCAGATGGCACCATTAGTTTAGTATCAGTCAACGGTTCCTGGTCATATCACAGCAAATAGTTGACCACCCAAGCACTACTAATCACTGTCGACCATCCACTGTTGTGAATATGGTGATTTCTCAAAATAAGGGACCCCCCAATTATGGTAGGTCTATCACTAAAAATGGTAAATAAGCTGGATGATTGGGGAGGGCCCTACGACTTGAAAAACAATCATATTAACAATATAAACCAGTAGCCGTTTTCTTCACCATCAAAGCCATCGTAAACCCCTATGGAAAGCTAGTGAATAACCCATCCATCTTTTTTCCGGCAGCAACTTTGAACCAGCGGGTTGACAGTTACCGTAAGGAATACTTGCAATACACTTAAACGAAACACCCGGGAAGACGCCGTGATGGTTAAACTGCACACTAGTGGTAAACTATAGAGAGGGTAGTTTACTTTATAGTTTACACGATTGCTGCATGTTATTCCCCTCTTATTAACCACTACTTGAATTCTCATGAACGATCATTAACACCCATTTTTACAGAGATCAATCATGGATCGACCACTAACAACTTTGTTTTCCACTATGGTTAAGCATCAGTTTCCATCAATGGACCATCATCCACCACTTCAAAAAAAGTACTACGAAACCAGCAAGCCCACAATTCACAACCATTAATCACTCTTGACAGAATGAATCATCGCTATTTTTGGTTACTATCCCCCATCATTAGACTTTGGGGAACCGTCAACAAGCCACCATAAACTAACCATCAGTTCACAACTAACTAATCATTGATAAACCATTGATTGACCATGAAATGCGACCATTCATAAACCCATTATTCACCATTCATATACCCAAACTCATATCTAACAACCTCCTTTTCAACCACCAGCACTGAAATCCCCATCAATGTATCCAGCAACAAGCTATTCACCATCAACCGCAACCACCCAAACAAACTGCCAATTCACTAATTGACCATCAAGAACTAAACAGTATTCATCTCATCAATAACCATCAATAAACCACTAAGTACGCATCTATCGGGTGTTTTTCAAAGTAGGGGTACCCCCAAATCATTCTTTGATTTTCTTAACTTTTAGTAATAAACCCACCATTCTTTGGGTGTATAGTTGGTATATCCCCTAGAGTTGTTGGTTCTTATTCCCTATCATCATCCACTAGAACTCCTTTTAATACCATTATATTCCCTGATTGGAATCTAATTATCCATTCTAATCCCCTACCATATAAAGAAACCACAACCGTTTTCACCGGCGAGTGGCCAGCATGACTGGTGGCCTCAGCACTTCCATGAGCCTTCGCGTGATCTTGTCTCGGGTCCGCTTCCGCACGCGGCGGTTCAACACCGCCGGCAGGTGATCCAAGTGACAGTAGGCACCTGGGACTGTGGGAGGCGACCCCCTTGGGACGGCGCAAATGACAGCTGGGTGGCAAATGAGAACGACTATAGTTGTGAACTGTTGGCATTATGACAAACCAATGATTGATTTATAATCACGGTTGCGTAGCTGGTTAATAGATGGTTGATTCATGGTTAAATGTGATGAATGATCATGAAGGAAGGCTTTTGAGGGATGGACATGGGTGGTGAATGATTGACGTTTAATTCAGATGGTCAATTGTTGGTTATTTCAGATGGGTAGTGGATTACAGGCTGATTGTTGGATATTTGATGGCAAACTCATGGTTGATGTTGCGACTGATTTTTTGTAAATTGATGGATGTTTAGTGGTTTATGATTCCTTCATGACTTCATGGTCACATGTTGCTTTTTGGCCTTGAAATTCCGGTCTACACATTATGGTCAATTCATGACGCGTCAATGGTCGTTTAATGACTGCACACTTGTTCATGCTAGTCATGGAGTGCATAATTTATGGTTGGTCACTGGTTAATTCACTTCCAATCCATGGCACAATGCGGAATGATCAGAACGTGATGTCATATGAATGCCTAGTTTATCGCTACTTGATGACAAATTCATAGTTAGATAATTCATGCCTAATTCATTGTGAATTCATGGTGAATTCATGGTTTACCTATGATTTTATGAACTATTAATTAATGCAGAAAACATAGTTACATTGTCCAACTGAAGTGATAATTCATGTTTGAATTGGTTGTTGTTCAGTGTTTTCTTGCTGGTTTATGACCGTTAATTGATCGTAGGTCGTCGTTCATCGTGGTGAAATTGTCCATGATGTGTATAGTTAACATGATCGACCTCTAATTAATTAGACATTATCCATGAAATTGACCATGAAATTGACCATGAAACATGAAATTGACCACGAACTTGTCCATAGTTCATGACTAACAGCGGTTGTGGGTCACTCACCTGGCTGTTCAAATAGAGTAAAGCAGTCTCCGGTTCAAGGCACAACGGCTTCATAGTGGGACAACCACTTAGTTCATGATTCATAGGGTGGTTTCTCAAGCCATAGGGAGCCCCAAAACTGGTTGGTTTATTACTATAAATGACTAGTAATGGATGATTTAGGGGTACCCCTATTTTGAGAAACACCCATAGTGGTGGTGGGTCACTACCTTGCTGGCTGTTCACATCTCATACTGACCAAACTCGTCAAAGTGTTGGGATGCCAACTACGACCGATGCTTTTTTTGTTGGTTGGTTCTCACTCACTTGGTACAAAGTGGACCCCTGGCAGATAGAAGTTGGGTTATAACCCCTATAACTGGTAGTTAACCCCAGTTAAGGTACTTATAAACCAACTTATAAGTGGTTGGGGGCCCACCTTGTAGGTTCTCTCTGGTTCACCTACGCATCAATGTAAATCACCAAGTTTCGGAAAACCCGGACCTACCTGTTTCAAGTTTCCTGTAGCGCTGGGCTGGGCAAACCCTGGAGCCATGAGGATAGCGCGATGAAACCCATGTCAATGAATGTTTTTGATGCACTCTGTGAAGCATTGGGAAATTACAGCTACGATACCTATACATAGTGTCAAGTATTGATCATCACTGTGATGAATCAATAGCTGATCGATTCACGCAGGATTGCAGTCAACGTCAGTTTTGACGAAGTCTCAGTAATCAGCATTAAACACTCAATTGAACAGCAAACAAATGACGAAGTGTCAGTACAAACAATTAAAACCACTATTCAGCTGACCACCAACCATCACCAACCATCATTAACCATCACTAACCATCACTAACCATGACCAACCACCACCGCCAGAAGTGTTATCCAACATCCTCTGATGCCAAGCCACAGGGCCTTCTCTGACAGCCCCTTGCGCTGACATGAAATACGCAGGGTTGACAGGTGCCATTGGAATGTGCACACGCTGCGATGTTTGCAAAATCACTGCGCCTTTGTCTTCCTGGAAAGGCACCGGGGCTCGGCGCGCCCGGGGCCCCGTGTTTCACAGCTGGCAAGTCATCATCGTGCCGAGGGTGACGAATCAACCGGTCATGGTGATCGAGTCTGGTGAGTGCATCGAATTGCTATTGGTTCATGATAGGGCTATGGGTCAACATTAATCATCAATAATGGCTTATAATGACCAACCAAACAATAGGGAAAACAATGGTTAATGATAGGGGAACCAGGGGTACAGGGTTTTGATCCACTGCCATAGTTGAAGCGGTAGTTCCAATTTTGGAATTCACGATCGTTTTGATGAAACATCACAAGGGTGGTCAAGTATGGTCACTGCAGTGACTTTTTTACCATCCCGACGAACTATTCATGGCTTCATGACCAGGCTCATAAGACGTATAAATCAGTTTGATCATGGCATATCAGTTGAAAATGGTTGACTGGTTGGTGGTTGAACCACCCCTATGAAAAACATTAGCCAACCAACCAGTTGTTAGTAGTTCATAGGGAAAAACTCATGTGTTTGAAACCACCAACCCGTTGAAGATGATTCAAGCTGCTCTCTTTGCTGTTTGATAACTGGATGGAATTGCCTCGACCTTTGTGCTCTGTTGCTGCTGTCCAAATGTTGTTGCGCCTGTTGTACGGCCAATGCTTCAATAGAGTGGATACTGTGGGTAGAACTACGCCGTTGTGACAGGGATAACATAAATATCCTACTGAATTACATCTACTCACCAATCATCGATCCATGTCATACACTAAATGGTTTTTGTAAAAGGTGAGCCCCAAAAGTTTGATGCAAGGTGGCTTACACGCCATTTCACTACGCCATTAGCACCTGGTAGTTTTGCTAGCTCTAAAGTTAACCTGTAGCTGCAAAAACGGCTCTATAAAGCTACCCTAGCCATACACCCTAAAACCAAGCCTATAGCTATAAGGTGGTTTCTGAAAATAGGGGTAACCCCTAATCATCCAATGTTACCATGTCTGGTAATAAACCATCCATTTTTGGGGTCCCCTATTTTGAGAAAGCCCCATAAAGCAACCGGTAGCTGTACGATCCAACCATGGGGGTGGATGTTCATTCGGCGCAGCCATGGGCTTCAACCACTGGAAGACAACACCGATCCTTGGCACACGGCGGACCCAGGGACCCAGCGTCCGTTGTGGTGTTGGGGAATGGCTTGGTGAAGGTGTTGAGGACTGACTCATCCCTGGTTGACTAACAGTTGTAGTTATGGATGTGGCTATGGGTCAATATTGATCAACCAACTAGTGGAGGATCATCTCCAACAATCATAGAAAAACAATGGTTGATGATGGGGAACCAGTGGTACAGGGTTTTGACCCACAGCCATGTGATTGCACAAGAAACGAGCAAAGCAGAAGGACCACCTGGCTCTAACACCCGTCACTACCACTCCTGGGGGCCGCTCCTGGCCTCCCTACCCCAGTCAAGAACCAGCTCGGGATACCCCAACCACCAGCCACATGTACCAGCAGCAAACTGGTGCATAATCCCTGTCCTCTGGTCCCTGAAGGATCCGTATCTGCAGTACTGCTGGACGCTCCAACACCTTCTGTGCCCGTGCCAGCACTCAGCTCATCGTCTTTTGCGAAGATGGTATCGTTCAGATTCCTCACAGCGAAAAAAAAACATCGAAACACAAAAACAAGTAAAACATGCTCGAATCAAAATCTCCAAGACAAACGTATCATGATGCTTAATACCTCATGGGTTGTAATTAACATAGAAAAAAGGCTTCGATTCATTCACGACGAATCAAGTAGGTACTGCAGCCTTCTCATTGCTCGGCTAAACTCATAGCTGTCATTCCCCTTGGAGATCTTGGAGCCGGCTATTGCAGAAAGCGCTGCATCTTTCAAAGTTTGTCTAGCTGGTGGTCACAGGCATGGTTAGTGCTTCGTACGGGTCATTACTGCTTGGTGGTTGGTTACGCCCTCCCAACCCTAAGCTGCCACTGTCGTTAATCAACTACACCAGTCCGAAATACGGGTGAAATATCATCCAAACCACCATCAAGTTGTTGTTTGTGATTATCATCAGGATTAAGCTTGATCTGATATCTTTTTCTGGTGGATTGAGAACTAACCAACAAACCCACATCAAAGTCCAAACAACAACAGCATTGCAACAGAAGCGAATACATATTTCTGGTATCGTTTTCCCTGAGCCTTCCCCAAGGTTGAGCCAGATGGAAGAATTTGATCACGCAGCCTATGGCGCTATTTCTCATGAATGTCATGGCTGGCCTCCAAGGGGCGCCCCACGAGCAGCTCACTGTGCCAAGGCACACGACCCATGCGGTGGTGGAAGAATCCGAGGACGACGATGCCGCAGGCGATGGACCGCGGCACAAACCTGGAGGCAAAACTCCACGAGACCATGGCCGTTGGTCACCTGAACGAGGGTCCCCCCAGGGCCCTGGCGGGATCCCAGGCTGGAACAGAACCCTTCGAAGGATTGGATCCGTGGCGATTTCAAGAGTCTCAGTGGAGTTCGAAGCCTTTGACCACGAAAATATGCTGATTTCTCAAAAGCATATGATGTAACAATGATTGGTGGACAAAGGGTTTAAAAATGGCTGGTTGAGTAACAATGATTAATGTGGGATGCTTTGGGGGTCCCCGATTATGAGACCCATATCTGTGAAGACAGGAAGGCACGAGAAGAAAAAACACTCGATCAATACTCCCATTTAAAACAATGATAGGGCTGTGGGTCAAAACCCTGTAC
The DNA here is from genome assembly GCA_009767595.1 of Symbiodinium kawagutii. Lineage (NCBI taxonomy): Eukaryota > Dinophyceae > Suessiales > Symbiodiniaceae > Symbiodinium > Symbiodinium kawagutii. The sequence goes on along the minus strand of VSDK01011292.1, from coordinate 13,821 downwards.
CCCTGTTTCCCCTATCATTAACCATTGTTTTCCCTATAACCATTGTTTTACCTAGTTGGCTGCGCAATAACCACCATCATTGGTTGGTTAATATTGACCCATAGCCATAGGAATCCTTTTGCCAAGACCCTTAGCAAACAACAAACGACAACGAACTGTGCCAATCTCCTGGCTCAACCAAGTGACGAAGCTCGAGATTCGAAGGACGCGAACGCGTCGAGACATGAGTCGACATCCACGGATGGCGAGCACCGTTGGGTCTCCGGTGTCTGAAGCACCGGTTATGAGGCCCACCCCGCACAGGTAAATCGTCATGAATCATCATGATCAGAAATTGAAGATTAAATCACGACCCGTTTTCTATGTACAATCTGCTCATAATGAAGCACAAGTTGCTTCATGATAATGAAGTCAAGTTGAAAATCACTTCAATGGTTGATGACAATGTTGTGTACCTTCACGTTGCAGCACGCTACAACAGCACGACTTGTCTAAGCACCACGCTTCTGCAAGCACCACGCTTGAGCGAGACGGCGGACGGCCACTCATTGGCTTCGAGCTGAAACAAACCAGGTAAATGGTATAGATACAGTGACTCTTCACGAGCCTGGGCCCTGCAATGCCATGGGATCTGTAGGAAAGTTGGTCTCAACGTGGGGAAGACCCTTCTTGAAACAGTTCAATGGCAAATCTAGTCTCATAATCAGGGGAACCACCTTGCAACAAGCAACAAAAATGGCTGACCATGATCCAAGTAGCCAGCAATGTTGCAATGCTCCAATGCTGACGTTGATTGAGCATGGTCAACAAACAGCCATTGCTTTGCCAAAGATATAGCCACTAATTAGCAATGTCTTAACCATCAAGTAACCGAGAATTAGTAGGTCAATCCTTGGACAACTGCATGTGTTCCATGGCCAAGTTCGCTTTGACAGGTCAAAAAGATTCCAGTATCGTGGGCGATCCCGATTGCTATGCTGAGAGGCCAGGTACTGTATCATCATTCCCATCATATCTCGGGCTAATGGATAATCAATGGATAATCAAATGAACAATGGTTAATTGATGATTGCTTTAAGTTAATGATTCTGATTCGTACTGGTTAGATAATGGAGCAGCACAGCTGCAATCAGTTCCTTCACCACAAAGCATCTGGCAATTCACTGTAACCAGTTGGTATTATCCCCCATTATTGCTGGTTAATATTGACCCACCTGCCATGTAACAAATGTTTGAAATCACAAACCAGCAACCCCGACAACCATGGTGAACTAGTTGCAAGCCCGGCCATGTCCAAGAAATAGTCATCGGAGCCAGTGATTTTCCAGAGATTTCTTTGGAACAGTTGATTAGCATCATAAACCATAAACCATCAATAACCGTAATAACTGTTGCCATCATTTTGTATTTATTAGCCATCATAAACCATCAAAACATTGTCTTTGGTACACATGGTTGTCTCTAAAACTAGGGACCTCCTTAAAAATTCTGGGTTTATTACTAGAAATAACCAATATTGAATGACTTAGGGGGTCCCCTATTTTGAGAAACACCCAAATGATCAATGTAAAAACAATCAGAAGTCCACAGCGCCCTCAAAGTAATCAGCAGCTCAGTTTTCCAATGACTCTCAGCGGCCTCAAGTAGCACCAGGTTCAAGCATCTCATGCTTGAACAAGCGGCTCTTAGCTGGAACCAAAAAAAAGCTGCGAGTTTTACTGGAAAAAACACATCAAGTTCAGGTCCTTTAAAAGGTAACTACCAGCTACACAACGTATGAGCAGTGAAATGGCTCATGAACCAATTTCTAGTCTTATGGCTCTGTCTCAAAACCTGATACCCCTTGAGAACATGCTCTAAATGACCAGAATAGTCTTTGTAGGTTTCTTCATCTAGCGATTTGCTGGCTAGTCAAATGGACTCATAGCGATATTATCCTTTGTTGGTGGTTTCAATCCCTTTGGAAAATATCAGCCAACCAACCATTTGTTAACAATTCCTAGGGAATTAAAAACGTCAATCAAACCACAACCCAAATGATAACTGATGTAATACAGTACATATGCCCCCTTGAGACATACCTTGCGTGGCCCCACCTTGCGCGGAATTGTTAAGGTCCTCATGCTTTTGTTCAAATTCAACCGAGGGTGCCAGCTATGGTTGGTTTTAGCCATTCAGAAAGATGGTGGTTTCTCAAACAATCTGGGCCGAAGTCACGGATGGTTTAGTACTAAAGGATGACCGGGGGGGGTCCCCTATCTTGAGAAACACCTTCATGAGTAAACATTACAAAGCACATTAGACCATTCGACATATTATGATATATCCGTTCTTTGACCAGAGTTGCATTAAATCGACCGTTTACTACTGAATGGATCTTGAGCTAATATGGATATATGGATTCGAAATAGTAAAATCATATTAGCCATATCATTAGCAGCTAAAGATCATATTAGCCATTTGCCAATGATAATCATGGTAAACCAACTTCCAGCTGTCGGGTTTCATTTTGTCCAGCATGACACATGAGGCCGAGCCGAGCCAATGTCCTGTCTGGCAGCGCCAGCGCAAGCGCCTACGATTGAAGCAGCGTTTCGGCAGTGCAGCCCGTGTAAACCACAACCAGCGCCGCGCCCCGCGCGTAGCATGTGAATCACAACGCTGGGTTTGTGCCCTTGGTGAATGGTTGGTTCGCCTTGGTGAGACCAGAATTTTGGCACCCACCTATTGCTTGCCAAGAGTTTTCCTGGTTGGTGGTTGAACCAGCCCTATGAAAAATATTAGTCAACCAACCAATCATTAGTAAATAATAGGGAAAATAAAAGAGCTTAAAACCACCAGCCAGTTGCTGCTGTTCTATGATGAATTCATCCTGCTGCACCTATTGCAACATATTCGCCTATAAGCTGAACATCTTGATTGCTGCTTCAACGTTATCAGCATGGCAAGGATTGGTTCATTGCTGGGATGTTCATTCGTATGCCATGAACAATCAACAATCCCTGGAATTTCTACAATGGATTTCCCAGGTAATCAGGCTGTTTAGTTTACCAAAGTGTAAGCACAACGAAATATGGTGACCCACCAACCCGGTGGTCTCTTAAGATTGGAAACCATAGAACATAACTGGTTGCTGGTTTCAACCCCAATGAAAAATATTAGTCAATAAACCATCTGATAATGTTTACTAGTGAAGAAAAAGGGTTGAAACCACCAACCAAACACCCTAGAGCATAATGGCTTATTACTCCCTGGTGCTCCAAATACCTTTTTGAGAAACGGTTTGGAGCCTGAGAAACACCCCTTTCTGAACAGTCTCCAAGGTAACTGGAGCACTTATACATATCTATAAATGGCTTCCATTGGATGATTTGGTGGTATCCCATTGTGAAAAAACCACCTTACAACAACCATTGGTACCACGGTACGTAGATCTATGGTTGAAGATGTTCACCACGGCTCACGGACAATCCACCAATTACTGGTTGGTGGTTGAACCACCCCTATGAAAATTCTAGTCAACCAACCATTTGCTTATAAATAATAAGGAAAAGTAAAATGTTTGAAACCACCAACCAGTATGGTTGTCCAAATAAAGCGTAAACATGATTGGCCCAATACCTGTTTGCTGGTAGTTTTGTTCAGCACCGATCAAGGATCACCAATACTGGATTGTGCATAGCTTCTTTTTCATACCTGGGTAGAATCGTGAACTTTATAGTGGTTATCTAGTGGCAGTTGTATGATGGTCAATACACATGATTAACAACAGCTAGTCAACTGATGGTTAATGATAATGACGAGCCAACTAGTAAGCGTGAAGAATAATGCTTACCCACCAGTGATCATTGTATGTAATGTAATGGCAAATTGAAGGTTACTTCTTTAGTGATAAATGGTGGATACTGGTGGTTAATGGTGGTTGTGAATGATCAATAGTGGCTACAGAACATTAATCAAAGACATGTTGACAAGTACTCCCTAGAACTAACTGTTACTATATATTCGAAGCACCGTTAAGCAAATTACTGGGTGGTTCCACGCTCACATTGATAACCACTGCAATCAATATACAGTTTTGAAATGTTACAAAACATATCATATTTCATTTGTTTACGGCTATCATTGGCCTCCTGCATGAACACCCTATGTATTGTATCTTAAGCATTTAGCCAACTGTTCATGATTTGTAAGAAAACATCAACAATGTGATCCGTGGTAGTCAAAATCTGCTATCAACAGCTTATGACATACACAAATAAGAAAGCGTTCTTCAACAAACTAGTCAATGACAGCCATCAAAGGTATCAAATCAACACTTAATACTTTCAAAACAAGGTACTAAACACAATGATATGGGTGGTGACAGTTGGTAGTTCATGGTTGGGAAATGCAGCGCCAGCCCCGCAATAGCGCCCACCGGTGTGATCATGCCACTCCAATCGTGCACCAAAAGAAATCAATATAAAACATCAGTGAACCAGTAGCCTTAGCAAACAAAAACCCGGATGATCCATCCTTGTTCAAAATGGGATGAGCCATTGCAAACCATGCGTTTGATCAACAAAATGATTGCTTGCCCAAGGCTAACCATCAGAACCGGAGTTGCCCATGGTTCACCACTGTCAACTGAATCAAGAACCATGGGGGTTCTTAGAATGGGGGTACCCTAGCTTTATCAATATCAACCATCTATATTAAGCAATATTCAGCATCGATATTAATCATGATTCACCATGGGTACCCCCAAATTATCCAATATTAACCATCTATAGTAGTCTCTAGCTTTGGGGTCCCTCATGGCTTGGAAACCACCGTTTCGGTATAATGGTGGGCTATGCAACCCCTGTAAGCATTGCAACCAAATGGCGCCAGTTACGAAGTGGGAATGTAAGCAGCGCAAGACTTTGAGGTAACATCATAATATGAAACAAGTTTGGATATATGATATGGGAACAATGACATGAAATAGTTAAAAACAATCAATCAAGCACTACGATACAGAAAAAAAACAGGTTGGTCATCAAACAAGACAACATTACATAATATGATTGCACACATAGTAAGCATAAACAATACAAGTGGAAAAAATAATACATATAAAACCAGTTGATACTACATAATCTGAATGCACAGGTTGAGCAGGGCACAATGGGAGCTCTGCGGTGATGCATATGGGTATGGGTCAATCTTAACCACCAATGATGGAGGACAATTCCCGAGAATAATAGTGGGAAAACAACAAGGGCTAATGATGGGGAAACCATGGGTACAGGGTTTTGACCCATAGCCATATACCCGAGTGTACATCATGACATGATTAATCTGAGCCCCGGATTAATAAAACCCTACAAAATAATATTAAAAAAATTCAAAAATCATTGATTTTTTTGATTTTTTTAATCTTCGTTAATGAATTCGTAATTTACTTTTAATCTTCGGTTCCGTGATCATGCAGCTAAACACCCCTAAATAATACTAATTTTTTTCGGGTTTGATTTTTTTTACCGTTTCAAGTGTGTTTGAAACAAATAAGTCTGAAGCCGAAATTCCAATGAATTAACTAATTCATTGATTAAGCAAATTCAAATTAACAAACTAATTAATGAATTAATTCACTGGATTAATTATTTAAAGAGTTAATAAACTAATGAATCAGGTGCATTCAGTGAGTCGAATCTAATTAATTAATCAATTGATTGATTATCTTAATTAACGACTTAATTAAGTAATTAATTGACTAATTAAACTTTATTGATTAATTAATTAATTAATCAATTAACTAATTAAATACTTGTAGTGAATTCATTAAAGGGAATCAATGTATACCTTCATTGTGTTAATTAATCAACCGAGTGATCAATTCATTTTAGCATGATTAATAAATTGATTGATGAATTAATTAACTAATGATTCAATTAACTAATTAATTAATTAATTAATTACTTTAAATTGAAATACCGAGTGCTTTACAAGCCACCGGGCCGGGCTGGCGTGGTCTTCTGCGCAAGCCTCAGTCCACCATGTCGATCCTTCCATCTCGCAAACAGCCTGTCCCATCGGAGTCCTTTCACCTGATTTTGACTGATGTCGGCCGAGAACCTTTTTGGTCCAGTGGGCGTCAACAAGGACCATTTTTCAATTTCTTCAATCAAAGAATTGAGCTGCTGACAAATGGCCTCAGCATCCTCCTTGCTCACCATACTTGTGAAGATTCTCATGAACTGCCATTCCTGCATATACTTGTTCCATGTGAGCCCCTGCACGTGGGTGGTGAATGCTGGCGTCCTGGATCGAATTTCAACTGTGTTGTCCAACCAAAAATCAAGCAGCAAGACTGGAATTTTCCTTGAATGGATTCTTGGCTCACGGAAATTCGTTCGCAAAGCCGGAACCTGACAAATGCAGGTTTGCATCAAATCAGTCTGGCTGGTTTCGTGGACAGTAGTCTGCTGCTCACAGGCTGGCGACAAAGGCTGAGAGGGCTCCATGGCAATTGCCGGGTGACCCCTCGTCCTGCCCACCTTGCTTCCTTCAAAGCCAAAAAACACTGCACTCTGACAAAACTTCACAACCCGTTTAGAATCACGAGGAACTACTGGGATGCAAAGCCCAGCAAATCCTAAAGCCTTTGTTGACTTGTTGAAGGTCATGCATCATGTGCATGTTCCTACCCAAAGAGCTAAAACCTCTGATTCATGCATGTTTCAGAGCCGTTTCACACCCACTAATTGTGGGTGACAAGCAAACTTGTCGATTCAGCACAAACTGTCCAGCAAGCTGGTTGACAAGCTCCCCACTAATTAACATAAACAGCAGCTGGCTTGTGAATGGATCTTCACACTCTGAAACGGGCTTGCAGCAGCCACTTTGAAACCTGGTTCTTGTTCGACATGGCAATTTCGGACTGATTGCATCTTCCCCCTCCTCTACCCAAAGAGCTAGACAGTCTGGGATTCAGGCATGCTTCAGAGCGGTTTCACACCACAAATGTACTTGGCATCGTGAACCTTGCGACAGACTTTGCTCACAGAATTTTACTCTACACAATGTCATCAGAATGGCCTCATGATTTTATAGTTGGGCTCAAGCACCTCACAAACAACATCAAAGCCAATGCCGATGCCATTCTTTTCACTCCTGAAAACACGTAGAATCGTGCAAGCTGCTTTAATTGGACAATCTTGCAAAACACAAGAGTCACCCAGGAGAGACTCCATTCGGGCGCCTCTGTGTGCAATCTGTTTCAATTAATTACACAATGTCCAAAACAGAAGATTCACCCTTCTGCAATCAGACAATGCTGTAAGAAACAAAGTTGAGCCCAGGGAGACTCCATTCGGGATCCTGATGATGGTCCTGGCCTATTGACCTGTAACTTGCAAACAAATAGGACAGGAGCAACATCAAGCTGGAAGTGCCTGTGCTAATTTGTCAGAGTTTGCGATTATGGTCTGGCTCAACCACCATAACCATGTATAGGGTCCCTCTAGACATAATCATCGAGGAGATCTTGCACGACATCGCAATCCCTAAACCAGCTTCTGCTGCTCACGTTCATCAAAACATGAGCAGCAGAACCTTGTCCAATGAATGCCATGGGCGGTAAATCAAAGGGTTGAAAAAGGTTGGGGTTGAATCAAATTGCTGACCTGTTGTCCAAAGAAGGAGACCTGAACGCTGGTCACAGAAAAAAAAGAAACAGCAAGCTGGCGCCCACAACCTACTGGTATGTCATTGGACCAGAATCACAAACCAGCTAGCTGGCTGTTCCATGTTTTTCTCTGGCTAGATTGGTCAGGCAAGTGGTCCTGACAATGCAACAGCTGTACACAACACAGAATTAAGTAGGCACCAGGGAGCAATGTCAAGAAAGTATTTTACATCCTTTCAGGAATGGATTGCATCCACAAGACCTAAATCACAACGCTCAGCCAATATGCGTCTCGCTCTTCCAATCGTGGATTCCCAGGTTCGCTTGGGAATGTGGTTTTGGGTATGGTCGAGCAGTTCTCTGGGCCACTCCAACTGCTTGTCTTGGTATTCTTCAACTATCTTGAGCGCAACACGAAGCCTCTTCACTACCCTGAGTTTGCCAGCCACTTCGAAGAACGCATGCTTGTCTGATGAATCCATGAGACTAGCTGAGCTAACTGGTTTTGTTTGAAGAAAAACGGCTGAGACAAAATTCGAATCTGCACGCAAAGATTAATTAATTAATTAATATGTTTAACATCCACTTGTGATTGTGACAAGCAAGCTTGTCGATTCAGCCCAAACTGTCCAGCAAGCTGGTTGACAACCTCCCCACCAATTAACATGAACAGCAGCTGGCTTTTGAATGGATCTTCACACTCTGAAACGGGCTTGCAGCAGCCACTTTGAAACCTGGTTCTTGTTCGACATGGCAATTTCGGACTGATTGCATCTTCCCCCTCCTCTACCCAAAGAGCTAGACAGTCTGGGATTCAGGCATGCTTCAGAGCGGTTTCACACCACAAATGTACTTGGCATCGTGAACCTTGCGACAGACTTTGCTCACAGAATTTTACTCTACACAATGTCATCAGAATGGCCTCATGATTTTATAGTTGGGCTCAAGCACCTCACAAACAACATCAAAGCCAATGCCGATGCCATTCTTTTCACTCCTGAAAACACGTAGAATCGTGCAAGCTGCTTTAATTGGACAATCTTGCAAAACACAAGAGTCACCCAGGAGAGACTCCATTCGGGCGCCTCTGTGTGCAATCTGTTTCAATTAATTACACAATGTCCAAAACAGAAGATTCACCCTTCTGCAATCAGACAATGCTGTAAGAAACAAAGTTGAGCCCAGGGAGACTCCATTCGGGATCCTGATGATGGTCCTGGCCTATTGACCTGTAACTTGCAAACAAATAGGACAGGAGCAACATCAAGCTGGAAGTGCCTGTGCTAATTTGTCAGAGTTTGCGATTATGGTCTGGCTCAACCACCATAACCATGTATAGGGTCCCTCTAGACATAATCATCGAGGAGATCTTGCAGGACATCGCAATCCCTAAACCAGCTTCTGCTGCTCACGTTCATCAAAACATGAGCAGCAGAACCTTGTCCAATGAATGCCATGGGCGGTAAATCAAAGGGTTGAAAAAGGTTGGGGTTGAATCAAATTGCTGACCTGTTGTCCAAAGAAGGAGACCTGAACGCTGGTCACAGAAAAAAAAGAAACAGCAAGCTGGCGCCCACAACCTACTGGTATGTCATTGGACCAGAATCACAAACCAGCTAGCTGGCTGTTCCATGTTTTTCTCTGGCTAGATTGGTCAGGCAAGTGGTCCTGACAATGCAACAGCTGTACACAACACAGAATTAAGTAGGCACCAGGGAGCAATGTCAAGAAAGTATTTTACATCCTTTCAGGAATGGATTGCATCCACAAGACCTAAATCACAACGCTCAGCCAATATGCGTCTCGCTCTTCCAATCGTGGATTCCCAGGTTCGCTTGGGAATGTGGTTTTGGGTATGGTCGAGCAGTTCTCTGGGCCACTCCAACTGCTTGTCTTGGTATTCTTCAACTATCTTGAGCGCAACACGAAGCCTCTTCACTACCCTGAGTTTGCCAGCCACTTCGAAGAACGCATGCTTGTCTGATGAATCCATGAGACTAGCTGAGCTAACTGGTTTTGTTTGAAGAAAAACGGCTGAGACAAAATTCGAATCTGCACGCAAAGATTAATTAATTAATTAATATGTTTAACATCCACTTGTGATTGTGACAAGCAAGCTTGTCGATTCAGCCCAAACTGTCCAGCAAGCTGGTTGACAACCTCCCCACCAATTAACATGAACAGCAGCTGGCTTTTGAATGGATCTTCACACTCTGAAACGGGCTTGCAGCAGCCACTTTGAAACCTGGTTCTTGTTCGACATGGCAATTTCGGACTGATTGCATCTTCCCCCTCCTCTACCCAAAGAGCTAGACAGTCTGGGATTCAGGCATGCTTCAGAGCGGTTTCACACCACAAATGTACTTGGCATCGTGAACCTTGCGACAGACTTTGCTCACAGAATTTTACTCTACACAATGTCATCAGAATGGCCTCATGATTTTATAGTTGGGCTCAAGCACCTCACAAACAACATCAAAGCCAATGCCGATGCCATTCTTTTCACTCCTGAAAACACGTAGAATCGTGCAAGCTGCTTTAATTGGACAATCTTGCAAAACACAAGAGTCACCCAGGAGAGACTCCATTCGGGCGCCTCTGTGTGCAATCTGTTTCAATTAATTACACAATGTCCAAAACAGAAGATTCACCCTTCTGCAATCAGACAATGCTGTAAGAAACAAAGTTGAGCCCAGGGAGACTCCATTCGGGATCCTGATGATGGTCCTGGCCTATTGACCTGTAACTTGCAAACAAATAGGACAGGAGCAACATCAAGCTGGAAGTGCCTGTGCTAATTTGTCAGAGTTTGCGATTATGGTCTGGCTCAACCACCATAACCATGTATAGGGTCCCTCTAGACATAATCATCGAGGAGATCTTGCAGGACATCGCAATCCCTAAACCAGCTTCTGCTGCTCACGTTCATCAAAACATGAGCAGCAGAACCTTGTCCAATGAATGCCATGGGCGGTAAATCAAAGGGTTGAAAAAGGTTGGGGTTGAATCAAATTGCTGACCTGTTGTCCAAAGAAGGAGACCTGAACGCTGGTCACAGAAAAAAAAGAAACAGCAAGCTGGCGCCCACAACCTACTGGTATGTCATTGGACCAGAATCACAAACCAGCTAGCTGGCTGTTCCATGTTTTTCTCTGGCTAGATTGGTCAGGCAAGTGGTCCTGACAATGCAACAGCTGTACACAACACAGAATTAAGTAGGCACCAGGGAGCAATGTCAAGAAAGTATTTTACATCCTTTCAGGAATGGATTGCATCCACAAGACCTAAATCACAACGCTCAGCCAATATGCGTCTCGCTCTTCCAATCGTGGATTCCCAGGTTCGCTTGGGAATGTGGTTTTGGGTATGGTCGAGCAGTTCTCTGGGCCACTCCAACTGCTTGTCTTGGTATTCTTCAACTATCTTGAGCGCAACACGAAGCCTCTTCACTACCCTGAGTTTGCCAGCCACTTCGAAGAACGCATGCTTGTCTGATGAATCCATGAGACTAGCTGAGCTAACTGGTTTTGTTTGAAGAAAAACGGCTGAGACAAAATTCGAATCTGCACGCAAAGATTAATTAATTAATTAATATGTTTAACATCCACTTGTGATTGTGACAAGCAAGCTTGTCGATTCAGCCCAAACTGTCCAGCAAGCTGGTTGACAACCTCCCCACCAATTAACATGAACAGCAGCTGGCTTTTGAATGGATCTTCACACTCTGAAACGGGCTTGCAGCAGCCACTTTGAAACCTGGTTCTTGTTCGACATGGCAATTTCGGACTGATTGCATCTTCCCCCTCCTCTACCCAAAGAGCTAGACAGTCTGGGATTCAGGCATGCTTCAGAGCGGTTTCACACCACAAATGTACTTGGCATCGTGAACCTTGCGACAGACTTTGCTCACAGAATTTTACTCTACACAATGTCATCAGAATGGCCTCATGATTTTATAGTTGGGCTCAAGCACCTCACAAACAACATCAAAGCCAATGCCGATGCCATTCTTTTCACTCCTGAAAACACGTAGAATCGTGCAAGCTGCTTTAATTGGACAATCTTGCAAAACACAAGAGTCACCCAGGAGAGACTCCATTCGGGCGCCTCTGTGTGCAATCTGTTTCAATTAATTACACAATGTCCAAAACAGAAGATTCACCCTTCTGCAATCAGACAATGCTGTAAGAAACAAAGTTGAGCCCAGGGAGACTCCATTCGGGATCCTGATGATGGTCCTGGCCTATTGACCTGTAACTTGCAAACAAATAGGACAGGAGCAACATCAAGCTGGAAGTGCCTGTGCTAATTTGTCAGAGTTTGCGATTATGGTCTGGCTCAACCACCATAACCATGTATAGGGTCCCTCTAGACATAATCATCGAGGAGATCTTGCAGGACATCGCAATCCCTAAACCAGCTTCTGCTGCTCACGTTCATCAAAACATGAGCAGCAGGAAATAGACTCCTTTCACCTGGCTGATGTCGCCAGCCACTTTGCTGTTCTGCACCAGCTCGGTCTTCAGATTCTTTGGGGCTGCACGGTTGGTTGAACCGTTGAAATCTTCACTGGGCATCCTGCTCCACTCAGGATTGCTTTCCCCGAGACCAGTCTGCAGGGCTGCTTGCGTGAGGTTGGCCATCTCTTGGATTGCCTTCTGCTCAGCATACTGCCTTTGGGATTCCCTTGTGTATGCCTCTTTGCTAGCGGCTGGCAAGAGCTTCCACATCAAAGCCATCTGCTGCATCAAAGCTTGCGGGTCTTTCCAAGGGAGTTCAGCAGACCTTCTCACTGAAGCGCACTGATCTTTGAGAAACAAACCAAACGATGAGGATGCTTTCGGCAGCCCACCAACATGAGCAGCAGCTGGCTTTCGAATGGATCTTCGAACTCTGCCTCGCGGCAAACTCTGTTTTGAAACCTGGTTCTTGTTCGACATGGCAATGTTGGAGTGAGTGAGCCAGCGCCTTTTCCCCCCCTACCCAAAGAGCCAAAAGGCCATGGATTCAGGCATGGTTCAAAGCCGTTTCACACCTTGCATGTACCTGCCATCTTGCTTGACACCCGACCATTATTTAGATGCCAAAAGCCCGGCAAATGTGGAAACCGTGCGCCAAACTTTTTTTCACTCAATTTTAGTCTACAAAAAGTGACTGCTTTGTCATACCTTGTTTCCTGAACCTGTGCCAGAATCAAAATTACAAATTAATTAATCAATCAATTAATTCATGAATTGATTGATAGATTAATTAATCAATTGAAACAAATTACCTCCAGAGAATGTCATCAGAATGGCCTCGTGATTTTACAGTATGCTACAATGGGGTTCAAGCACCTCAGAAACCGCAGCAAAGCCTCTGCCATTCTTTTCAAGTCTGAAAACACGTAGGATCGTGCAATGTGCTCTGATTGGACAATGTCCCGAGACATAAAGATTCACCATGGAGAGTATCTATTTGGCAACCTTCAGGTGCAATCTGCTATAAATTGGATGATGTCCAGAGACACAAACTTTACGCTGGAGATATTCCATTGGAGATCCTCCATGTGCAATCTGCTTTTATTAGATAATGTCCAAAAAGAGAAGATTCATCCGAGAGTGTTCTTTGGGCAAACTTGATCTGCAAAGTGCTGTACTTGGACAATGCCGTAAGACACAAACTTCACCCAGGAGAGACTCCATTCGGGATCCTGAGAGTGCAAAGGGTACACTAAGTTGATGTCGTTCAATCAGCCAAGTTGATGCCTTTCAATCAGCCAATTCTTCAAGCAAAGTCAGAATCTGATCTTGCTTTCGCAGGATTGCCTGGATCTCATCTTTCATCTCTCTCATCAAGATCCTCAACTTCTGATGTTTTTGGCCAGTCTCCTCTGGCTGCCCACTCATCTTGGGTGTTTTGTTTTGAGTGCTGGATCTCGAAGCTTCTCCAGGATCAGTGGGATCAGGTTCAAGAAACGCGCTGCTTGCCTCTGGTGGATTCATTGCTTCTTTTCTCCTTTGGTCAGCTTGCACTGGTGTATAGTAAGGCCACTCATCTTGGTACGGATACTGAGTTGTGACTGAGGAGGGGCATTTCCAACGGACGAAGCAGCTGACGTAGCTTGGTGCCACCGCGCGTATTTCGAGGCCTTGAAGTCAGCTGGCTTTGAACTGGCTCCTTGAAGG
>VSDK01011285.1:456400-479041 GCA_009767595.1 Symbiodinium kawagutii | reverse complement strand
CTTGAGTCGTTGAACACTGTCGACCTAATGCTGTGAGACGGACAAGCGATGCCTTGAAGCCCACCTACTGAGATGAGTGAGTGCGGAGTGTCTTCTGTTTCACCCTGTGCATATGTTAGTTCAGCTAGCTTGATGACCTTTTTCGATGGGGCTGGTTTGCTTCTTTTGGGGTGGTTTTGGTTTGCTGGTTTGTTGGTTTTGGGTGGTGCTGGTTGGTCTGGTTTGGTTTTTTTTGGTTTGTTGTGCCCATTCGGTCATCATGCTTTAATTAAAGCTCATGAAGGATCATGTGCAGTCTTTACAGCTTTCCGGACTCGTAGTGACCTGCATCGTGTGTGCAAGAGGCACTTCCTGGAAAAAAAAACCTGTTCGAAGGGGTCCGCCATATTGGTTTCGTGCGGCAGTTCAAGGAGTGGGAATTGTTTGAAGATCCGCTGTTCTGGTATAAGAGTTTGATCGTAGAACTTGCAGGGGCGATTCAAGCACTCAGGCAAACTGAGAGAGGCATGGTTATTGCTCCTCAAAGCAGAGATACATCCACTATGCTTTCGTTTGTCATGCTGCATGATGTAGAGTCGATCATCACCAAAGGTAATTTGCCGTTCCGGAACACCAAAATCTATTTCCCAACTGCCTTTCTTGACCTTGTGCTTTCTAATGCCAAGAAACTCAAGTTCATGGGGTCGTGGCAGGACACAATTTTCTCCCGGAAAGGCCTTCTTGTGAAGAAGTACCACCATGACAATGACCCTTGCAGCTTGTTGTTTATAGAACAAGGGAAAGCAGAGGTCCCTGCCATCACGCAACAGGTAGGAAGTGGCATTCGCTTTCCTCTTACACGCAGGCTCGTGGGCACGGGACTGTTGGCCAGCAAAAAAATGTCGAACTACTGACATGTCGGCTCAATCCCACTTCCCTGCATATCGAAGTAAGAGTACCGAAGTCCTCTCCTAGTGCTACCCCTCTGGAACAGGATTGCATTGAAAATCATGTGCCCAGCAATTGGGATCTTATGTCTGTTACGCCTGGAAAGTTGATGTCCATTGGCGCCGCTCAAGGGACCGATACACCCACGGACATCCTGGCACTCTATGGTGACTACCTCTTTGATGGTCTGAAGTGTGAAGACGCCATCAAGACGAATCTTGAGAGACTCTTCGCTCCTGATGGAACCTTTGCAGATCCTGAGCAGGTGCTGGACGCCTTTGATGTTCCAAGGTGGACGCCTCAAGGGACAAGCAATAACGTCTTTCACCGTGACTGGTAATGAACCGTCACTCAGAAGAGCAGGAATGTTGTCAATGATGCGTGGTATAGGATCGGTGACCTAAAAGATAATCCATTCATGGCCAATCAAGAGCATCGCCCATGGATCTGGCAACCAAGGCGTCAGCAAGCTAGTGGACGCTCCTCAGCTGCCTCCAGCAGCGCTAGGTCGAGCATGCCTTAATCTGCCTGAGGGCGGATTACCGCAGCCATTTTACCTAGCCTAAATGGCTATCCCGGGGCGGGGTGGGAAGCAGGTTTGCTCACAGGAGTATTCCTGCGCGCGCGGCCGGAGCCATGGTTCGTACTGCAGCGAGTGAGCTGGTAGATTCAAGTGCGTGGGCTACAGTCTGGGCAAAACTTTGGGTGTTACTGAGCGGGTGGTTGCTACTTAGTCCAGGCTGGCCACACCTCTGGTATTGCCGTCGGGAAGTGGAATGCAATACTTGGGCTGAAAGTCCATGATGTATTATGGGTAAAAGTTTCTCCTGGACATAAGTTGCAAAGCAACTTTGTTCACATGCTCAATGTCAATGCTTCCGTGTTAAGGACAAGTTGTCCAGGCCACCCGTATGTTTAGTGAAGGGTTCGGCCACCTGTATGTCTAGTGAAGGGTTATCGTGTTTCTTGTGTTTTGCTTTGCTTGTCTTGCGATGTCTTGTGAGTTGACGTGCATGTCCTTTTTAAAACAAGCAATGTAACAAGATGCACTTAAAACCTTATTCTCTTTCACTCACTTAAACCACTTCATTTGATGTTTCCTCGAAGATCGGAATTTCAAATGTCAATCTGTTGCCTTGGCTCTTAGACAAGGGAGGGTGCGGTGGGAACCGCTTTTCCAATGAGCGCTGCAATCTCAAAGGGCAAAGCAGCGTTGCATAAGCCTCTTAAGTTGAAAGCAATTTTCTTTTCGACCTTGCGATATTGCGGTGCCTTTGTAGCTGGTTGGATTGTATGCTTTCTCTGGCTTTTGCTGTCTTGAATGTCAGATCGTGAGACGACGGATTCCGACTCATACGGGTCTCCGGATACAGTGGATGTGCATTTGAACAACATTGTCCATCTTGTGAATCAGTGTCATTTGACCCTGGATCAGTGCAACATTCATCTTCGAGTGCAGGATCATTATCAGCGACAGACCCTTCACTTGCAATGCCGCGCAGTGCGGTTATTGGTGATTGCTGTGTGTTTACTTGGACTGGTTGTTGTTCTACTTGTACTTGCATTGTGCCTCCGTTTCTGCAGGTATGGAAAAGGGGTATGACAACGACAACAAACGAATTGCAGTTTTTGAGCATTTGCAATTTTGTCAACGTAAAGTGATGAAGTCTGCATTCAAATATCCCTGGGAAGCAGGTTTTCTGGCCAATTCATCGACTGCAGGATCCATGCCATGTCCTACAGGTATGCCTCCATTGGTACCGAACTTGGAGACTGAGAAGAAAGATGAAACTGGCGAGAATGCTGAGTGTGTGTTCAACAGACAATGCAAATCCTTGCTTTGTAATCAACCGCAGATTTCCTGGGAAGCCAAATTGGATGCACAACGAGAAGTCGCTCTGGCTAAGTGGATAAAGATCATCCTAACTGAACCTATGGCCTTCGAATTGTCAAGAGCTTTCTTCAATTCTATGAAATTGGGACTCAACAGCGGCAGGCTTTTGGATGACCTTCGTAACGTTTTTGCGGGTAAGAGCAGTTCTACATTGAGCAACAGAGCAGGGCCTTTGATGAGGTATGTTGCATATTGTCAGAACCATCAGATGAAACCTTGCCCGTTGAACGAGGTCATAGTTTATGCCTTCATGCAGGAACTTGAGTCTTCAGCAGCGCCCACATTCCTCAAGAGTTTTCTGAGCTCAGTTGCATTCTGTGTTTATGTGCTCGGTCTGCAGAGTGGTACAGAAGTTGTATCATCTATGAGGATTAAAGGCATTGCTTCGAAGTGCTACTTGACAAAACGCAAAACACGTGCAAGACTTCCGCTCACTGTCTATGAACTTACGGTGTTGGAAAACATTGTGAATGGCAGTGGCAACAAATCTCTTGCAGATCGCCATGCAGCAGGCTGTTTTCTTTTCATGGTCTTTGCAAGGGCGAGATTCAGTGACATGCTGAACGTTGGAAGGCTCGTGCTGGAAGCTGTGAAAACACCAAACGGCTATGCTGGGTTTTGGGAAGCAGAAGTGACGAGATCAAAGACCTCATTCTCATTGCAGCGCAAAGTTCGTCTTCTCCCCATGTCTGCAACTATCAATGGTGTTAGTGTTGAATCTTGGGGCGTGGAATGGAAGCGTGTGATGGAAGAAGCTGGTATACAGGTTGGTGGAGGCAAACCTTTGCTGCCGGCGAGAACCAAGGATGGTTGGCACACCCTTCCTCTATCGGCTGAGGCTGCGACAGCATGGCTGCGGACTTTGTTACAGACGAGCGAAGGTTTTGATGACAGTCGCTTGTTTTCCATTGGCACACATTCTTGCAAAGCGACGTGCCTTTCTTGGATGGCTAAATGGGGAGTCAATGCAGATACCAGAAGGCTGATGGGTTACCATGTTGCCGATAAGATGTCGACGATGCTGATCTATGGACGGGACAATACTTCACATGGGCTTCGTATTCTTGATGAAATTATTGACGCGATCAAGTCAGATTCCTTCAGGCCAGATGCAAGCAGAGCTGGTATGTTTCCGGACAAGGACTTGGATGAGATACCTGTTCAGGATTCGGAGTCTGACTGCAGTTCATCTCAAGATTCTGCCGATGAAGATGCTCCCGACCATGAAGCAGAGGAACATGCAGATGAAGTTGTGCTGGGGCGTTGGGATGGTGGCGTTGACATTTCAAAGCTGCCAGATGGATCCATGTTTTTTCGCCATCGTCTTTCGAGAACTATTCACATGGCCGAGGATGAGTCCGGTTTGAAATTCTTTTGTGGACGGGAGGTGAATCATGGATACCAACAGCTGCCTAGACGACCTCAGGCGCTTCATCCTGCTTGCAGGCAATGTTTCTCACGCTTCAAGTTGCAGTAATCAAGGTGCAAAAGAAGTGCTGCATTTCGTGATTTTGCATCTTGAAACAGTTGATTGCAATGCATTGAAACTTCAAAGTGAAATCATCAACGATTTAACCTGCCTTTTCTTTTGCGAAGTTCCCTTCCTTGTGAGACCAAGTGTTTGCTGGCCATGGATTGGACAACTTTAGAACTGCTTTTGAAGTTGTGTGCAATAAGCAAACCTGCTGTCTGTCACTTTGTAATTCTTCATCGAAGGATGAAGTTAACAGGATGACAGGATCGACTCATTGTGTCACGCAGCGGAGTGCTCAGTGTGACCGTGGTTAGAGCCATGTCTTTTTCAGACAGCAAACCGGTCTTCAAGGACAGGTGTAACTCAGCTGGCCTTACTAGTGCTGTTTCGGACTTAGTGGTAGCGGCTGGATTTGACATTTTGAGCAAATTTGCATTTTGCAGCAGTTATGTCCCTGGCAGCGGTGACGAAACTGCATTCGTCAAGACTGTGAAGACGATCCTCAGCCGTGAGCCCAGCCTTGGAGAGCTTGCTTCATTCAGAAAATTGCTTCATGAAGCATACTCTTTGGTAACTGCAGAGATGAAGCAACAACTTGAAAGAAGCGAAGATGTTCAGACCAGAAAACTGACTCAGCCAGAGAGAGCCGATTTGTATGAGAGACAAGTCAAGCGGCTTACAGGATTGACGCTGAAAGGCCCTTTGGAACCAAGTGATGCTTTGGTTGATGTTTTCTGTGGCATTTATGATGCCAATCGCCTGCGTTTCATTCCTTGGGAAAAGTATACCTCCAAAGAAGCTGAGATTGACAGAGAGAACCGAGCGGAACATCTGTTTGCCATTGACTCGAATGGAAAACTGAAAGTGGAAAACAAACCTGCCGAAGCAACGGCAGACACATCGACGGAAATCATGTTGCAATACGCATTGCAGCGAAGGGGACTCAGTATGGACCAGGCCAACCTGTTGGAATATACGAAACACCAAGCCTGGATCGATAAGCTTATCCGAACAAGGTTGCAGTTGCCGCCGCCAGGATATAACAAACCCACCTTCAGGCAATTGCTGGAGGCGGATAAAAAGCTCTTCGAAGTCCTCGCAGACTGCACACGTTCAGGAGTGCAAGCAACTGCAACTGGAAGACCGCTCGATGCTCAGTTTGAGAAAGCAACAAATGCACCTGAAGTTTTGCATTTGCTTCAGCCACTCATGAGTAAGAGTGTGGACAAGAATGAAGATAAAGCAAATGCTCCTGCAAGTTCTGTGCGTGTGTCGCCTTATCCTGCAACTGCGCCAAGCCGTGCAAGCAAGGGCAAAGGGAAAGGCAAGAACAAGACAGCATTTGCTCGCATGCCTACTGTGTTGGTCGAAGGAGGTTGTCGCGCCACAACGAACCGTGGTGACCCTATTTGTTTTGGGTATAATCTGGGAACCTGCACCAACACTGTCACCAATGGCCGATGCGAGAAAGGATTTCACGTTTGTGCTTTGCCGAAGTGTGGAAAGCACCATCCATTCATTCAGTGTCCTTCGAGGAAAGGTGGCTCTTGACTAGAGCCGGATGAATGCATGCAAGTATTAGGAGATGAAGAGCTGCCTGAGGCAGAATCTGCTTCTCATCACAATCACAAAGGTGATGATCAAGTTGCTTGTTCCTTTTCCGAAGATGAAAAGGTACCTTTTGCAAGTGAGCAGAAAGATAGCTCTACTCCGCCTACTCAATCAAGTGAGCAAGGTGTCCATGTTTCGAATTTGCCCCGGATTTATCTGCGAGATGCTCCACTTTTTGTCGAAGCATGTTGCGGGTGTGCCCTCCTCAGTGCATGTGTTAGCAGGCAAGGTTTTGATGTCCTTCCGATAGATTTTCATGGCAACAAACATCGTCCTCATGTGCATGTTGTCGAATTGGATTTGAGAAAGGATTCAACTTGGGGCTTTTTGAAGTTTCTGGTGAGATCACGTAGACCTTTTCATTTCCATGCTGCGCCACCTTGTGGCACTTCATCTCGAGCGCGCGACCGTCCTCTTGGCCCTGAAGAACATGGCCCGCCTAAGTTGAGGTCCGAAGAGTTTCCACTTGGCTTTCCATGGTTGACTGGGTATTGGAAAGACAAGGTTGATAGCGCCAACAATATATATCTTAAGCTGATCGCGTTTTGCTTGTGGCTCAATGCGTTGGGTATTTTCTGGAGCATCGAAAACCCTGGAAACAGCTACATGTGGAACATCGATGAATTTGACATGTTGAAAGCTGTGAGCCACTTTGTGTTGTTTCATTCTTGCCTTTATGGAAGCCGCCGGAAGAAATTGACTGCATTTCTTACTAATCTGGTAGACCTTACAATTTTGCATGGCTTTTGTCAAGATGATCACGAGCATTTGCCTTGGGGTCAGACGTATGAGAACGGCAAACTGGAGTTTGATACAAGCAAAGAAGCGGCATATCCTCGTGACCTGTGTGAACGTATTGCCAACATACTTGCTGATGCTGCTAAACGCTGTCAAGTTTATTTGGTTCCTGCTTCAGTACACGATGTTGATCCGAGAGTTGCAGTTGGCAAACAACCTCGAGGTCGCAAGTTGCCTGCCGTTGTTGCTGAATTTCTAATTGTTAAAACGATTCGTGTTCAGCAATCGGACTTGCCCGTTCTTGACTCCAAACAGTGCTTGGTGCATGCTTACCATGGTATTCCTGTTGGTAGCAAACAGTTGCGTGTGGCTAAAGCGAAGAGGGGTAATTCTGAAGATTCAACAATGTTACAGCTTCGAGTTTTTGGCATCTACAGGAGCATGCTACAATTCTACAATGATGCGAAGCAAGTACTACATCCCTTTGATACCTTCAGAGGGTTGCCTGATTCCATGCTGCGTGTGATTTGTGCAACTCTGCATCGATCACCTCTTGAGACCATGCGTTTCAGACTTCACAAGCTCAAACAATGGAGACAGCTTGCAGACATGTTACAGGCTGACAACGCAGAAATTTTCAAGGGCATGGACTCAGGTTGTTCTGCTGTTCTAAAGGGAAAGCGTCTGGCTTTGCTTGAACGGCTTGCGAACGACATTGATTGGCCTGATCGCTCTTTACATGAAGAGATCCGGAATGGTTTCAAACTCGTGGGCATGCAACAACCTACAGGTGTTTTTGCAGCAGATGTGAAGCCACGCACTTTATCTGCTGATGAGCTGGAAAATCAACTTGAGTTTATAAAGCCTGCTTTGTGGAACAAAATGCAGTCGGAGCAACAAGCTGATTATGCCCATGAACTTTGGGAAGCGACTATGGAAGAGGTCACTGACAAGAAGTGGCTTGAAGGCCCCTATGACTTTGACGAACTTGAGGTGATGTTCAACCACCATTGGCTGCCGGTGCGCAGGTTTGCAGTTTGGCAGCGTTCCAAGTGGCGAGCCATTGATGATTTTTCTGAGTGTGGTGTCAATAGTTCTTTTGCATATTTCGAACGAGTGGATCTTAAAGCTCTGGATGAAACTTTGTGGATTGCTTGCTGCTTTACCAAGTTCTGTCTCCATGAGGATCGATATGACTTTACGCTCTCCTCTGGGGAAAGACTGGCTGGGAATGTAAGCGAGGCATGGAGGCAACTTCCAGAAGATCAAGTTCAAGTAGTTTCCAAGACAGTTGACTTGAAATCGGCATATAAACAATTCGCGATACTACCGGACAACCGCAAACTCTCGGTGCTTTCTTTGAAGAGGCCTTCGGACGGAAAGGTACACGGCTTTGTTTCGAGAACTCTTCCGTTTGGCAGTGTGGCATCCGTGCTTCAT
This sequence comes from Symbiodinium kawagutii, assembly GCA_009767595.1. Taxonomy (NCBI): domain Eukaryota; class Dinophyceae; order Suessiales; family Symbiodiniaceae; genus Symbiodinium; species Symbiodinium kawagutii. The sequence continues at coordinate 470,957 of VSDK01011285.1, read as the reverse complement.
TTCAACCGTGTTGCGAGGTTGCTTCATCAACTGGGTTTGGAGTTGGGTATTGTGTGGGCTAATTATTATGATGACTATCCTGTGGTGGATTTCAAGGCGCTTTCGAAACAGACGGATGCAGCAGTGCGAGCTTTGACTTCAATGCTAGGATTCAAGTGTGCCGTTGACAAGGAGCTCCCCTTTGCGCAGAGATCTGAACTCCTTGGTGTTGTGCTCGACTCCAGCGATTCTACTAAAGGTGTCGTGCGTGTCTCAAACAAAGAGGATCGCCTTGATGAGCTTTCGACGACCGTACAATCGATCTTGGACGAAGGAAGAGTTATACCACGTGACCTTCCTAGCTTGTTTGGCCGTGCCCTCTTTGTTGAAAGCCAACTTTTGGGAAGAGCTGGAAGGCTGGCCTTGTCGGAGCTTAGAGCGCTTGAGAAGCAGAATGCAGCTTCAGTGAAACTAACAGACATTCAGATGCAAGCCTTTGCTGTCTTATTAGATAGGTACAAGCATAATATTCCCAGGACGATCAAGAACCTTCGAACAGAGCTGCCAGTTGTCGTGTTTACAGATGGTGCTTGTGAGCAAGTTGATGGTGATTTGCATTTTGCGCTATTGGTGGCATGCTTTGGGATCCTTGTGCAGCTAGCAAACCGCTGGCCTTCGGTGCAGAGGTCTCTTCAGCAGTTGTTCGTGAATGGAAAACCGGTGGAGCTTTGGAGGACATCAGCTTGGCTCCCCAACAAGTCCTTGGAACTCCGTACATTGAAGCTGGAAAACAACATCCGGTAGCTCTGACGGAACTTTATGCTGTGTGCACTGCAAGACATACTTGGAGAAAGATCATCGATGGACGGCGATGTATTTTCTTCATTGACAATCAAGGTGTGCTTGATGCTCTCATTAAGGGATATAGTGGCGAACCCCTTATGAAGCGACTTCTTTGCTGCTTTGAAAGGACGGATTTTTGGGATGCTTGTTTACCTTGGTTTTCTCGAGTTGCTTCTCCTAGCAACATTTCCGATTTACCTTCAAGAGGCAAGTGGCAGGAATTGCTGAGCTTGTTGGACTGCACCGTTGTCGAAGCCGAATGCCCGATCATGTGCAGTGTGCTCAAAACCTTGGAAAGCTACAGAGAAATGGGGAACTCTCTGATTCGATCCGGTGCACATCAAAGATTAGCCACTGGTTTGATTCTGGGATCAAAGCAAATCCAAAGGGATGCAATTGTGACACCCCATACTCCAGAATAGCTGAAGGATGAAAAAGAATTTTTAAGAGCGCTCTGCACTGCATTCACTGTCACTTGCTTGTCGTTTCCGATTTGATTTATATATATAACTTTGTTATATATATAAACTTTGATTCTCTATAAGAAGAAGTTTTAAGCTCGAAGTTTCCATGTCGTTTTTCCGATACGCGTTTGCCGCGATCGTTTCCGGTTTGAGTTTCAACGATTTGGATGAAAAGATCCCTCTCTTTTCTATCCTCCTGTCTGCTATGTTGAGTGGGGCATACATTGAGCATGTGTTGAGAAACTTAAGCCATAAGCAATACTTGGGCTGAAAGTCCATGATGTATTATGGGTAAAAGTTTCTCCTGGACATAAGTTGCAAAGCAACTTTGTTCACATGCTCAATGTCAATGCTTCCGTGTTAAGGACAAGTTGTCCAGGCCACCCGTATGTTTAGTGAAGGGTTCGGCCGCCTGTATGTCTAGTGAAGGGTTATCGTGTTTCTTGTGTTTTGCTTTGCTTGTCTTGCGATGTCTTGTGAGTTGACATGCATGTCCTTTTTAAAACAAGCAATGTAACAAGATGCACTTAAAACCTTATTCTCTTTCACTCACTTAAACCACTTCATTTGATGTTTCCTCGAAGATCGGAATTTCAAATGTCAATCTGTTGCCTTGGCTCTTAGACAAGGGAGGGTGCGGTGGGAACCGCTTTTCCAATGAGCGCTGCAATCTCAAAGGGCAAAGCAGCGTTGCATAAGCCTCTTAAGTTGAAAGCAATTTTCTTTTCCCCCCCTCCCACACCTCTTTTATGTCTCTTCCCACTTGAATCCCATCCTTGTGCTTCTGCGTTGGGTTTCTTTGGGGAACTCTCTGATTCGATCCGGTGCACATCAAAGATTAGCCACTGGTTTGATTCTGGGATCAAAGCAAATCCAAAGGGATGCAATTGTGACACCCCATACTCCAGAATAGCTGAAGGATGAAAAAGAATTTTTAAGAGCGCTCTGCACTGCATTCACTGTCACTTGCTTGTCGTTTCCGATTTGATTTATATATATAACTTTGTTATATATATAAACTTTGATTCTCTATAAGAAGAAGCTTTAAGCTCGAAGTTTCCATGTCGTTTTTCCGATACGCGTTTGCCACGATCGTTTCCGGTTTGAGTTTAAACGATTTGGATGAAAAGATCCCTCTCTTTTCTATCCTCCTGTCTGCTATGTTGAGTGGGGCATACATTGAGCATGTGTTGAGAAACTTAAGCCATAAACTACTGAAAGTGACTTGGTGTGAGTCGTACTTGCCGGTGGGAGTTTTGTCGTGGCTCTCTGCTGCTCCGGAGAGTGTCGAGCACTATTTGCCTACAGAGGTATTTATCGTGCGTCGTGGTCTCACTGACCGGTCTCATGGACAAGGTTTGCGGTGAGGGTGTTTGCTTCTTTCGCCCTGACTGTCCGGTAGCTTCCTGTGATTCTCTGTGAACCTCCGACTTTTCGGTGCCTTATCGCTGTCTGGTTACGGTGATCCAGTGAGCCTGACAGGAAGCAGAGAAGTGCTGAGGGAGTCCATTCCAGTTGCAGGCGGTGGCTATGGTAATGTCCGGCATAAACGAAGAGCGTTGCCTTGACAAGCCAACTGCTGCTGAAACGCCAACCCTTGGCTCCGGCCTTTGCTTTTCGTTTCTACGGCAGGTGGCTTGACGGTACTGCTCGAAGCTCTTGGCCCGCCATTGGTGAGCCTGCTTGGTCGATGGAGTGCTGGGCTCAATGGCATGCTGGGCCGAAGACACACAAAGAATGGGCGGGCACCTGGTGCTCTGCCTGGGAGGTTTGATTCGCTCATTTGGGGGGGGCTGGGGCCCCCCTCTTTACCGTTTTTCTGCATTGTGATACGGCTCTTTCTACATCTTCGCATTTACACTGATGGCTTGGTATTGGTGCTCTTGACTTGTACGAAGCTGCAACGCTTGGGCATCATCGCTGGCTGGAATCGTTGGCAGTCACCTGAGCAACTGAACTTCTTTCCGTTTTACTGAGAGAGGGACGAATGTTGGCTCGATGATTGACTTTTGAGAGGAGTGAGTGCGGAGTGTCAGCTGTTTCACTTTGTGCATATAGTTTGTCACCTAGCTTGATGACCTTGACAATGGGGCTGGTTTGGGTCTTTTGGGGGTGGTTTTGGTTTGCTGGTTTGCTTGGCCTTGGTTGGTGCTGGTTGTTTGGTTTGGCTTGGTTGTTTGTGCCCATTCGGTCATCATGCTTTAATTGAAGCTCATGTGAAATCATGTGCAGTCTTTGCAGCTTTCCGGACCAATAGTGACCTGCATCGTGTGTGCAATAGGCGCTTCCTGGAAAAAAAACAGAATCGTGGCAAAGGAATCAGTAGTAAGCAGCGACTCTAGCAAATGTCTTTCAGCAAAGGCACTGTAGCATTTTGCAAAATGACCAATGTTAATTTTCAATCTCGCTAATGGCCAGTCGACATTAACGAGTCCTTTCAGTGGGAAGGCCTGGGCCACTTTATGGAGCTGCTTGTTAACGATGACGGGTTCAGCGACCCTTGAAAGCTCCAGAAGATCATCATATGCGGCCTTGGCTGCGGCAGCATAAGAGGCCGTCTGGGGCTCTCTGACTCTGGACGGAACCCACTTGTCAACTGTTGGTGGAGCAACATGGGCTTTGGCCGCCGAAGAAGGCGCGGAGGTAGTGTCAGTCGGATTACGCTTGCGCCAAGTCCTTGCTGCTGTTTTCTCGTCTTGGTCTGCGGACCATTGGGGATGTGTTCAGTGAGTGTGCGCACCGGTCGCTGCGTAGTATGAATGTGGACGGCATGTTCAGGAGTCAAGCGCCAAGAATCATAAAAATGAATGTAGTGAAGCGACCACCACTCAGCACTAGGATGCGTGTTAAAATTATCCAGCCAAATATCATACTTCTGGTTCCACAACCACCACTTCTTAGGCGACTCCGAGACCACAATCCAGTGTGGACTGCGTGTGTTGTCCGTGCTGTAGGCCCATACTAACGGGGAATCAAGGCCACCCGGACAAAACTCCTTCTGCCGCGGCCACCGAAATGAGGACCTAGCGACATTTCTTCCCAAGGCAAGCGTAAGATGGAGGCGATCTGTGCGGGCAATGACCTGCCCCCGATGCTTCACCTTAAATGTGACTGCCAAAGCAAGGGGGAAAGGAGATCCTTTGTCATGACTGAGGTAGATACCCGTCAGATGAAGTCGCATGTCTTCCAAAGAGAGTACAACATTGGACATGCCTCCGTTCGCATGATAGAAGTGGTCGTATTTAGACTTGATAAAAGCCACTCCATACATGAGGGTTGCCAGCACCGTTGCACAGCCCGGCAAGCCGCGCATATCCAGGGGGCTAATGATCGTTGTGACGGTTTGGGCACGTGTAAAGCCCACCGTCGCACGAGTGTATGCTTCGCGATTGGCAAATTCTGTGTACTCAGACTGTCCGCTCAAGAAACTGACCCCTGTTTGGAAGACTAGGGCATGGTAACAGGTGGCGCCCGCTAGCGTGACCACTGTGTCAACCTTAAATGGAACAGGCTTACGATTAGGAAGGAGAGGGGTGGGAGCATCGGCCAAATAGCCTTTAAGCCCACCAATGTTGGTGAGTGCAAGTAGTCCAGTATGGGCACCTCTGGTGTGTGGGTCGTAGGCAGGGATGTGTGTGGTGAACTTCATGACTTCTTTCCATACCAACTGGGCGACAAGTTCATTGATCTTCTCTAGATCGGATTTGATTGGGGCATGGCTAACTTCGTGATCCCAATGGATGTACCTGAAACCCGTAGGGACGTTATAGTTGTTCCTACGTGTGCCTGTGCCGATGCGCCATTCACCGAGGCCAAAGGAGCAAAGCATAGGGTACTGCGCTGCTATTACTGGCTCATAGATGGGAGCTGGGACTCGCGAACTCGTAGGCAGAATGAGCGACCAGTGGTGGCAGTCCTTCAGGCCACTGGCACTGAGGGAGTTGGTGGCAAGCAAAAATTGCAGTGGAGACCCTGGCATCGCTGCGAGTACTCCCAAGACCAAAAGTACCCCTATGGGGCTAGTAGTGTCAGCATATTTCAGCAGTGGTTCATACTGCAGCGCCCATAACAGTGCCCACAAAGCTTGAAGGGGGAGATCTGTGCCATACGGCTGAGCGAGTGCTAAGTCAATTTCAATCTGATTCCAACCCTGCTCAGCTGGGAAAGCTAGACGGACGGTAGCATCAGCAGCGTTGTCAGCAATTAAGACAGGAGAAGGGACGGCCTCGGGGGCTGGGACAGGGGGAGCAGTAGGGAGAAGGTCAGCAGATGGCAGGGGATGTGGAATGGCTGGCAGGTCGCGAACGGGGGCGGGGGACGGCCATGGATTGTGGCAGCAGCCGAACAGGACCAGTCGTTTTCCAGGGGCGAGTCAAGGCCGTGTATTGAACTGCTGCAGCTTGACGATAAATTAAGTCAAGATTTCTTTCTTTGTTCGGCTCTGTGCCTTGCACTAGGGTTAGGGCAAGCGTGGCAGGTGTGAACCATCGATGTTGTCCTCTGAGGCCGATGTTCGATTCAGTAATGCGATCGCGCGCGACTTCCGCATCGACTCCTGCTGCCAGACCTCCTTGACTTTGCTTATCATCCCCCGTGAGAACATGGAGGCAATCGCTTCGAGTGAGGGGTTGTGCATAAGTACCTTTGTGTTCTCCAAGTTGCTGCGCCTCTTCCAAGACAAGGATATTACATCGTTGAAGATAGCCGGCAATGCAAGGATGTGGGCTTTGAGCATTCTGGTAAGCTGTCCCCGTGGTGCATAGTACAACTTTTGCTTTGGAGATGGCATGATTGCACTTGTTGGATGGATGATCAATTGCGTACCTTCCTGGGAAATAGTGGTCTCTCGCCACAGGTCGGACCATCAACTGCTTTTGGGGTTCAGTAAGATAAAGATTGTCAACATTCTGTGCGATGGCTTCACCTGCTGGGTTTTCACGGAAGAGCACTGCTATTCTAGTGTGGATGGTAGTAAGTAACAGCCACGCCAAGAGATAAGTGAATGTAAGTGTTTTGCCGGCTCCGAAAACTCCGGCAATCGCAAGGCTAGTGCGATGGGCTCGCAACGCAAATATGAGTGCAGAGGTGGAGGCAATAAGGTGCCCTGCGTCTTCCTGGGCCAGGTCAGCCAGCTGTTGCGCGAAGGCAGGGGCTTGTGGTAAGTGGGTCGCAATATCGCCAGTAACGAGGAACAAAAGCAAACGATGCAGGCTAGAAAGCAGCTCTCGATAATGCATGTTCTCGATGGGTGGGTGATCTATCGCCCTGGGGATGCCAAGATGGATAGGTTTATGCGTGTCTGACATTCGACTCATCTGAATGAAGTGATGACCTAAGGTTGTCTGGCCAACCAACTGAACCGAGCGGATGCAAATGGCTGCTTCGAGAGTGAGGGCTGCAAGATTATCAGGCAATCCTGAGCGTCCCGTCGGGCTGTCCATGATGCCGACGTCATGCTGGCGAGGGACATGGGCCACCTTCCATCTATAGGCGCGGGAGCCGTTGAAGGCTCGGAGCACTGGGTCCTGATTGGATTTAGTTTTGTATTGTTCTTGTTCTAACACCAGAAAGAGTGCTGTATATGTGTCGTCCGGTGTGGACCCCGAAGGGACGGTGAAAGTGACGAGGACTGCGTCGCCACTATTGGCTCCTGCCTGGAAGGATGTGCGGTTCATTGTAAATTCATCTAACAGGCGATAATATCGTTGATTTCGCCGTTCTGGGTCTGCCCCCGGAAGGTCAGCGAGGACACGAGCGCCGACCTGGGGAAGGGCGAAAAGAGCAGGCAAATCCGAGTTATCATGGAAATCGAGATAGAACTCATTGATATCTTCTGGTCCCAGTGCATACGGGCGAAGTTTAGCAGGCATGCCTTTAGGAAATGTTGTGGCAACAATGCCTACCATAGAAAAAGCATCAGCTTTGCTTTCAACGGAAGGATGAACGGCCTGATATGATAGTTGGGGCAAGAAGATATACAGGAGAACAATGAGTTCTCGAAATGAGACTTTCTGAAGCTCGGTACGTCCGAGTTCCGCTAACCATGGAATGTTGTCAGCAGGCCGAAGCAGTGGCTCAGGCTTCCTTTCATCACGGTACACCGTAAGGCCTACCCTTATATGTGAGAGAAGGAAGGTGCCCATGTCCACAAGGCTGGGCAAAGGTGCCGGGAGACCTTTGGCTAGGCCGAGTTGGTTAGCGAAAGTAAGCAGATCATCATCACTGCGTCCCAACGCCTGCAGTAGAGGCTTGAAGGTGTCCGCCGTTTGCAAACGCATCCAGGATAGGAGGCGCAAGGCAGCTTCGTTGGCAATATGTGGCGGGCGAAGCGGGTACCGGAGTAGAGGGCAACCTAACGAATGAAGCCCGATGGGTAGTGCCTGTCCCACCAAGTGGCAATAGTTGTGATGACTACCTTTGTCCCACATGGGTGTGCCAACAATCATGGTTAGTCTCAGCGCTGCATACAGGAATGAAGGAATAAGAGTAGGTTGCCAGCAGCACAGTTTGTCAGCAGCCTGGTGGACCAAACGAACGTGATGTGGGCGACTAGCCGATTCACCTAAGAAAGGATTATTCACTTCTTCATGACAGAGGCCTAGCAAAAAGGGGAGGATACAAGGTGCACAGGCTACTGCTCCGAGCTGGAGAGAGAGATTCCACGCTAACCCCCGCAGTACAATAGCCATGCTAGCCGCCGTATAGCTGCCCGCAGAAAACCCTCGCAAAAGCATGGAGGGTCTATGCAAGTTAGGAACTGCGGCTGGATGGTCAAGCAAGACCGTGTTCATTAATCGAAAGAACCTGCATTAGATGCGTTAAGGAAGTAGTAATAGACTGCCGTTAGGAACTGCGAATGTGGTTATCTCCGATGAGCAGGCAAGGTTCGAGCCCTTCCGAGGATCAAGCTGGCTTGGTGATAGACGCGTGCAGGAGGGATAGAACATAGTCTTGCCCATGTATGACCGATATCGCGCGTGTTTTCCATGAGAATGGTGAACTCATGGGCAGCCAAGTTGTGGCCCTGCGTAGTAACTGCCACATGATCAATGTATTGGTCGACCGGTGCCAAAGAGGGACCATACAGGGCAATGCGGCTGTCTACTCGAGGGTAAGAGGCAGTGATATGCGGGGCGGGTTGCAGTCCCAGCGGCCTGTTGCCCAAGCCCAGGCAATCAACCACAGTAGGCTCTGTGAGGAGGAAGCCTGGGGCTGTGCATTCGAGGTGGAGACAACTGTTGAGGCAAGCCGTAAGGAGATGCAAATAATAAGAGTGGTGCGGAGGGTGTGGAGTGCTTAGTGCTAAGGCTTCTAGCGCACTGACTGCAAGTGAATCTTGTGTGTATATGCGAACAAGCTGGTGCAATTCTTGGAAGGCTGGCGTGTTGGGTGGTACCTCTGGCAGGAGCTGGTAGAGGTCCCAGCACTGTCCTTCTTGAGAAGGCGGCGGGGCAGCAGAGTCCACTACCTTGTTAACTTCTTCTGTGGCTATACGTGTGGCGACTGGATAATTCCTGAGCAGCAGTGGCACTGTAATGACAAGGTTTCGACGGGACTATCAGGATAATCAGGGAACCAGAGGCGGTTGAGGACACCCGACGTGATCCAGAAGTGAGGGATGAGATGCTCTTGCGCCTGTGCAAAAAGAGAGGGATCAGCAGAAGGGTTACGATCAATTCGTTGCCACCGGAGGAGAATGAAGGCGCGTAACGTTGCTGACACCTGAATGCGCTGGAGTTGACCCTCTAATCTAAAGCCTGCCGTAAGTACACTAGGCCCTTCATGAAGGAGAGAGGATTTAGAGCCTCCAGGCAACTTAAGCCCACACAGCGATGAGCAGAGAGGCTCCCAGCCTTCTTGGGCCAAGAGCGCTAGTTTTCCAGGAGCATCTGCCTTGCTGCTGCCATAGCTATGTAGGATGGCTGGTCGCGCGTGGGTCATGTGGATGCGATTGGCCTGAAAGCACAAGTGCTCAGGCATGACCTTTGCAACTGCGATGCCTTGAAGGTTTGGCAGCAGGGACAGGGTCCCTTGCTCAAAGGTACACCTAGCCCATCGAGTAAGTGACGGTTGACGATTGCTCCCTCTGGTAGTGAGATGAGTGGAGCTAGCATGTCGAGGCCACTGGACAGGATCAGGACTCGATGCGGCTGCAGTCTGAGACGAAGAGTCAGTTTGCTTTGCGGCAGGGATGGGCCAATACCGATCAATGCAAAAAAGGCCGAGTAGAGCCCATGCATGTGTTAAGTCCAGAGCCGTTTTCGGCACAGTGCCTAGCAATGGCGTGTAGACCAGGCCTGAGAGTGCAGCAGCCGTTGGATTGGGGGGTGCAGCCGTACTGGCAAGGTACTTGTTGCGAGAGTCCAGCAAGAGCTGTTCCCACTCTTCTGCACTTCTATTGTGGGTGTCATAGTCAGGAGGATAGGAGGTGCCAACTGAGATGACTAGACCTGCATTCAGATCGAAATGAGGTTCGGTGAAGAGCAACATCTTAATGCGAGTGGCTGGTTGGCGTCTCCCCAATTCACCGTCCAGAGATGGTTGCGTGTCGGCTAGCTTCACTAGTTCTTCTACCTCAAAAAGAGTAAGTGGTACGCTATCATTGTCGATGAGAGCAATGTGAGTGTGGGGGTACATGAGTCGGGCCATCTCTAAGACAAAGGTACCTGCCCAAACATAAGGCACCATGTCCAGTCCCGCTGCCTCATAAGCTTGTATCCATACCACATCAATTGTTTCCAAAGAAGGACCTTGTAGTTGGCGCCTGCTATACCACCATGGAGCAAAAGCTGGCCAATGGCCCACGTCCTCCGGCACCCGAGTATCGACCATAAGGTACACTGTCTTATTCTGTGTGAAGGTACCTGAGTGAGCCATAAGTGCCGTAGCGAGCTTGGTGTAGCTAATGGAGGACCTAAGTCCACTGGTAGCATAAGTGGAGGCAGGCATGGGGGAATCAGCTACAATATCAGTTGTAAGACGCTCTCTTGGTAGACTATGCGCATCGACAGAGTCGAGGCCAAAAGGTGTGCTTAGGCGAGTTGCTTTGGCACGGCAGTCTCTCAGGTGTCGCTGGAAGAAAGGAATGTGCTCTTCCGTGACGCCTGGGCAGATCCAAGTATCAAGACCCCGACCAGTGAGCCATTGGGTAGGGTGGCCATCAAACTGAATAGCCTGCAGGGGCAGGCCCGCAGCATGTCGTGGACTATCGATAAGGCCATCTTCGCATTGCATGGAGTCAGGTGGCTCATCAAGCATGCCGAAGCGGTTGGAAGTCGGAATGGCCATGCAGAAAGCAGAGAGCTAGGACGAGGTAAGGGGCCGAAGGTCCCTTCCGCGACCAAGCCGAGCGCAAGAGGAGTCTCAGGGGGAAAGCCGGAGGAGAGAAGGAGTCACGAGTGATAGGCCGAAGGCCCCTCCCACGGACACCAGGAGAAGGGAAGAAGGGAGAGAGAGTCAGAGACAGAGGGGAGAGCACAGCACCTGAAAGTGATCGTAATTGTGAAGTCATGTGTGCTGCCTGCATTAGTTGATGAGAAATCACGCGTAGACTGCTGACATTGAAATATGGAACACAGCAAGCATCAACCTCTATTTCGCCTCCATTTTGACTGATCCATGAGTCTGTAACTCTGATCATGGTGTGACACTCTGTGTGGCTTTGTTGTAAAGAATAGATGGCAAGTGGCCGAAACGCCCCTTGAGCCAAAAGATGCAATACGTACCAATCCGTTCATGGCATCGGGGTGCAGCCTTGAGGGTGGAGGAGCAAGTCCTATTGACAAGAGAGAAAGCATGGGACAAAACTGGCTGCTTCGTGTTCTGTGGCCGCTACCACTAGCGACAGAAGACCCAAAAAACACACGACATAGGAAGCCAGGGCTGAGAGGCGATTCGGTATGCAAAGATTAGGTACGGGGGGACGCCTTGTCGCCTCACTGGGACTCTTTTGAAACAGCCGCAAGGCCTCTGCTTCAACCTGTGCCGCAAAGCGGCAGCGGGATTAAAAACTAAAAACCTCGTCCTCGCAAAAGTTAGGGCAGAAGCTGCACTGTCAAAGGCGAAAGTGAACGTGGTTTGCGGATTCCCCAAAGTTAATACATGTGGGGTTCCCAGCCCAAAGATGTTCATACTGTGACAATGGTATGATCAGGTCTGGGAATTCTTCCGAGAAACTCTGTTGCATGTATAAAAGGAAATTGTTCACTCCCTAATTTCCAAAGGTCACAGAGAGGAATCCAAACTAGTTCATACAAGGGAGTCATTGCACTACAGTGCTCTTGTAGTGAAGTGCCGTGAGGTTAACAGATGCATCTCCGGAGTGCGGTACCTTGACAAGCTTGCTGCTACTGAAACGCCTAGCCTTGGCTATGGCCTTTACTGGTTGTTTCTGCGGCAGCTTGCTGACGGCACTGCATACCGTGACTATAATCCACTGCGGGTAACGTGAGAGGCTGTGCTGGGGCTTGGTTTGCTTTCACTGGCTTTGGCTTGTGACCAACTTGTGAACCTACACGCTGGGTTTGGCTCGTTGCGAGAGGAGGTTCACGGTGGCGACCTGTGCCGTTTTTGCTACTTATTGACTTACAGTTTGCTCCTCTGGGGCTCGGCTTTCGAAGTTTTTCGTTCAATTTGGGGGGGCTGGGGCCCCCGCTGTGCTTCTTCGGATGCCCTTCAAGCTCTTTATATCTTCGCATTCACCGTGCTTGCCAGATGATGGAGGCTCTCCTTTTTTGACGAAGCTGCAACGGTTGAGAGTTTGACTAGAGGCTGGTCTCTGTGGGCAATTTCCTGGCATGCGCAATGAAATTTTCTGACGAATGAAAGTTGTTATGATGAAGGAGCAGATGATGCCGGGCTGATTGCCGTCTGAGATGCGTGAGTGCGGCGTGTCACTTGTTTCACCCAGTCTCGGTTTAGTATTGACATGTAAGATGACCTTTTCTTTTTGGGGGGCTCTTGGTTGCTTTTGGTTTGGTTCGTGGTTTGCTTGGGTTGGTGTTTTTGTTTGGTTTGGCTGGTTCTGGTTCGTGCCCTTCCCAACGGTCATCTTACATTAATTAATCATTTGTTGATCTTTCTTGCAATCTTTCTGGACAAAATAGTGACCTGCATTCTGTGTGCAATAGGCACTACCTGGAAAAAAAAGCTCTTTACAACCTTTCCTCTCTAGCTTCTTCTGGCATTGCGGATTTTTGCTCCCTGACGCCCGTAAAAGTTTTTCATTGTTTCGTGCTACAACTTATAGTTTCCACAGCAACCCTTTCCCAGGAGTACAGCCAGCAAGGCAGAGAAGCTGTGATGCTTGCCGAAGGCGGTCTCACTTGCTTCCCGCTTTCCCTGGCTCCTATTTCCCGTTAAAGATTCACCAGTGTTGCCCGTAACTTCGGGTCTGCCATTTCGTCTTCCAATACAATACAGGCATGATTTGGCCTTGGTGTCGAGCTCTCTGCTTTAGGAGGGGGTGCCCGGCTTTGATCTGTCCTGCGGGGCACTTCTTTGCAACGAGGGGGAGTCTGTTTATTTTTGTTTGTTGCAGATCGTGCTTACAGTGAGGAATTTTTCGTTTTGCGGCCGGCCACTAAACTTCAGACACGCTACACGTGCAACAAAGTTATCAGGAGATTCCAGCATCACTGCCACTCGGTACGATGCCTTTACAGGTTACTTGTCTCAGGATATTGCTGGCGAGGGGTACAGAATCGTTTTTTTGGTGATATCTCTGAGCGACCGAACTGTATCTTTGAGGATGCTGTTCTTTTATTTTACATTATTTTCCCATAGAACTCATCAAATTTGTCTTCCGTTAATGTCTCTGCTACTTCGTAGTCTGCACTCTAGCTGTACAGTTGCGATAGAGTTGTCTTCTTAGTCTCTCAATGCAGACTTTTGTTAATGAACCTTCATGGGTTGTGATCTGTGTACATTTTGTAGTTGCTACATGTGACCGCAGCCGCCAGTGCTAAAGCGGCGCCCTCGGAGCAAAAAAACAGTCTGTACTTGTGATCAAGGCTTAGCGCCACAACGGCACCGCAGCCAGGAAAAAAAAGTTCGGCTCAGCAGAATTTGAAATCCTTTTCAATGCCTTGTCGGAAGCATTCTTGGAGATTTACAAGTGAAATTTGGCCGTGGAGGTTTGTTGAGATTACCGGTCTTTAAATTCATTCACCTCTTAGAGAAATAAAGTGATGTTGTCAGTGCAGTTAGAAGGTTTTCTGGGATTGCGGTGAGGCAAAGTTTCATCACGTTTTTTTCTAGATTTGTTCAAGGACATTATTCTCAAGGACATTATTCTAGGAAAACGGAAGCTGTGAACAACGATTTCTAAGACTTGTTGCCATTCGGAAGCTTTCCGCTGGTGTCCCTAATGCTATTGCCAGCTGTGGACAAACAAGGCCAGAAGCGCAAAGACTTCATGGGGCAGGAGTTCTGCAGCGGGGGGACCCCAGAGCCAAGCTGTGCCTTCCTCAAGCAATTTGCGGTGGTCCAATATGTCAGACACATGCGAGTCAATGGAAATCGGAGGTTCCCTCTTCCCTGCACAACAATTGATCATGTCTGGTTTCTTGGGACAGTGATTCAACTTTCTTCTCCACCATCTCGGAAGCAGAAATTTCTGAGTGTTGGTGCACACTTGTGAGGAACTCTGCATTAGAAGGGATCTTCTGTACCAGTGGTACCGCACAAGGCGGTGGCGGAAGTTTCCAAGATAGGAGCATTATAGGAGTGTGCAGTTGTGGTTGCAACGATTGATTGTCTGAGGGATCCGAGAACTGAACATCACTTGGGCCTGACTTCCTACCAATGTGAGCATCGATCTGGCCACTTGACTGGCAGCCTATCTGTCTAGCTATCAGTGGATCAGTTTTCTTTCTGTCTGTCTGACTGTCTATCTATCTACCTATCTGATGATCTATTCGTTGATCTATCTGCCTATGTACTTGTCTTTCTATCTACCTCACTATCTATCTCGTCATCTTTCTGTCTATGTATCTATCTATCGACCTGTCCATCTATCTATTTATCTATCTGCCTATCTATCTATTTGTCTATCTATCTACCGAATTATTTGTCTGATCATCTATGTGTCCATCTGTCTATCTTTCTGTCTATCTACCTGACTATCTATCTACTTTTCTATCTGACTCTCGTTTCGTCTACCTATCTGTCTATCTATCGACCCATCTAGCCATCTGAATCTGGCTATCCAATTGTCTGTCTATTCCACCTATCTATTCTAGCTATTCTATCTATCTATCTATCTATCTATC
>VSDK01011285.1:442184-456266 GCA_009767595.1 Symbiodinium kawagutii | reverse complement strand
GTGTTTTCCTACTTTTGTCTCCCGTGTTCCAAAAGTGTCAAAACGTGCTGTGTTTTGAGACATTTGCTTTAAAATGTGCTTCTCGCCTTGGCCGCGTGCACTTTTTCGGACATGCAACTTTCAACACGTAAAAAAACCAGGAGTTTTTTGCGACTTCGGACTTGAGAATGTGCTTCGCGCAGGCGGCGTGCCAATTTTCATCATCATATGACATCTCCGAAAAGTGGCCCGAAACGCTGGTAAAATTGCAGTTTTTCTTTCGGTACAAGATTTTATCTTAAAAATTTGCTTCGCGCGCAGGCAGCGTGCCAGTTTTGAGAATCATGAGTCATCAAAAGTGCTCCGAGCGTGTAGTGTTTTTACGATTTTGACTTCCAAATGTGCTCAGCACCTAGGTTTTTTTAACGATTTTGAACGTGGAATCGTCTAAAAGTGCTCCGAGCATGCAGTGTTTTTACGATTTTGACTTCCAAATGTGCTTCGCGCCTAGGTTTTTTCACGATTTTGCAAGTTGCAACTTCCGAAAGTGCTCCGGAGCTGACATGTTTTTACGATTTCGACTTCCAAATGTGCTTCGCGCCTGTGTTTTTTCACGATTTTTGCACACACCTTCCGCCACAGTGCTCCGCACCCGCCGCTTTAGCGAGGTACCCTTCTGGACCCTCATGATGCACGAAACCTTGCAAAACACAGCGTTTCGCGACTTTCCTAACATTTTTGCGCGCTCGCACTCTCATCTTTCGCACATATCTTCTTTCTCACATCTGCATAGGCGATCTACCCTAGCTGAGTTGTCCATATTGTCGGAAGTTAGACTTCTAAACTTCCTTCGATAAGCAACTTTCTGTCCACCTGCATTCGCTGAAATTTCACAGAGCCCTGAAATGCATTTTACAGCCCAATGACCATCAGGACATTGGGAGCATCACCGAAGGGAGACCGTGCTTGAGAAAAAGGCATCATGGGGGCTCGGTGGTCTCATTGGACAGCTGTACTCGTTGTTGTGTTCGTTGCAGTGGCCGCTGTGGTAAAAGGAACAAGTCCATGCGGAACAGGATCGACACGGCGCAAGCAAAAACTATAGAAAAATGTTCACAATTTGCTGAAATACTGAAGCAAATCAAGTCAGCAGTTGCACAAAGTGCGTGAATTTTGCACCATCTGCCGCTGCGTCGCTGTCCCACAAGGTGATGATGATGGCGAGAGCTCAAGATCCGCAGGTTCCCACACTGGGTTGTAGGTGGACATCTGGATGTATTTGGCGCATATGACACATGTTGTTTTGTTGTAATTGCACACCGCGCCTCGCATCAGAATTCCACCCCCTAGCCTTCTCCACCTGGAAAGCCGCTAGTTCCCTTGCGGGAATTAAGCGTCAAGAGGCGATTGTTACTTCGAGCATTGTATTTGTCAATCCGTTCATATCAAACAGTAGTACTATTACCAGATGGAAGATATAGTTTGTAAGTATCGTTTCCAATGCACGGGCCGAAACCATCAAGTTCCTTTGCACGGGGACAGGGATCTCTTCGTGGATTTCTCTAGCGATTTACCATTTTTCAGGACATGCCCTTCGCCAATCAAAACACTTTTGCCAAATCTTCAAGTCGCAGGGATCGCCCTTGAGAACTCTGACAAACTTGGCCACTGAAAAGCTAAGGATACCGTGGCCCTGGAGAACTTCACCCATGATTTTCATTGCTATGTTAGACAATGTTGGATGACCAGAAAGAATGACATTATATGCGGGCCGTAACCCCTGTACGTGCTCCGTGTAAACATCCCAAAAATCAACGAAACCGTTCCTTTGTCGGGATGTTCACTTACACAATTCATGGGATATTCGCCTACTCAAATGGGTTGTTCGTTGATACTAAAGTTATCACAACTAATCTTGCTTGGGGACTGTGGGTTTGCAGGGTAAAGGGAATCTGCCAAGAACAAAAGGGAAATCCTTGAAGAACAACCGATCTCTGGTGTTCACATGTCCCATTTCAGGATAATCCCAGGGTGTGATGTACCAATTCTTGACCCTTGCTGCATGTATCATGATAATTTTGATCATCATACCGAGATCGGTATGTACCCCAGGGCGGATGAAGTCAAGGGTGGCTATGATTGGTGTCAACTGTATTCCAGCATGTAGGGAATATCAAAAACCATCAACAGCGGGATAGAGTCAACAATACATCAGGAGCTTTTGCGATCCGTTTTTTGGTCCCAAATGAATAGCAGCAACTGTTGGTATCAGTGCTGCCGGTTCGCCCGTTTGATCCAAGTGGAACCAGCATCGAACTTCATCAAACCTGCCATAAAGGCCACATTTGTGCTATGCAGACCGGTGAGTGCCGGTGAGTGTCCCATAGCCAACGAAAGCCGAAGGTGGCGATGTGGAGCCATTTGCCACCTCCGAGCTTGACAGACAGAACCTGGAATCGGATGCCAGGCAGTCTGGGGCCTCAGGGAGACCAAGGGGACGGGGCCTCCAGGTGATGGCTTGATTTACCAATCTTCTTGGGCTATGGCGAAGCTTTCATAGGCTTCCTTGCCGCAGCTGCGCCAAATGGTTTGTTTGGGCATTGGGAAACCTTCCTGTTTTTTTTTTTTGTGTGTGTGTGTGTCCGGGTGTTATGTGAAATTTGCACAGCACAAAACAAATGATGGTTTTACGTCCAGCAACTTTCCACCCATGATCTCCGTGTACAGAAACACTAGCTTCAAAATCCATTTCCATACAAACTGCATAGCCAACCTCAGTGAGGAGACCCCAGTATGGCTTCGCTGGCCAGGGGCCAAAAAAGTGAAAGCTCAGTCAGGATCTCAGCAGCTTTTTGCAGAGGCTGTGAAAGTCTTTTCGGGGGCTGTGCAGACCCTGTTTTGTGGCACGGACAAGACATGCATACGAAATGTATAGGTGGATTCTCATTGTGCTTGGGTAGCATGTGCTGATATCTTCGCCGCCTGCAGTTCTGACAGTTTTCTTTTAGTCAGATGGTCAGATTTGTAATGCCGCCCCACTATATGCTGCCCTATGCTGGCCATGCTCGTGACATGGGTGCATCCAGTGCAGCCAATGCACGGAGAAGTGCACCAGCAGAAGCTGCAAGTTCCAGGCCAACCCCCAGAGTGGTACCACCACGGTGGGAAGCTCGCGCCCTGGAGGGACAGAGCAAGAAAGTCAAATTTGAAAATGAAGATAGTCCGCAAACCCAGGAGGACAAGCAAAGCTTTGTCGCGTACCCGCATGACTTTCGCCGACAAAGCGTGACCCGCTCGAAAGAAGTTGCGTCTGGTGGAGGTCCTCTCCAGGACTTGAAGTCTGTGGCGAAAAGAGAGAGCCATGAGAGCAGAGAGGGAGAAGTTCAGCCGCCCAAGCGCCACAAGTCAAAGCCATCAATCAATGTAGAGGAACTTGACCGTCTCAGGGGCATGGAAGGCAATCAAGTCCCAACAAGGGACTTGGTTTCATTTTTGACCCGCTACTTTGGACATCAAGTGAAGAAGGGCGAGGACTACGAGCTTTCGACTGAACCGTTCTTGGGAGGATTTATGGCAAGCCTCACAGTTCATGTTTGGAGCAGCCAGACGTGTTGTCGCAGATGGTCTCGCACAGAGGAGGCTGCGCGGGAGCACGCGGCCAAGGCCTTTCTGCAGAAGCCGGAAGTCCACCAAGCTGCAGCCAATCTGCCTCCACCAATTTCTCGCGTCCGGAAATTCTTTTCCAGTCGCCTGCGACTGACTGGCCTGTACGATGACATTCCCAGAGCGGAGTACATAGCTTTGGTGGACCAGTACACTCACGAGTACATTAGCAGGTGTCTAGAAAACGGTTGCAGCAATGCGTTCACCGATGGCAGAGCTTGAGCAGCCCGTCAAGCGGGATGCGGACAGCAAGTGGGGGATCAAAGAGCTTGCAGCGAAAAGAATCCAGGTCGAGTTAGTCAAGCCGGAAGAGAATGAAATCGGGACATATAATCAACAGTGACGGGGGTATCATCAATGATAGTAGTGGCAGAACCAATGATAAAAGCGATATAACCAACCATGATGGGGATATAATCAGCAATCATGCCTGACACATCATGATGTAGGGCGGAGTCAGCGGGTACTTGTGGTGGACCTCCCAACAACATCCAACTGCCCAAAGAGAACAGCAATCATTGAAATCTTCATTCCAACACTAGTGACGCGGTGTCACGGGCGCCCCTCCAGTTGTTCCCAGATGATCCAAGAACAGAACTAGATTATGCTTGATAATCATTGGTGATTCATCGGTACCTATTGAGGATTATGCTTGATGATCCATGTTGACCATTGTTGTCTATTATGCATCATGAAGCAATATCACAACTAACATAGGTGAATCATAGGATGGTTGACCATTATCAATCGTGGTCGCTAATTGACAATCATCAACCATCAACATCTCGTCTCTCTATACATATGCATAACCGCTAGCAATTTACTAGCCGCTATCAACACCTATCAACTCTTGACCGTTTATTCACCCTGAACCATTTATTCAACTCCAGTTATGATTATAGTTGGTTGTTATCTTTGTTATCAATGATTTATCAACCCGGATAGATAGGAAATGTGTTAAAAAAACCACCAACTACACTTCTTTGACAACATTTTTGGTGTCCGCTGAGGCAGAGTCGGCCTTTAAACCACCAACGAGGTGTTCACGAACCATATACGTCAACTGAATCCTCCACCGAATCTGCCATTCTCAGGCGCTCGCATTTGTCCATCGATGCACTGAAGCGGGTGATTTGTAGTGACCGGCGCGAGCATGGGCAACTGCTGCTGCTGTGTCATTCGATTAGACGCCGAAGCCAAAAATGGGCATCTTTTCATGTTGCGTAGTCACCAATAATAGTCATTTGGACCTGCTTTTACTCTATCGTGCAGAGATGATGCATATAGATTCTAGACTACATGCTGATCATCGTCTGTTTGATGGCTGTATCATCATGAGTCATGGTTTGTGAAAGTTGGGACACGTATTACGATGCATGTGTTGGTGGGATCGTCGACCCAGGAGAAGCCGGTCTACAAATGCAAGAGTCATTTTGACAGGGACCGCATGTATGTAGAAACTGATACGCGCTTATGTATACAGATGTTTGTATATATTGTGTATATTGTGTGTATACACGCATGTATTTTCATCCTCAGCTTCCTTTTTAAGTTTACATTTCTATCAGAATGTCCGTGTTTCTGGTCAGTTTTTTCGAATTTGTAGACAAAAATCTACAATTTTCAATCTATTTACAAATTTGTTTGATCTACGTACAATGTTGGATTCATGGCTTTTACAAATTTGTTTAACATTGCCATTCATTTTTAAGAGGGCCATTTAGGAGGCTCAAGTCGGCCCGCTTCGGCGGTGGCTGATTCAATGGCGAAAGGCCGGGGGCTGTGGTGTGCTTTGTGGATTCGGGTTGGGGTTATTAATCTCATTCGTTGTGATGGTTGATGATTGATGATTTTTGGTTAGTTCACTAGCCATTGATGGTTGATGATTGAATATGCTGATGGTTGATAGGGTTGATTGATCTTTGCCGGAAATCTCGCTGAATCGCGTAATCATAAACAACTTTATATACCATTGCAATTCGTTATGCTTAGATTTCCTCTTTGGTCCTTGATTTCACCCGTCAAAGGTTGGCTGCTGATACTGGTAACGCCATCATGGAGAAGTTGGCCTCACAGCTGGCCCCATTGCTGGACTTCACAAGGGGAAAAATTGGCGGTTTCTGAAGCCAGTGACAGGGGTACCCAAAGCTATGGTTGGTTTCTGGTGGCGAACAATGGTTAGTAGTAAGGGGTAATAAACACCAAACTCACGGTAAAACAAGTACAGTTGTTGGGTTATTATTGAGAGTGATTCAAAAAGGATGAGTTGGGGTGTCCCCCATGACTTGAGAAACACCCAATTGGTTGATTTTAAGAGGATCCAGTTGGATTAGCACTTCCCCCGCCTTGTTGTTCTATTGTAAACAGATCACTGTCACCCTCTTGTTTCCACCTTCTTTCTCCAACACCAGTACAAAGCATTCAGTTTCCCCCTGATTTAATGATTAAATGCCATTAAGTACTTTTAACACAGATGATTTAAGTATACTTTCTAAACAATGCTGATTTCACTTTTTTTCCTATGCTTGAGTATGGACCATTATGGACTGTCACCCTCGTTGATCCCCCAAAACGAACTTCCTCCAAAACGTTCGCAACCGTTCGCTCGCCTGTTACCATCATGTTATTATTCCCCATGGTTAACCATCAGTAACCATTATCAACGATGGTTACCCATTGGTTCTGTTGATCAAGTCCAACTAAACAACTAAAAACTTAGTTCGCCATGAACTTACTATGGTTTTTAGTATGCACCTTAGCTATCGCTATTACTTCTAAGTTTTTAGTTAGCTATGAACTTACTATGGTTTTTAGTATGCACCATTAGAAATTACAAGTTTTTGCTATGAACTTACTATGCGCCTTACTTGGTTCTGGTGTTCCCTTGGAACTTCTTCCAAAAACCGTTTGCTCGCCACCGCGTTCGCTGGCAGTTCTTCCCGTCCTCGTCGCCATCTGCGCCTCCTTGCTCTCGTGGCCCAGCTGCGGAGGAGACCATGTGGGAAGCGGTCCCAACCAACGAACCAACGAACGAAGTGAACTAACCCAAGCACTGGTGAACTCTAAGTTAAGTAAGCTTGGTTAGTTGGTTAGTTGGTTAGTTAGTCAGTTAGTTAGTTGGTTGGTTAGTTAGTTAGTGAGTTAGTTAGTGAAGTAAGAGTTGAAATACCCTAGTGAACTAAGTGAGCTAAGCACTCAACCAATGAAATATCATGAAATACTCACCTAAGCAGTGAACGAACAAGTATCTAGCCAACTAAGCAACTAAGCAGCTGATAAACTAAGCAAGCAACTGACTGACTTACTAGCTGACTGACCAACTAACTAGATCTAACTGAGTGAGCTAACGCGGTTCTTTTCAC
The DNA here is from genome assembly GCA_009767595.1 of Symbiodinium kawagutii. Lineage (NCBI taxonomy): Eukaryota > Dinophyceae > Suessiales > Symbiodiniaceae > Symbiodinium > Symbiodinium kawagutii. The sequence goes on along the minus strand of VSDK01011285.1, from coordinate 449,262 downwards.
ATGGTTGTGACCATTCCCCATGGTGCCCCCGCAACACGCTACTCTCAAAGCCGGTTGGTGACTACTTCGCCTCAGCATGTGGGGGCGCCACCTTGGCCAATCCGAGGCTTCGTGTGGTGCAACAGTCGGGGCATCTCAGGGGGCCACCAAGCCCCAAGCCGTGCTTTTACCATGCCCCGGATCTGCGTTTCGTAAGGCCTGGGTTCATTCAGAGTCACTCAACATCACCAGATCTGTTTCTGCAGTTTGTTTCGGTGCGGTTTCTTTGTGCATGTTTGGTAATGTTTGCAAAACGGTGCCATTATGCAGCCTGGTTGCTCACCAAGATAGGTTCAGCAGATTCAGTTGGGTGCCAAGTTGGGCAGAATCCATCGGTTTTCAGGTCTGCCAACCAGGCTGGCTACACGATCACTGTCAACGTTGGTTCCAAGCAGGGGAATCATGTGGGACCATGATGAGCATCCCCAACACATTGATCTTGACGGACTCATTTGGGTGTTTCTCAAAATAAGGGACCCCAAAAAAGGTTCGTTTATTACTCGCTAATGATTGATAGTGGATGATTTGGGGGTACCCCCATTTGAGAAACCATTTGAACGCTTGGAATGCAATTGATGTGCCCCTGTGCTCTGAATTGTTTGAAATCTCAAAAATATTCCATTTCCAAGCGGTGTATCCCAGCATCACAGAGATGTCCAAACCTCATGCGTTTGGATTTCGACTGCTTTTTCCAGAAAAAAAATGTTGCGTGCGTTCTGTTGATTTTGTGGCTGCTGATTTTTGGTTTTGGATTATGACCTGGTTTGTGCAATGCCAACTGAACCACCACCACATGGTAAGATAGAGTAGATGATTATAACTATCCTTCAGTCATTCCTCCAGAAGCGTTCGCTGAGATGCTTCTTGGCTTTGACCACTCCAAGTGGACCACCTTTGCCACATTCTTCGGTGCCTTGATGCTGCAGCTGGTGGGATTTGTGGAGATGAAAAGTTTCACAATGAATCTGCAGATCATCATGAATTATTGTCCCAGTGCAATATGGGCGGAACAAACTTGCTACTGACTACTGACTTACTACTCTAAGGCATTGCTTTCCGAGGCATCAAAATTGCCTTCGAATGGCCACAATTTGTGGAGACACCACAATGATAATTGCTGATTGGGGCTGCAACCAATGTCATTTTGGCAGGTTGATCTACTGGTCTAGTCTTGAAAAACATCACTATGGAGTGGCAGCAAGTAATGACATGTGTTGCTGTTGGGTTTGCTTATGGAGAAGGGAGCAAGCGAGCACCTCGCAGACTGTTTTTATTCATGTATTTCCCTCTCCATCAATCTGTCTATCTACCTGTTTCTCTATTTGACTATCTACGTTCTCCAAACCAGTCTGCTCTAATCTGGTTCGATCTGATCGCATCCATTCCATCTATTTTGCGATTTTGCTCTCTGAGATTTGTCCATCTATCCTTCTATCTGCTTAGTGATCTATTTATTTCTTCACTTATCCATCCACCTGTCTTTCCATGCACCGTCCATACTTATCTCCTCCAGCAGGTGGGCACAGCGACCAATCCTGTAACGAATATGTTTATGCGCGTATCTACATGTATACATTTGGACATTCTACCTGCACCTACCTCACAAGAGCAAGTTACCAGCTCATCTATGTTTTGCATTTGCTATGTTTCCCAATTTGCGTAGCAGCGGAAAGATCCAGCCATGACTAATTTCCCCCGCTCAACCATCAAGTGAATCCGTGGGATGAGTGAGGTGATGAAAGTCGGAGATGTGGGGTCTATGGACCTGATGGAAGGTGTGCTCGGCAGCACCGCAGAACTTTATCCTGAGACGACTGAAACGAAACTCTGACAAACTGTTTTTGTGCACTGCCAGGTTTCAAGGTTTGAGGATCTCTTCACTTGGAGTTGCCAACGTGTTTCTCAAAACGGGGGGCCCTAAAACTGGCTTCTTTTGGTTTATATAAAGGATGATTTGGGTGTTTCTCTAACTGGGGTACCCCCAAATCATCCTCTCTTAATCATTGATTAGCAATAAACCAACCTTTTTTTGGGGGTTCCCTACTTGAGAAACCACCATGTGGACCATGCGCAGGTGACTTCGGTCGCGGATCTCTGCTGGCTGGAGTCGAAGTTCCCACTTTGGAAGGCGCGGAACGTGACGTCAACGTGGGAGCACCCAGCTGCTGTGGGTCACTGGGGGCTCCATCATCATCCTCAGCATCCAGTACCGTTGGTTATGCTATTGGTATTCTATGGTGTTCTTTGTTACGTTGTGGTGTTCTGGTCTAGTCAGTCTATGTGTTACATGGTAGTCAGTCTATCCTTGTCTAATCTGTGTTCTGTGGTCTTTTTGAGAACACCAACCTGTCAGATGAAGACACCAGATGATCCCTGTTGAAGACTTTCTACTCTGGACATGCCCTCTACAGTCAACTTCATTCGGAAAGGTCTTAGTTTCTTGGTGAAGTTCCCCGTGTTTCATTTCAGGACCTGAAATGATTTCAGGTCTTTGAAGTTCCACATTTGATTGCGAGCTGTTTTGAGTCTTCGAGGTCGCCATGTTCAACAGGAAGCGCACCAAACGAGGCGCCCTGTGGAGCTTCAGCTAATACTGGTGCCAGTCATGGTGCGGATATCCGTGGTCAATTGCGAGGCTTATGCAATCTTATGAAACTTGGGGTTACACAGTGAATGCTCACTTCTTCCCTATAGAATCTCATGAACTTGGGTTTACATCTTGAATGCTCATTTCCCAGATCTTCATTGGAATGTTTCATTGCCATTTCCCAGATCTTCATTGGAATCTTTCATTGCCCGAGTTTTGGATTCTGATTGGATTCCACCCCACGTGGGATCCAACTCTCCTGAGTTCGCCAGATCGAAGCGAGGGCTGGACCAAGCGCAAGAAGTTTCGCACCTGTTGGGAGCTCTGGGAATGAAACTACCGTGAGAGCTATCGACTTATTGCGAGCTCTTGGAACTTTATTGTTTTTTTGCGGTGGCTTACAGCCACTGACTTAGATTTTTTGGGATTAGATGGATTAGATGGATCTATAAGCCACACACTTTTGGTGGAAAGAAAGCCAAGTTCCTTGAGGGAAAAGAGCCTGACCTATGCCTTTGAAACTTGCAGCTTTGAACCCCAGGTTTGCTTTTCTCCATCTAGAGTAACTGCATAGGACAACTATGGATAGCTTTGATCAGGGAATGTTTGTGTTACAGATTTTTGCAGCCCCGATCTCTGGCTCTCAGGCTCCCTTTTGGCTCGCGCTGCCACGCGTAAGGGTCGCAAGGCGTGGCCGAAATGTACAGATTGTTCCTCGTCATTCAACGTCTGAAACACAGCTGTTCATCTCTTGTTGATGAATCTGGGGCATCGGTGACTGCTGTTGAGTGAGCAGCGTTTGTTTTGAGCCTCTGAAAGATTCTGAGTGTTTTGCAGCTCATAGTTCAAAAGATGAACCTTACGCCCACCCAGTGAAAAACCAACAATCTGAAGCCCAGCACATCACAAACTCCGACGCAGATTTTGCAGAGAAAGATGCGACGGGGCAAGCACGAATTGGCGCCTGGGGACTATTGCAACTACAAGATGCGCAAGGCACGGATCACATGAGACGAGGGATGAAGACTGCAGGTTTCGCGTCAAGGGACCCATCCTTGTGCTGTGAGACAAACCTCTGATTGATCACTGTGGGGTTGGATGTTCTGACAACTAGACTCCAAATCACCTGTCAAGCCCATCCAGCGAAGAGGGCTGCGAGAGCCGGAAGTTGAGATTTCTCTGTTGGAAAGCACAGCGAAGGTGTTGCCTCTTTGTATATCTAGCGATATCTTTCTATGGAAGAGTATGAAAGCCTTGATTGGAAGCACAGCCTTGACCACAGTTCTGGTGCAGGTCAAGGCCCTGCGCTGAGGACTGGCAGCGATTCAAGTCACCGCGCGTTGATGTTGATGGCAGCCGTGGAATTCGTGGTTTCAATGTCTCAACATGGTGGCAGCCGTGGCAGTTCCTGAAAATGGTGGTACCTCCCCAAATGCTTGATTTTCTACTGGTACACGAATGTTGAATTCATAGATTTGATGTTGAATTTCATGCAGCATACTTCCAAATGATTACTTCGTTATGCTTCTATGTAATGATGTTTGATACTTTGTTTTTCAGAGCAGCCCTACAAAGTGGGCGATCAGGACCCAGGAAAAGAAGTGGTTTGTTAGTTGAATAACACCACGGAGTGGGCTCAGAATCTAGTAGGGGATTTGAGTTGCTGCCTGTGGTGCTATTGTTGATGTCTACTGAGTGTGTGCGCATGATGTTGTTTTTGTTTCTTTGGTTGTATTTGTTCCATGCCATTTGGGCATTCTGGCACTGTTTTCCTGATGTGTTTGTTTCTCTCACTTTTCCTGCTGTTTTCTATCCTTCTGGTCACTTTTATGAATGTGGCTCTATCTCCCTCCCTCTCTCTCTCTCTCTTTCTCTTTTTTTGTTGGTTTGCGTTACATTTGTTCAACTGTTTGACTTTTCTGCCCTACAGATGCCATTTGAGCAAACAAGTTCTAAGTACGAAGTTTTTTTGGTCCTCATTTGAACGTCTCACCAATGACAGCGGTACTTGGTGCCAACAACAACAACAACAACAACAACAACAACAACAACAACAACAACAACAGGCTGGTGGTTTCAAACATTTTTTGTTTTCTCCACTAATCATCTATTAACAAATGGTTGGTGGTTGACAAAGGCGCATATTTTTCATGACGGGGTTCAACCGGTGAGGCGAGCCAACCAGACATCCAGGTTTTGCCGCGTTTTGTTCGCTTCATCTCTAGGAGGTGCGAACCTCCAGCTCCAGGCCGCCGTGACGTGTTTGAAAGCCCCAAGTGTGACGTGTTTATTGCAGGATATTGCAGGCGAAGTCGTGACACTGGATCTTCTGTTGATATTTCCAAGTTACCAATTTGTGAATTTTATGCAATTCAATTCATTGTTGCAAATTTATTGTTTTTCTGTCAATCCAAAAATGTACTTCCCCCTCCACGCTCTTTGTTGGTGTGAACTCATGGGCTCAGGACGGGACAGATGCTGTTTGGATAGGAATCAATCTTGTTGGGATAGATTTTCAGAGCTAACTCCTAGATAAGGAAGATCATATTCTCCCTCACCTTCCCTGAACTCTGGGTGCTCGAAAGGTTCTGAGTGAGATGCCATCTGTTGGAAAAAGACCAGGTTTCCCCCTGATGTATTTCAACATCAAGCCAGAGTGGATGTTGTACCGATCAGCTGACTTTGTGTTTTGCTCAAAGATTTCTTCTATTTTGCTCAAATAAAGTCACTCGATTGGAAAACCTGGTCCCTGAAGTCCTGAAATCTTTTCGGTACGCAAATTATCCTCGCTGGCATATGCCGCACAAAAATTATCTAACATATAAACATAGATATACTTAAGATTTTTCGAATCTTTTATGAGAGTAGAGTAGGAATATATATAAACTACTTATAGTATATATATATATATATTATGTTATAAGCATTAGACTAAGATATGTAGTATGAATTAGAATTACACAAAAACATCTTTAAATGTAATTTTTTGTAGATAACTATTTCATCTCGTAATTATACATTTTTTCAATAAGTATAGCTGGATACTTTTAACCTCTAACAAAGGACCCGAATTCGGAGTCTTCCTGTTGATACTGGCACCTACTGGTTTAGTGACCTAAGTCGTATTTTATATCCAAAAGTCATACTAATTACCCGTGGCCTATGGGGACTTTAGTTAGGAGTAGGACGAACATAGATATGTATGTACAAAATTTAGCTGTGGCATTGTGTGTTTGGACATCGGTATTTATAATATTCGAAGCTAGGATAAATACATATTTTTATATAAAATGGTAACGCGTAAATTCGAATCTGCTCGTCCACTTTACTACTTCGTCCAAAAATTCGGGAAAATTTATACGGATCTGCCTTCGTCCAAAACTTCCCAGAATTTCTGGAATACCGTCCAGAAATTTCCCGAAATCTGGCCATTTTGGTCGAAGAGGACTTTTTTAACCGTTAGTTTTTTTTCTTTATCACAGGGAACCTGTCCTACTGCCTGGGCTGCCTCGTCCTTTCCAAATGAGCTTGATTCCAAGATTGGACTAAAAGGAAACAATTTTCGGAAAATTCTGCTTTCCATGGATAAAATTCTTTGAACATGCTTCCCTTTTGGTCAATGCTAAAATCAAGGAATTTTCGGAAAATTTCCTACTAACCACCAACCAACAACCAACAACCAACACCTAATAACTAACAACCAATACCCAAAAACCAACAACTAATACCTAATAACCATTAACCAATAACCAACAATTAATATCTAATAACCGATAATTAACAACTAACAACAAATAATTAACCAACAACCAACAACTAACAACTAATAACTAAGGCCCAATAACCAACACCCAATAACTAATACCCAATAACTAATAACTAATACCCAATAACCAATAACTAACACCTAATAACCAATAATTAATATCCAATAACTAACAACTAAAAACTAAAAAATAATAAACTAATAACCGACAACTAAAAATTACTAAAAACTAAAAACCAATATCTAAAAACCAATAACTTTTATCTAATAATTATTAATATATTATTAATAATTAATAATTTAAAAATTAATATAATAATTTTAAATTAAAAATTAATAATTAATATTAAAAAATAAAATTAATAAATATAAATAAATTAAAAAATAATTATTAATTAATTTTTAAATTAATTATTAATTAATAATTAATATTTAATATAAAAAATAATAATTATTATTAAATTATTTAAATTTTAAAAAATTTATTTAAATTTAATAAATAATTAATTAATAAAAATTAATAAATAAAAATAAAACAACTATTAAAATTATATTATATTATTTTTTTAATATTTTTTTTAAATAATTAAATTTTATTATTTAAAAAAAAAAAAATATTTATTTTTTAGATATTTTTTATTTTAAAAATAAAAATTAATTTTAATATTATAATATTTTTTTTATAA
>VSDK01011285.1:408941-439430 GCA_009767595.1 Symbiodinium kawagutii | reverse complement strand
TATAATTTAGAAAAAATATATTATTTATTATTATAATATTTTTTAAAATATTAAATATCGGTTTAAAATATATAAAATTTATTAAACTTATTAATATATTTATTTCGAAAATTATTTTATTAATTTTTTTTTTTTTTTCCTTTTTTCTCCCTAATAATAATATTATTTTTTAAAATTATTAATATTATAAAATATTTATTTTTTAATAAAATTTTTAAAATTTAAATTTATATTGTTAGAGTATAGATATTGCTGTAGGTCAAAATCCCGTATCCCTGATTTTCCTATTTTTAATTATTGTTTTTTTTTTTTGCCACTATTATTATTGGTTTATATTGACCCATAGCGATATTACTGGCTGATGGACCCAGCCAAATTCAGGGTGTCAGCCAGCGCAGCCCAGGGATTTTTCCGCCAACTGGCGCACGAGCGAAAATCAAACGCCGCAGATATCACAGCCTGAACGGACTGGTTGCTGCAAAAGCAGGGAAAGATCCCATTCCTTGAATGATGGGAATTTCAAAAACAGGGAATATATCAAAAAAGATCAAGGTGGTAAAGGAGTCGAAAAGTGCACAAAAGAATTCTCAGTGGAGTGGAGATGTTGGAGCCACAGGTGGCAATACCCAACCACTTTCATCCGTGTTTCAAGCTTGGGGGCGGTGTAAATTCATAGATTTGCCGAAGCACGGCTTTGACTGGCCACAGAGTTGACGAACACGTACTCCTGGTTGGGAGTTGGGGATGCTCCCAACAGTAGCGATCATTCATCATGTCTATCTTTTCCCAAGGGCCATAATTGTGAGTGTTGGATACCATGTGGGTGTTTCTCTAGATAGGGGACCCCCCAAGTCATCCATTCATACTCATTTTGAGTACTAAACCAACCATTTCAGGGTATCCCAAACTGACTTGAGAAAACACCATATAGTAGTTGTTTAATCATTATTGTTAGTGATTATCCCCCACTAGTCCCTATGATCAACCGTTATGATCCCTATTTTTTATCAACAAATCCATGATGGTCGTGGTGCTCAACGATTGGATACCCTGGTGAATGGTGAATGGTTCATCCTCTTCCAGGACTGGCGCAGCTGGTGCCTGGCCGGCCTCAGCGCAAAGCCTTGACCTGCGAGCCGCAACGCTGCAACGCCTTCCCCAACGAATCCATGGAGTTGGAAGATGAATCCAACGGTGAAATTCGTGAAGAATTTGGGGAATTTCAAGAAGGAAAACTCGAAGATAAACCAACAGAATTTTGAATGAGGGAATGATGTTTGGATATTTTTGGTACATCGCAAGTTTAATTTGATATCCCACTTGTTGCTTCATAATTTCCAATATCAAGACACTTGAACAGTTCCAACTAACAGCAGCCTACCAGAGCATGATACAAAACCCCAGCTCAAAGCCCAGCCGACCCAAGTCATGCGCATGGGACGCACCCGCGCCTTGCGCATCTTGTAATTGCAATAGTCCCCAGGCGCCAATTCGTGCTTGCCCCGTCGCATCTTTCTCTGCAAGATCTGCGGAGTGCTGGGCTTCAGATAATGCTGCTGGTGATTCAGTGGGTCTGATCGGGAGACTTTCAGAATGTCCTGGGGTTGATCTAGTTTGGTCTTATGAAGGGTGTCATGTAACATTCTACATCATCTGTCTTTGAGATTGATGGCTTCAAAAAAGCTAGATTCGACTATCGAGCAGTTTCGAAGAGGCACCTTTCAAAAGAATATCCAGAATCCTTTGGACTCTCAAAACATGAGTTCTTGCTACCAGTCACTGAGTGATGCACCAGATCTATCAATTTGGAAAGTGGATGTGATGATCAGCGATCACATGATACAACTTGAATGACCATATCATTACAGGCCAAATTACAAACATAGGTTAATTGAACTTCAAAGAGCAAACTTGTTCACTTTGAGTATTCAAATCACAACGTCCGAAGGCTCGGCCATCTTACGTCGTCCCCACCTTCCGGCCCTTACGCGTCGCAGCGCGTGCCAAAAGGGAGCCTGAGAATGGGTCGAATCTGGAAGCCCAGTTGTCATAAGGAGTCATAGCATACAACTTGATTTCACTTCCACCATGAACCATAGAGCCATTGCAGTTTTCTGAGTCCATCAGCATACTTTGGTGATCTTTGGAGGTACAATTCTTTGCAAAACTTGGGTACTCCCACCCAAAACCTTCCTCATTTCCAACAAATGACGAGACCAGCGATTCATCAACGCATCCATAGCAGACTGACCGCCAGAGCTCCTGGTCACAAGGTCAACATGGACAGGTTATCAGGGGATGAAGTCCAAAAACGCTTGGGTTTGCCCAGAACTTCCACGGACCCCCCCTGCTTCCACCGGTGGCCATACCAGGTGCCCCATGGGTTCCCAACAGGTGCGAAACTTCTTGCGCTTGGTCCAACCCTCGCTTCGATCTGGCGAACTCAGCAGAGTTGGACCCCAAGATTTGTGCAGCTGTGAAGATAGGGGGAGGGAGCATGCAATCTGTGACCTTATAATTTATATTATATATATATATATATAGATTTAAATTTGATTCAAAAAAATGTAAGTTCATAATCCTCAGTATGGTTGGATCTAACTTTCGGCGTGAAGATCGGGGAATCCAATCAGAATCCAAAACTCTGGCAACATTCCAACCTGACAAAGCCGTTAGACATATGTCAATGTTCACCTGGTAGTTTCATCTGGCTGGTGGTTTCAAACCCTTTGAAAACTATTAGTCAACCAACCAGTTGTTAATAATCACTAGGGAAAGTAAAACATATTCAAAAACCACCAGCCAGCAGTTGTTTAACCATTATGGTTGCTTATTATCCCCTATTGACCATCATTAATGGTTATAACCCAGTCATCCTCACGATAGTCGACCCATATCTGAAAGAGATCTGTGACTTCGGCGGGGCCTGGCCTCTTTTGGTGCGCTTCCTATTGAACATGGCGACCTGAGCGCCAGGATCTTGACTGCGAGCTCACAATCACAACACAGCTGCGGGTTTCGACCTAGCCAGTTTGGGGGACCCCAAAAACGGTTGGTTTTTTGCATTGGGTGTTTAGGGGGCACCCCTATTTTGAGAAACCTCCATTTGGAATATCTTTGAATCTTGAAACCTGGTGCCACACCTAGAAATGATAATCTTTGCAAGGTAATGACCGAATGGAGTCGGCTGTTTCAGGGCTGTTTAAGCATAGCACATGTCCAAGGCAGTAAATTCTTGTCACATGGCACCGGGACATCATTTCATTCAGCCAGGAGGACATCTGATTTACAGATCCGAAGTCAATGCATGAAACCAACATGCACAATTCCAGGATGATTGAACGCAAAACTTGCCTCGCATTTTTACCTTCTGATACTTTCTGGAAGCTACCACTCGAAAGGAAATGGATGTTTCTTAAATAGGGGCACCCCCAGGTCATCCAATATTAAGCATTTATAGCAACAAACAAACCATAACTTTCGGGTTCTAGCTAACAGTTGCCAACTCAAAACTTCAGAGTCCAAATCATCACCAAGCAACAGCAATTGATGCCGATGACGACAGCGACATTTGATCAACATAGACTAACAAAGGTGAATAGCAAAACCATGGAGATCGAAACACAAATTGTTGGACACTTCTTCTAAAAGGGCCCTGAGTTGCAGAAAGCAGCTGGGTGCTCCCACATTGACGTCACGTTCCGCCCCTTCCAAAGAGGGCACTTCAACTCCAGCCAGCAGAGATCCGCGACCGAAGTCACCTGCGCATGGTGAAGCTACGGATGGGAATCTAACTCTGATGGATTACATGGGGATCAATCAGTCAACAACTACCGTATTTTGTGCATTCAGGTTCATCATATCTCTTCAAACATGCATGATTTTTTGGGATAATTGTTCAGACATGCTGAGCGGCCAAATGTATTCATGCAAATTCATGGTTGAATTTTTCTGACGACTCTGACAAATCCGCAAGGAAACAATGAAGAGATCCTCAAACCTTGAAACATCCTCAAAAACAGTTCGTCAGAGTTTCGTTTCAGTTGTCTCAGTATGAAGTTCTGCAGCGCTGCCAAGCACACCTTCCATCAGGTCCATAGACCCCGCATCTCCGACTTTCATCACCTCATTCATCCCACGGATTCACTCAATGGTTGAGGGGGGAAATTGGTTATATCTGGCTCGATCTTTCCTCCTACTTTGCACATTGGGATACAAAAGAACACTTGGCAAATGATTGATTAGCTCGAGACTCGACCAAACATGAATTGGACCGCCTATAGTAACCCACAAGCAATCAGCGGCCCAAGTGCATACATGCAAAAAAATAAGTGCAGATATACATATATCTATCAACGCAGATTGGCAATGATTGACATACAAAATGGCTTGTATATGTGCATTTCTGATGCGGAAGAGCTTGAGAATCCCCAAGACACCCTATCCTGTACACGGTCCTGCGGACCAATTTTGGTGCTGTTAGATGCATGCGATGTCGGCCTATGAATCCATAACTTACGGTCAAAACTTGCTCTCAGCAAAACAACAAATACTGCCAGGTTTGCGCAAACATTCTGATAGATGATGTGACATGTGGTGGTTTCTCAAAAATCATCCACTAGCAAACCATTTATGGTAACAGGCCAACCATTTTTTGGGTTCCGACTTTTGAGACACACCCATATGTTAAAGTGTTCCGCACCTTGATATCTCAGCAACTTCCCACAGAAATCTGAGGAACGTCGGATCATCAAGGCACTGAGTGTGATGAAGGTGCTCTGCTTGGTGCCAACGCCAAGAAACATCTCAGTGCAGCGCTTGGGGTTTCCCGAGATCTGGAGGGTTGCGACTGTTCGGCTTGTTGGATGCGATTGCGCTCATTCCAAATTGGCTTTTGAAGATGTTTGGGATCATTGGTGGACACGCCCCTAAATACTACTTAAAAAACGTTCTCAAGGCTGGCAGAGAGCCGGAAACATCAGAGGGCTCACATAAACAGTGATGCAACTATCAGTTTTCCGTACTTTGGATGGTCATGTAGCGGCAAAAACTTCAGTTGCTTAAGCCAAAAGGGACCCAAATTAAGCAATAAAAAGCCAAAAAACAAGCGGGTTAAAAGAAGGTTCGCAACTTAACCAACTCATCAGCGAATCAATCCTTGGGTGACAAGCCATTAAACCATCAACGGTTCGCATGGAACCATTGGTTTTTTTGTTGCTGATCGCTTTGTTCAGTGAAACACGGATCCGCACCGGTGGTGATCTCGCACATCAAAGAAGAGTAAAGACAAGAAGAAGACCCGCATGTTTTCCATCAAAAATGCATGACTAAGCACGAACAACGGCCTGGTTCGCCACTTGACCAAAACAAAACTGCATGGTACTCGAGAGACTCACAGCTATGACCATCCAGCCCCCTGAGATGCCCCGACTGTTGCACCACACGAAGCCTCAACGGTGACATTTGCAGTGGCCCATGCTATGCTAGGGGTTTCTCTGAGTGAGTCATGGGTCAAAAACTCAAAAACAAAGCGGGATTCCAACAATTTCGGCCCCACACCGGTTGGTCGATGTTGGGAACAACGCATCCAGGTCACCATTGCTTCATGCCAAGATATAATGGACTTTGAGGGTAGAGAGATCCGTTGCATTTCTGTTGGGTACTGTCCACTTCAATCCTTCGTCAATGATGCACCATCCAAGTCAGCCTTCAATACCAACGCTATAGCTACTGTACAAGCAGCAAGAACCAGAGTCACAATGAGATTTGCGGTGATGAGCCATTCTAGACTGTTTGTCTATCATCACTATACCGTAGAATTGACCAATGTTTAATCATCATCCACCAGTGCTGAATCATCTTCATGCATGATAAAGTACTATCATCCATGAACCAGTCATGACTAATCATTGGGAACCAACTGGTCAACCAGTATCAGTATCAACCACAATTTTTTCCATCACTAATCCCCACATCAGCCACATGGTGGTTTCTCAAAACCGGGGTACCCCCAAATCATCCAACATCAATCATTTATATTCATAAGCCAACCATTTTGGGAGCCCCCTATGGCTTGAGAAACCATCACATGATGAAACCACTACCACCCGCGGCCACTGTTTACCATTCCCATGCGGCCATGCTGTGCTCACCCACGATGCCAAGGAGGCACAAATGGCCACCAGGAGGGACAGAACTGCGGAGCTGGCATGGTGACCCATCTGCTGGAAATGGAAGTAGCTTCCTTTCGAAATGGTGATCACTACAGATCACTACAGATCACTACAGGGTTCTTTTGGGTGGCTGGTTGTCGATTTGACTCAGTTTCCAGCTTAGCTGAACCACAGCGACACAAACGTAACGTAGGAGGAACCGTGAAGTGTCGAGCAACCGAAAATAGCAGGATTTCTTTCAGGATGGAAATGCACCAGATGGCTACAGAAAATAGTAGCATCACAACATCAGTAACCCAAAACAGACTTTTTTACAGCACCCCGTTCTGACACTCCCTCACCAGGGCTACCATGAATCATGAAGCACTCTGGGATTAGAGTCATTAGAGACCACTGACACATCCCCCAGCACACCTTTCGCCATGGTACAAACGGCCGCCGCCGGCCCGGGCCACTTGAGCCTCCTAAATGGCCCTGCAATCACGGTAACATGATGTGATTGAGTGGATGCCAGTACAACATCTGGACATCTGGGTATGCATATGTAAGCATGCAGTCATGCATTCAACTTCACGTCCGAATGTAAGTACACAACTGCACAAACATAGAAAACACATGTTCGTATCCTGGCTGTCGTAGATTTGCATAAGATTGCAAGAATCAGCAGAAATGTCTGTACGTTGTAAATATAACTATATAACCATCAAAACTGGTTGTGTGGTAAATCAACGAGCTCCATCTGTGAATAATTCCAGGAGTAGTCTAGGTAGCTTGATATGTCAACACAACAATAATGATCACCGCAAAACCCAGGCTGGTTGCCTCAGCTACATTGTCTACGTTTCAAGCCCGTACAGTATACACGACATGAGCAGACTGAGTGATGGCTGTCTCCAAATCCCCGCTGGCGTGCCTTTACTTGTTGGACCTGGTGAATCAATGTCATGGCGGGAGATGTTCGGAATTCGCTGAGTGAATTCATCCCAAGACTTTTAGCAGGGCCAAGGAACTCTGGCACACACTTTTTCGCAACATGGGTACATTTTCGTTGATCAAATGCAGCACCACTTGTCACGGCCTGCGTCAATGCTGCAAAATGCCAACCACCGGGGTCGAGTAAAGATGCACTGGCGGGAATCCATCAAGCCATCCAGTGGGAGCACCTATGACAAATCCCTCCAAATGAAGAGCCATAGGAGTTCAATCACTTTTTTTACAGTCAAGTCGAATCACCATTTAGCTCTTTGTTATGGCCCCTGACCCTGAGACTGGCCTTGCTTGCAACGTTCATCCAGCGCATCTTCCGCCGAAGATGCCTGCAAGCCAGCGAAGGGCACAGCCTTCTCAGCGGAAGATGTCCAACAATTGCTGGCTCCCCCAGAAACTGTCCAGGAAATGGTTGGCCAACGGTCATTTGTTGGTCGTTGAAGCCCCAAAGATTGGCGTGGCTCTTGATGAATGAGGATACCACTAGGTAGACTAGGAACAGAACACCTCAGAACACCTCGGTTCGTATGCACATCCAACATGAGTGTTGTTCGGGAGCTCCATATATTCTGACGCAGTCCAAAAAACAAAAAGGCCAACAGCAATGTTTTTTTGACACATCTCAAACTGCTAAAAGCACTTGGCGATAATCATAGGGGTGCAAGGTTCAATCCTCTGCCACTTTTGAAAGGATGTAGCTCGATACAGCGTTTGCTTCACAACAGCACGTGCATATGGTGATTTCTCAAAATAGGGGTGCCCAAAAATGGTTGGTTTATTAAGTTTATTATCATTGTTGTTATTATTATTACATGGATATTAAACTGGATGATCTGTGGGTACCCCTATGACTTGAGAACCCACCAAGCAGTAAATATGCGCAACTAAGACCTGCGGAGAGATCGCTGCGGGAGCTGACCCTGAGATCTGCTGGTGGAGCTTCTTCCTTTGAAGCTACTGCTGCTGTCAGTCTTTCAACCAACCAACCAACCCACCCACTGACCAACCAACCAACCAGCTACTAACTTCGGAAACACACTGGAGTTGACTCAAAGGTCGACTGAAATATCTGGCTGCCATGGCCTTGTCGAGCTTTTTGGTCACCACCTGGTTGCGCAAGATGCGCTGAATGGTGAGATGAGTCACTTTTCATGTGGAAGTCATGTCCAGGTGGAAGTCATGTCCAGTGGCACAATGGCACTGCTCACTGTCGACATGGACATACGGCCAAAAAGTTCCTTCCTACCAGGGTAGAGCTCGCGAAGTACAGTAGCTTTTGATCGTTGGTCTCCGGCAAGAAGCCTAACAAAAAGGAACACAGCGAATAATGTGAATCAAACATTTGTGTCAGAGGCTCATTCTGTGCACAAGGCAGAGCGTTATTGTCTGTTTGCATGCTGAATCTTGGTCCATGACCAATCCTGAACACCCATGAAACTGGCCACCGTCTTCGAAAATATCAATCGAAAAAAAACATTGTCATTCCATAACGGTTCTTACGCCTGGGGTTCCTATAATCGTAGCAATGCCAAAGGTAGTGCCACCACAATGACCAACAGCTGGTTCAACTGTGCTCAAATCATCAGATGGCCATTCCGGTCATTGCCAGCAGCTGAACCTTTCACAAGCCACATGGTTTCCACAAGTGTTGCACTTGTAGTTGTTCCTTTGAGTACCTCGATGATCAATTTCTGGCGAATAAGGTGAATCATTTAAGGTGAATCATTCGCACTGCCATCATTGGCTGCATCCAAAAATCGCTATTAATGATTGAGGCTTGCAGGCACCGTGAACGGACCGTGACCTACAATTGCCGATTATACCAACCTGGTTGACATCTCCAATCAGGACCAGTTAACAATTCTACTTGTGGTTGGCATCCCAACTCGCGTTGCTTCGTTGCTTCCCCTATGCTTCCAGTTGCCATTGCAGGAGGTAACCAACCCCAGTCACAACAACGGTAGAAACCAGCTGGTTACCTACTACAGAGGCAACTGGAAGCATAGGGTTCATTGGCTGAGGGTCAAAACCCGGTACCACAACCCTGGTTCCCCCATCATTAACCATTGTTTTCCCTATTGTTGTTGGTGATTATCCACCATTAGTTGGTGGATTAATATTGACCCATAGCCATATAGTTGGTACATCATGGTATATCCCCCCTATTGTTACCTATTATCCCCTACTATAAACCATTATAAGCAGCTGGATAACCATTGGTTGGTTGGTTGGTTGCTTGCTTGCTTGGTTGGTTGGTTGGTTGGTTGGTTGCTTGGTTGGTTATACAAGATTGACCCATAGCCATTATCAACCAGCGATTCCCGTTGATGAACGGAAGCTTCCCACGTGAACCGACCTTGTAGCCCCACATGCCCGTCTTCTCGCGCACGCTCACGGTCTTGGCTTGCTTCCTGGACCATCTTTGCATATGGATCCAATGGAGCTGGGGAGTGCATGCAAAATGGGCTGGTTCCTAGGGGATTACCAGTGGGCTATGGTTCTTTCAAAACAAAATAGGAGAAGCAATTTGAGAACCAAGTGGTATCTTGGGGCTCAAGTGATTGTGTTCAGCACTGCAGTTGGATTTACCTCTGGGGGCGACTCCAATTTTCCACCCATGATATTCTTGGGGAGGATCATGTTGAATTCTGAATGTGACGAGCTTGCAATACATCCATTTTTCGCGATATCACAATTGAACCGATCCCATCCTGAAACATCCAGCTGGTAAATGGTCAATGATAGAACATCATCGCCAACATGTGAATAGGGGATACACCAGCTGTATGGCTATGGGTCCCAATAAAGCCTACGAGTTTCTCGGCCAGAATTGTGGGCTTCTACCTCCATTAGTTGAACAGGATTCACACAGTGGAGGACTGCTTGTGCACGTTAGCTTCTCTACTCTTGTTGCTTATGAACCATCAATGGTCAGAAATCGTTGCTGGAAATTCACCATTGGCTTCTTCAGCATTGCTGGTTTTGAACTCACAATTGGCGAAAATGTTGATCTTGCTGGTTAACCATTGTAAATTGTTGCTTAACATTGGCTATAACCATCTCCACAAGCATTGTTGGGTGATCATCAACCATTGGATATAAGCATTAACAACCATTGGTTATCAACAGCCATTAACCAACATTATAACCATTCTTAGTATTGGCTATAACCAATCACCAGCCATTGTGCGAGTAGCCCCTTGGTTGAAAACCTGCCGCAAGCGCAGCTTGCGATGCCAAGCGTCTTGAGCCGCTTGTCCAGTTGCCTGGCGACCAGGGTTGACTCTGCAACGGCAGGGGATGGGTTGAGACGTTGAGAGACATTGGTTACTAGTGGGTCGTCCCGAGTGGTTCCTAGTGGTTCATAGGTTTAATAGTGGTTACTCGTGGTTAGTAATGGTCAACAATGGCTACTAGTGACACAAAATGGTTACTAGTGCTTCATGTTGGTTATTTTATGGTTGGTCCTTGAATAACAGTGATCAGCACGACTTGCTGATCTTGGTCAATTCCCATCAATGATTGCTGAACATTTCCATTTTTGAGGCTCAATTTTTGTATTCATGGCTTGTACTGATTTACAATTCTGATGCAGGATATGTAGATAAGTAAACAAACATAATGTATATGTAACACTGTAAACATATACATATACATGTAAATACACATGCTGTATGATGTTGGTCAATGGTTGGCGTTTCTGGTACTATAATAATGGGACCAATTCAGGGTTGATGCCATGCTTGATCATTCACAAGCATATGGATGTATCATTTTCTTCTCAGTCATGGTTGGAAACAGCGGTTTTGGGCAGATCTTGATTTCAAAACACACCCTCAAGTGCTGGATGATTGAAAATTCAGCCATTTAACTTTTGAGCTAGCCAGAAACACTAACACAGATTTCTATTGGCAAAACCATAGCTGGCTGGTGGTTTCAACCTTTATTTAAGAAATAGTCAACCAACCAACCAACCTCTTGCTAATACTCGGCATTTTTTCAAACAATCAAGCTACCAAGCAGATAATACCATGGATATCCACTGATGAAGACCTTGAGGGTCGAACACATGCCATGGACAGCGCCTCTGCAACTCCCTGGACGCCGCATCTTGCAGCAGCTCCGGGTTGTCCTCTTCGATCTCAGCCTGGTCGACGGTGGGCTGTCGTGACTGGAAGCAGCAAGAAGCAGCACCAAGGGACGAGTCGGGAATATCATGGCAACCAAAATGGGGTCACAGCGTCATTGGACGACTGGTTTGTAGATGGATTTCCACTATGAAACTGCAAACATGCAGAACCCTTGAACAAGAAGAAACAACATCAAGAACAGGAGCAACAACGACAGGGACGTTGTGCGAAGATTTAGTTGGTTGATGGGGATCTCGACAATGCATTGTGATAATCCCGTACCGAGCAAGAGAAGTCTCCATTAAAATAAGCCAAACAACCCGTGGTATTTTCAGGTCAATTGGGGCAGTGAAAGTGCCCAAGCCTTGGCTTTCTCTTTGATCTTCAAGGAGTCCTTTCCTTGGCGAAAACCCATGGATCAGTTGCACCTTCTGCTGCTGATAATGCCCCGATGATGATGATGATGATGATGATGATGATGATGATGATGATGATGATGATGAGGAGGAGGAGGGCGGCGGCGGCGACGATGATGACGAATATCAATGCCAATGAACATCAAAAAACAGGCCTTCAATTTTTCCAAACCTGGCCACATGTCTTTGCTTCCGAGAAACTGATGTGATACCTGGCTGGATCAGCCAACAGCAGGTGGATCCAACCACAGGCACTGGAGACCAAGTTGTTGCTTCAGAGATCTTTTCAGGGATGGGAAAAAAGGATGGAACCAGCAAACAGCCATGGTTTTCCTGCCTCAAACAATCACTTCTGTAACAAAGTTCTGAGTTGGGTTCATCCATGATCTTACAAGTTCCCTCCAATATGCTCATTTGATAGATTGGTGGCAGGTACTTGATGGATATACCCATTGGCTCCTAGAACAGATTTGATGATGCCACATATGATTCCAGTTGAAGGGATCATCTGGCTCTGGTCGGAAACATGAACACATCCCAGCTGTTCACAGCAATCCCCATCTGCAGGCAATATCACCTCAAGACCCATCCGTGATATGGCGATCATCACGGTGCTTGGTGGCTTAGGGTTTCTCTGCTGTTGGCTTAGCCAAATCCTGGTCAATTTCTGAACAAATTTGATTCTTTCACCATAGTTGATGGTCAATCTACTACAGTGTTTTCGCATCAAATCATCCAATCTTGATTGTCCAATCTTCGTCGTCCAATTTTTGTTGATGATCTGGTTGGAAGTCCTGTTCTTAGAGTCTAGTGAGTCAAAAAAATAGCTTGGCAGTTTTAGCATGCAAGTTCGACTTGACGATAGTGAGTAAAGCGGTCCTATACTATATCACGTGTGCGAAATATTCCACACAGATCAACTACTGTGTATGAAGATATCTACTGGTACTAGTCTACAATGTTCACTTCTTGTTCGTTGTCATTCCCACATAGAACTTCTTGTCGCTGATAAACAAAGAACTGATCGACCAGGACCTGTCGAAAAGGCGCGTCATGTGCCCCTAAGTCATAGGTGGCTTTCCCATCGTGAACATCCCCTTGGTGGCTTCGCAGCGAATCAACCATTATGCTTTGCTGGATGAATCCTTCTATCACCATTTGCAACTCAGCTATTTGGTGGTTTCAACCTCTATGAAAAATATGAGTCAACCAACCATTAACTAACCAACCACTTGCTACTACTAGAGGAAAACCATGTTTAAAACCACCATCCACTTATTTGGTGGCAAACAACTCCCTACAGCTCTACAGCCCGTGAAAATCACCAGGTCGGTCAACCCGTTGCTCACTCGCAGGTAGAGTTCAAGTCCTCCGGCCGGCGGTTGATGATGGCTGGAGTGACGGCAGGAACGAATCATGGCAAATGTCCCTAGGGGTATCATCTTAATGGGAAAGCAAGGCGAACTTGGGGGATACCCTGCCAATCACCAGGGGTTTATTGATCCTGGGTTACAGTTGATCACAAATGAGCAGAAATGACTCGTTGCAACGCAGAAAGTCAGTAAGACATGATTCGATATTGGCAGATTGGCCGTTAATCATTGCAAAAAACAAACTAACGGTGCAGAACGTATTGCAAAACATGTGGTTAGTAAGAAACTAATCATGTTTCACACGGGCAAATAAACCAACGATGATTGATGGTTGATAAACGTTGGTAAGGCTTGATGCTAGGAACCAACGATGACCACAACAAGAGGGCAGGGAATAGATGCTGGTTGGCTGGTAGAGGTGCCATTCCTGAGCACTGGTGGGTACCAACGACCACAGCTGTCCGCAAAAAGGGTCAACCCCCAAAGCACTTTGGAAAACGAACTTATTCATACAAGAGATCATTATAAGTTATTCATCATTTGGAAAAATGATCAGGAAAACTGTTCATTGAGGTGTAGAGTATGTAGAGGCATGAACATGTGTATGAAACTCTAGTGTTGTTTACATATCTTTGCAACTACATCAGCAATAATCAGCGCCCGACGAACAGAACTAGCTAACCATTTGTGACCGGTTCCATACAGCCTGGTATTCTGGGTTTTGATGCATCTTCAGCAGCTATAATGACTTATTGTGTTATGCCATTCGTGGTCATGATTTGATAACCCAGCATCTCTTATTGCTCTGACTATTACTATATAAACATATCAACAACATAGCCCGTGTAAACTATCTCACCAACTATTGGCTATACCTGTGTCTGCGTTTCGACCCTTTTTTGCTGGCTGGAGATATAATCCCGTCCGATTGGGTATCAAAAACCATTTTCAACAATCGTTGAGTACCATGAAAATGGTTTTTGATACCCAATAGGACTATTAGTTGCACTATTGGTGAGTAACACCATTTGTCAGCAACCATCATTGATGCAGCACTTGTCAATCGCATCAGCGTACTATCATGTTGAGCCATCAAAAACCATCATCCACTCATCAAAACCAACACAGTTAGTTTCAAACACATGGATCCAATTCTATGACATCTCAGCATATCTCAACCATTAACCCGCCATTATCAAGCAACCATTCACAAAACCATTCTTCAAACATTATCAACCAACCATTAACCAACCATTAACCAGCCTTGAATCATCCTTCAACCAACCATTCACAAAACCTCGCTGCTCAGCCTTCGAGAAAGTCTGGTGCAGGACACAGCTGCGCTGAGACAGGACCTGACACCGCGGGGCTGGGAAATGACAAGCACCATGACTGGTGGCTTCTCAAGTTTATTCATATCTATGTGGGTAATGATCATTGATTATCAAATGAATGTTATTGCGATTGGCAAATATTGCCAATGTATCATGATCTGTTTCGATATCATGATCATTTACTAGCAATAGGAATCATTGTTTTCAAAAGTCACCAAGCCAGCAATAATGCATATTGTGTTTGTAGCACAGCACTCAAGTTGGTAAACATTTCTCACAATGGATTGCATCAGAATGGTTAACCTTTATGGTCACTATTTATTGTTGGTTGAAATGGTGAGATGAGACCAATGAGCCACTTTGGAGCACAATGGATTGATTTTCAAACCGCTTCAGAACGGGCTGACCATGATGTGTAGTGGTTGGCCAATCACAACCAGCAAAGATGATAAGCGCTGCCTAAAAGTGGCTACTATGGTCTACTATGGTTCATGATGGTTAATGCAATAGGAAAACAAGCACTAACCAGTAGTTGTTTAAACATCATTGTTCACGCGCAACTCGGACAGATCAAGCGTCCAAGGATCATGCCCTTTGCCATTCAGCAGGTACATGACCCTAAACTGTACAATGCAGCACATCATTCTCTAATTGACTTGCAAGGTGTCCCTTCACTTAGATTTGTTGTTTTGACGTCTGAACCTAGACACAGCGTTGTACCGATCTTTTGGCCCCCTACTATAAACCGCTATGAATGGTTATAACTTTAACCCCTAGGAACCCTCTCTAAAACCTTGGGTGCTCCTATTTCAACAACCTCTCAAGTCAGCCAGTTCTTGTGCTGAGACAGGGGTACTGACCTACTTGGGGCTATTCTCCTGGTGTGGCTTTATGGCGGTGTCAGAGAACTCATGCTAGGTCTACATCTAAGAATCTAAGACCTAGACCTACACATATAGAAAATCATATGAGATATATTCGTGGACAAATTGATACATGGATAGACAAATGGATAGATGAGTAAGTTGACAAGTAGATAGAGCCACAAATGCACATAGACATCATTGGATAAGATATAGACATCCATGATGCCATGACTTTTCTATAATCATAGACATCCCCTATCAACCATTAACCAGCCAGTTCAACCGCTATTGAGCAAGGGTACCCCCTACCATTAACGATCAACATGTAAAAAAAAACTGTGAAAAAAACGCTTAACATGTGAAACATATACATGTGAAAAAAACATTTTTTTTACACATATGAACCATCAACCAGCCACTTCCCTACGGTTTCAGAAAGCACCACAGCCGGAAAGTCATAGCTCGACGGCACGCGATCCGAACGCCAAGGCACTGAGACGACCATGCGCAACTCCACCTGGTGGCCGGGCCGGCAGTGCTTTTCCGAAGCGCCAGCCGTTGGATGCCAAGAAACTGGGGATGACACCATCGTGACCACCATGGTAACTCTTAGGGAACTAGACCATGGTAATAAACCTGGGAACTTTAGGGATTTATCAGGTGAGTTGTATGGAGAAGTGCGGTTGGGAGAACTTTGAATAACATAACTCAGTATGTTATAACAACCAACGTGCGTTATAAACCAGCAACATACTTTGTAGTTATAAGTGAGTAATCAGCATCTTACAGAATGACTTGGTGGTTGCACAGCGGAATCATGTTGCGAGTTGGGCAACCTCATGGTGTTGAAATATCTAATTGATCCTCCTCACGCTTGAATGATTCAATGACTACCTTCCAACCATTCCCAGGCCGGTCACCAACCGATGGAATCTCCAAAAAAGTTAGTCTAAATAGATTTCCCAAAATGCTTTCCAACCACAGGTTTTCCACCGGAAGGAAATCTTTTCCATGGCTGATAGGTTTTATTTCCTCCAAGAAGGGCGTGTTTGATCCATCTCGGCAGCCAGTCACGCCTCTAAGGATGTGGGGTGATGGACCATGATGGTGTCCCCAACCTCCAACCTGTGGCGAGCGGAGCTGAGGTTGGCTGCTGCTTGGTTGGGTGGCGTAGGTTGGTAGGTTGGTTATGGTTGATGATCCCTGGGATCACCTGAAAAAACTTGGCTTTTCGAATTTGACATCGCAGTCTTCCCATGTCTTCCCCAACTTCCTGCTACCCACAGACCCACAGCAGCACGCTCAGTTTCGCACTCATCCTTGAACTTGGTCTCAAAGCCTCGGAAATAGGAAGCAATGATGTGGACATGCCAATCGTAAATACATACCTCAGTACAAAAACGACAATTAGTTGGTATGATAATGCATGATAACCTCAGTATACTTACCTACCTCATTCAGTATGATGCATTCAGTATGATACATTTCAAACTACGCAGAGACGAAACAAAATTGGCAAAGGACCGTGATGTCAGCCGTGGACGTGTTGCATGCATCGCATCCTCTTGAGCAATCTCTTTCCAGGCGACAAAAAGGGGGCAACCCCACCTGGTTGGTAGTTTCAACCCTTCCGAAAATGATTAATCAACCAACATCAACCAACCAACCGTTCAAAATTACTAGGGAAAATCAAATTGATTAAACCATGTGATCGAACTACATGCCTGATCAACCAGCATCAACCAACCAACCAACCAACCAACCAACCAGCCAACCAGCCACTGTAACGACCGGTCCAGGCACCCTTGGTGACCCACCATGCGCATCGCCGGTGGCAGCCACCAGCTCAGGTCGAGCAGCCATGCACCGTCGTGGTGTTCGTCACGATACGTCCAGCACCTGACGCTATCCAAGCAGCAGCCCAGCAACCAGCAACCAGCAACCACCAGTCAGATATGCTGGTTTCTTAGGGACCCCAAAGTTATGCGTGGTTTATGACCTAGAAATGGCGAACAAAGGATGACTTGAGGGGTCCCCTCTTTTGAAAAACACAACTAAATGTTCCTGAAAAAATGAACATGGCCTTCCATCAGCACAGGCAGGCCGTGTAGTCTCGATATTTAAACGACTTAGAGGAAAAGAACTCTCAATTGCGCAGCATCAAAACTCCCTTGCAAAAACCCTGAGCTCAGAAGCGGAAAGAGGATGAGGCTGAAAAATGAATGCCGTTTGATCTTAGAAAGGCTTAACTTTGAACTTAAACCTGACTGGTCAATGGACGCAAGTGGCCAGAATTCCAACTCATAGTCTTCGGGCCGATCTGTAAACCTCCGGACATCAACATGTGGGAAATGCTGTGCGGCGTAGGAAGCAACACCATAGAACACACTGCAGTCAAAGATCCCATGCGTAACGTGGATGTTCTGCCTGAGACAAGTAGAGCTTGACTGCCAGATGTTGCGCTGGTTCGTCTTCCTTTGACGATACCACAAATATCGCCGACAAAAATCGCACGCTTGGCCCGTGCTTTTGCATGTGTAGTCGGACAGGACCAATGGAACCAAGGAGAAGGCCATGGCTGTTGGTCTTGAATTTCAAATCCAACAGAAAAGACGCAAAGTCCACTTTGAACTTGCTGATAAACTGGTCCGCTGCGTCCTACAAGCTGAACTCCTTGGCCGTCTTGCACTCCAGGTCCGTGGCGTCCTTACACTCCTTGGTCGTGTTGAAATGATCACGCGGTCTCCTTCACCTCATATGCTTTTTGTGGCGAAGTAAAGAATTCTTCGGGGCTGGAATAGAAACACAAAGGCTTTGCTTCCATCAAAACACTGATCTAATGGAGAGCAAGGCCTGAGAAAATCCACAAACAATAAGTGCTGGGTGGAAATGGATTTCCCCCAGAAACCAGGAGTTTAAATTCAAATTTAACGCCCACGAAAGACATCCATGGAAATAGTCAAATTCGGATCTAAGCCTGATTCCAGTCAAGCAAGCACCAGATTAAATTCGAATCCAAGACTACGAAGAGGCCAAGGGAATGTCAAAGCCTGAATTGGAATCTAAACCTGCCCCTGAATGTATTTCGCCCTCTGCCATTAGCTTAAATTCGAATTTAAGCCTGCGCAAATTTCTAGGGAGATTCCATGTAGGAAGGCTTAATTTTGAATTAAAAACCCAGTTGAACTCGAAATTCAGCCCTATTCGAACTGAATAAGCTTTGCTGTGATCACAACTATGCCCAATGAAACAGGTCGTAGAAAGTCGCAGAACCAATTCCAACAACCAAGCCTTATCGAATGGTTACATACCTGCAATCTCAGCTGGCTAAATCTGATCCATCGTCACTTAACCTCCGCGCCTGCAAGCACTGGGACGTCGATCCTCAGTGCACCCAGCGACTAAAACTTCAGTGAACCTCACCTTGCAAGCTTCGGTTGAAAAAAAATGGTCTGCTTTCGTTTCCTGCATCCAGGCATGATTTCCCAAACACCAAAGCCTTCGCTAGATCCATTCCACCACCTTAGGAGATGCCTTCATTCATCCCAGCCAGGTATCCAAACGAACGGTGGAAGGGAAACTACACCTGACAACTGGTTGTTAGGCGCCAAATCCCCCCTACATGGTTCAATGTGGCTGTGGGTCAAAATCCCGTACCCCTGGTTCCCCTATCATTAACCAGCTCGTCTTCCCTGTAGTTGGCTGGGTAATTTAATAACCACCATGAAATTGGTTGGTTAAGTGCTTGACCCATAGCCATGTTAATGAGCATCATTCAGCATCATCAACCGCCATCACCAGCAGGTCTCAGCAGGATCGCAGGATCTCCAGGTACACCGGCACTTCCAGCCATTCCCTACCAGTAACCCCCATGCTTCGCCTGCGGCGAAACCCATGCGAACTAACATGCCCCTCCCCACAAACCAAACCTTGGCCTGAAGGCAGCATGACGCCTTTAGCGTGACAACCATCTCGTCTAGTGCATATCATTCACCGCAATTGTGACCATCCTGGATCATCAACCAACTGAAGCCAAACATCATACTGATCGTAGATATATTTTTGCCCTTTGGTTTTGTCTGGTGATTCCTGCTTGCGAATTTCCATCGATAACTGCTAGCCAACCATCTACCAACCATCTACATTGCTGAGCATGAACCCCTTCAATTGAACACTGTAGACCCATTGTAATCAAGAGCAAGCCTCAACCGATCAGTGTTCCACCAAACCACTACCTAACCACCACCAAACCACTAGCAACCGCTTAACAACTGCTTCACTACTTAATCACTACTTAATCACTACCTAACCACCACCAAACCATTGCTTACCACTACCTAAGCCACTGCCCATCGTTCCACCAGCCACCCTGGGACCTCTGCTACCCAGCAGCTCTTTCTCCTTAGCTCCACCGTCTCCCTCCACGTTCACCACGTCTTCCCCCGGACCCACCTGCGTCAACATGCCACTGGCGACCAGCGCTGGGAATGTGATGTTGTGGGATGGTTTCACATGTTGGGTTACTGGTAACCTCATGATATTGGTGAGTGGTTGAACCCAAAAAAGTCGGTATTTAACCACTATTCATGTTTGAGCGTAGTTAATGTTGAAAGATACAGTCGTTTCTTCTTGATAATGATAGATTGTTGGGGTAAATGGGAAACCCGGTTGAATGATAATGATGGCAATCGGTAAGGGCCTCAGAAGAGTTTCGCAACGGTCTATAGTTGTGAGGAGCTGGCTGAGAAGATATCAACAATAGCCAACAACAGCAATGGCTTGACATTATCAAATCTGAAATTGCCTTGCTTACCCAATTTTGGAGCCAATATGGTAGCTTCACCATTCCTAATCATTGATGATTTTTCTTGCTTGCTCTGTTCTGTGGTTCTCCTAATTCGTGACCATCCTGCTCAGTGCTTGTCCTCATTGATCATTGATGTGGTTCCCCAGGACTGGTCACCAGTCCTGAGGTGTAGAAAGGACACTTTCGTGCAACGAACATCTACACAACCAAGCGCAAGATGTCAACCGAAAAGCTGCCATTGAGGGCTGCCGTGAGGGAGAGCTGAGATGAGACAGAGATGACAGAGCGAGCTGAAAACGCGAAGAGATGTCAAGAGAGAGATGATTTAGTGCAATGCATGTACATGCGTAACAACATGTCATAATATATATATATATATATACACACACATATAATTAACAACCATTTCATGTCATTTTTGTCAGGTGATATCTGCATTTTTTACAACAGACCGGACTCGATCATCGCTTCCCATTATTGTGTTTTTTCCCTATCATTGTTGGTTATTATCGCTTTCCTGTACCCCTGGTTCCCCTATCATTAACCAGCTCGTTTTCCCCAGGTCGTTTCTAGTTATTATCCCCCGTGTTTCATGGTTAAGCGCTTGACCCAGCTCGCCATGTCCGCTTCGCTTCCCAGCGCGGGACCCGCGGGACCCGCCTTGGTGCGGCGCTTCTTCTTCTCTCGTCCCGCTTCGCCTTTGAAGCTGAGCGCCGTCCGCTTCACACCTCCGAGGACGGGGAAGTGGAGGGGGGGGTGCGTCGTGGCTGCTGGAGGGATGGTGCTTCACTGGTGGTTGAGAACAGTTCACTGGTGGGTTTTATCATGGTTTATCATGGCGGTTTATAGTGATTGATAGTGGTTGTGAGGAGTTCACTACTGGTTGATATTGGATAAGCATTCCCAAAATGGCTTATGGTTCATTCACAAAAATTCCCTTCTTGGTTGATACTGATTCATTCACGTTTGGTATTGGATAACGGTTGGGATGATGGGATAACGGTTCACTAATGGTTGATGCTGGATGAGTTGAGAATGATGAAACAACTGAGCACCGTAGAAATCATGGATGGTGGGTGTGCCACGATGCTGGATAAGGATTGACGGTTCAACTTGGTGACGGGGATGTACCTCCCAAAGTCGGTGCTTTCCACGATGCTTTGGTACCCAAATGGCAACCCAAATTGCTGGCTTTGGCGATCTGGTCGTTTCAAGTTCCTTGCCCAAGATGCAAATCAAATTGGTGCACAAAGTTCAACGAAGATTTGGAATCACCGGGTTTGATGATCTTAACAAAGCTCAACAAATTCTACCACAAAAGGTTCAGACCTGTTCTGGTTGTTGATCATCGCATGTAGGGTTGAAGATTTGAAACCACCTGGTGAATTACTTTGCTGGGCCCGATCAGCATTCGCTTCCTCAGCTCACAATATAAATTTGCTGCTTCACATCCCTGCTCAGTAGCCACAGCAAGATGGTGTGACCTCCAAGTGCAGTCATCTTGAAGATAAACTGAGGGCATTTTGGGGCATTTTAGGGTACCATGGGCTTAGTAAACACCCGTTGTCGCTTATGGTATCGCCGGTCAACAGCGATTTCACTGGCCTGAAAAGCTGGAAGATGACATGGCTGCTATGGTGCAAGGTCGGGTGTTCTGCTGGCGTGAAAAAACATCTTTTTCGATGCAATATGCCCGCTGGCATGTTTGCAGTGACAAGAAAGATTAGTATCTTGACTTGTAACTCATTTCAAATGTTCTTGTTGCTGATTTCGCACATAAAGACGTGTACAACAAATGGACCGATATAGCTAAGAAGTCACAGTCATGAACGATCCATCACTGTTCTTCAGCTACTTTTCAGCTGCTGATCCTCCAAAGGATCGGCATTGGGCAAAAGCATTGCAAGGAACATCCCACTGGCTGGGGTTCGGAAATCAACGATGTGGGTTTGTTCAGAGCTGTGGTGTACCCCTGTAGCTGGTTAGATTCCCTACCAATGATGGCTAGTGTTGGATGGTAAGTAGGTACCACAGTGGCGACAAACCCATTCTTGCGCTTGGCGAATTGTGAATTCCATGTTGGCTCTTCTGATTTTGGATCACTGAGGCATCGCACTGTAGGCAGATGCCAATCCCCATGTGGCACCATCTGGATTGAAAAACTAGATTTACCCCAACTTATCAATGATGCGTCCTCGGTGAAAGCATTCTTTCCCGACGAATATACAGCATCAAGAAATATCAAAACCACCTTTTCAATACATTACAACGTACGACTTGCCATACCAAAAAAGCAAATCCCCAAATTGGTGATTCACGACTGCCAGCGTGAGGGATTTGTGCCACATATGAACATAATCAGCAGGCATATCTCACTTGTGCCTGGAAACGACTGAACAACTTCATGGCTATGCAGCGATGCATAAATGGCAATGGTTGGCCCACGCGCCTTCCTACGAGTAACATGTTTGCATAAATCCTCAAAATTGTATATGGAAGTTGCTGGCCATTTGGTGTAATGAATATCACCAGTTGTTAGCCAGCCTGCTGCATACACGAGTTGTTGCTCTTCAACAATCTTCAATATCAGCCATATGGATCCATATGGCTCATTCTTGTCACTCGCCTTGTTATGAGCCATTACGAAGACATCGGCCAAATGAAACACATTGTTCATAGATTGCTTTAACTCCTGTTATTAGCCATCATTAGCCCATGTTGTGGTAGCACTTGGCTTCAAGGGCTTGACACTGTCACAGTTCGGCTCTTCTTTTGGTGGCGGTCTCATAGTCATCCACGGCGTCTGAGGATGGAGCAACGTGGCTGATGCAATCAGTATTGCTTGAAGATATCAATGTCAATATCTCGTTTGAAAAGAGATACGCATGTATTTGATATTGTCGACGTAGCACTGATTCAACATGCTTGCAACTTCTTGGTTCATGGAATCATGGTTGAAAACCATCACTTGTGTGAATGTCGAAGCCCAGTCGTTGTGATCCATGCCAAGTTATATAAGTCTTTGAAGCAAACGAGTTCAAGTGGATTGACTATGGGATGTATTTGGATTTCTCCTGTCCAAAGGATTCCTGAGTTCACTCTAGCCTCTGACGGCGGAAGTTTCATTTCATAAGAAGCCATACTAAACATTACCGTGAACAGGTAGTGTCTCTTTTGTTTGATGATTGCCAGGACCTGTGCATTCATGTCCATAAATGATACCTCCATATACCTCCCAAAATTTATAGATTTTCCCGAGATGAGCTTTCCACAGGACCCTTGGGTAGTACCTTTGCTGGCGAATCATTGTCCTTCTTGGAGTTTCTCTGGTCATGGCGACCCTCACGTCATGAAGGCGGTCGCATCCACAGGAGGTTCGGCCTTGCCCTGGCGCAGCGTTGCCAATGATCACAGCTGCATCTAAGCAAGCAGAAGTAGCACAAATATAGCAACCTGCCGTGGTT
This sequence comes from Symbiodinium kawagutii, assembly GCA_009767595.1. Taxonomy (NCBI): domain Eukaryota; class Dinophyceae; order Suessiales; family Symbiodiniaceae; genus Symbiodinium; species Symbiodinium kawagutii. The sequence continues at coordinate 415,880 of VSDK01011285.1, read as the reverse complement.
ATTCTGGTCGTTTACAACCAATTTCTGGTCGTTTATACTCAATTTCTGGTCGTCTATAGCCAATTCTTCTGGTTTTCTGCGGCTACAGCCAGCTCTTATGGTTCTTGGCACGTGGCGATACCGAGTTTTTAGCTATACGGTTCTGGGTCGCCAGCAATCAGAAGCACCTCTGTATAGAATGGTACAATCATGAAGCAGTAGTGAGATACAAGGCTGCAACAAGTCATGAGTATAGAAGATATAGCTGCCATATCTGCTTGGTGGTGCAATAACCTCCGTGTAGATCCAATGGCTTGACAGCGCCAAAGATCACCAGTGGTACTCGCATCTTCCAGCTATGAACTCAGCACCGGGGAAAAAAAGGACATCTCTGCAACACACCTATTTTGCTTTGTGACTAGTTAGACTCAGTGAGACCTTTATCACCTTTCTTTGATGTTCTCATCATCCGTTCGCTAGATATACTGGACTTGGTGAGCTCCTTTTTATATCCAACAGTTCCGATTCATGGCCGCGCTCCCGTGCAACACCAATTCGTCTGACGATGATGCTTCAAATGAACATGACAAAGGCTCGGCAACGATGATGACAATTGGGTGTTCCCCCGCAAAATAATGGTTGTTCATAGTGCTTAATAGTGCAAGAAATCATGATTGCTAGTGGGTGGTATATTCCACAAAAAAAATTTGGTTTCTCAAACTAGGGATACCCCCAAATCATCCAGTTGATTCACCGTTTATCTTAACCAACCATAACTTTGGGGTTCCCTGGGACTTGAGAAGCCACCAAATAACGAACAATGAGCTCCCCGAATCAGCAAACGAAGCCAAGATCGTGCCTGTGTGGACCAGAACTTCAAGGTACGATCAAAGGCCACTGAGCCAATATAGTGATGACCTCATGCGGGCGTTAAGCCGAACATGCCACATGATTGCTTGTAGTGGTCCATAGTGGTCATGGTGGTTAATAATGCTATGGTGGTGATAGTGGTTCATAGTGGTTCATGATACTTGATGATGATGAGGTAGGACTATTTCGAAGCTGTTGATCCACCTTTGCCGAAGTTATGAACCCCTTTCCGCGCCAGGAAATCGCAACGGGCAAGCGAAACCTTTCAGATGATACTGCTGCAAGCTGATTGCCCTGGTGAGCCACTGGAGTTACAGTTGTTATCAGTTGTGAAGCGGGATCATCATGGCTCTTGTCCTAGTGGTTGACCAAGTTTTGGGATTTTCCCACAAAGCAACTAGCACCACGGATCAACAGCGATTCTTAACCAAGGAATCAGCGAAGCATGGCGAGACCATTGAACCATGGCTGGACCATGGAGCCATGGCTGGACCATGGAACCATGGCTACATCAAGCTACCACTGGAGCCCACTGAAAGTAATCGTTTTATTATTACTTGTCACTACTGTCTATGTCAAATCTAGTATACATTTCCCTGCCAGTGATTAGCCATCATGAATCACCATTAGCTACCGATGATCTAAACAAATAACACTTGACTATGGCCAATATCGTTCCTCTTTAGTGAAATGACTAGTTTTCAATGATCAAGTGCTGACGATTAGGTCCCATACTTGCTCACTATTAGTAGTCATTATTACTCACAATTAGTCATTGCTACTAGTAAACTACTAAAATAGTCATTGTCAACCACTAACCACTCACAATCAATGGCTATTACTTGTAGTAGCTCGAGTCATCATCTATCATCAACCACTAGCCATCAACATCACATTGCCAAGCACTACTAACCATTAGCAGCTACACGTAATCGCAATACGCCAATACTACTAACCACTAACCACCACTAATGGTGAATAGCCATTGATCACTTAGTGATTACAGCTACTCACCAACTACTTCTCATAGCTACTCATAATAATAACTACCACTACTAACCACATCTAACCACCAACCATTCACATCATCCAATCCCTATGAGCCTAGTAGCAACCTACTCACCACATCTCACCTCTATGAGGCAGCCACTACTAATTACCACCAACTACCAACTAACCACTAACTACCAACCACCAGTCACTACTAACCAACCACTGATAGATAACTCTAACCACCAAGCAACATCAACGGCTCACCTTACCGGTCCACCGGTGCGCCAACGCGGCTCGCCGCCACGCCAGGGCACCGCCCACGGCTGCGGGGATGTGATCGGCGCCCATGACACGACCCTCGTGGCCGATGAGCACCTGGCACCAGCTATGAACAGCCATGGCAGTAGGGTAGACATTAGGTATTAGTAGCTAGTAGACAGCTATTGGTAATAATTACTACAGCTATTGGTAGGGTAAAAGTAGCTTTACTAGTAGACATTAATAATTATTAGTCGTATTAATAGTAGGGTATTAGTAGCTAGTATTGGTAGTAATGGTAAATAGTAATAGCTATTATTGGTAGTAGGGCAATAGTAGCTAGTATTGGTAGCTTTACTAATGGCTGTGTCCAATAATAGCTGGTAGTAGCTGGTCAATAGGTCCAATAGTTACTACTATTACTACCAATAATAGCTTTACTAGTAGACATTATTAGCAAAAATTGGTCGCTGGCATTATTAGCTATAGTAGACAATATTACCAATAATAGCTACCAATAGTTTATTAACAATAGCTACTATTGGCAATAATAGCTACATTTTTCAACTAGACATTAGTAGCGAGTATTGTTAGTAATAGTAATAACCGCTAATAATATTAACAGCTAATAATATATAATATCATATAGTAGCTATATGGTATATTGTGACCTATCCTGTAGCTGTGGACAGCCATACCCATAGTACTCAACAGCTCCTTCAGGTATTAGTAGTAGTAGTGGTCTCTCTCATTTTTCCGAAGCTGTGATCAGGTTGTAATCGAATACCCTCATCCGCCTCCCCTTTTTGAGAATCTGAGACGGATTCATGAGTTTAGACGGATTCATGAGTTTTAATTTGGGTATCCTCATTGGGAAAGCGAACATCGACGCAAAGATGGTCTCTCTCATTTTTCCGAAGAGGAACAGGACTTTGATCCACTGGGCTATCCAAAGTGTGAACATACCACGGCGACTGCGGAGCACCGGGTCAAGTTCCTCACTTCAGCGAACGACCATAGAAATCCAATGGAAACAAACAGATTTGGGGCATGTCCATCACTCATATCCAAATCATTCTGCAAAATATCTTAGAATTCGGCTACATAGTAATGGTAGGATACTTTGCGAATGATGTTTTCAACCAAACGGTGCGAAACTGCAAGACCACCACTACGAAGCCTCAAACCGCGAAACCCAGATCGAAAGCCACAAAATCCCAAGTTTTCTCTTAAGCCTTCAAACATAGTTCGCTAGCGGATTCATTCCACTAGCCAGCAATGTCAAAAAACATGTCTTCAAACATAGAGTCTCCTCTTTGGGAAGACTCCCCCAGCCCCCGGTCCAAAAGGCGTTGTCAGCGATCTCGGTGTTCGTGCTCATGTGAACACTTCAGGCCCGAGACGCTCAAAAATGTCAACGCGAACCACTGGCTGTGCTTTCCTAAATGGCCGTGGGTCAAGCAGTTAACCAATGATAATAGGATAATCACTAGCAATTTCATAAGGAAAACAGGTAACCAACCATAATAATGGGATAATCACCAACAATTTCATAAGGAAAACAATGGTTTTGACCCACAGCCACATGGATTTCTAGATTCACGGTCCTCAATAAAACTTGATGGCACCTCCCGTTGCTTCTGCCTGCACCTGTTCCATCACAGGCGACACGGCCACATTGGGTGCTGTCTGTATAGCCCAGTCGGCACCGTCACCTTTGTAGATGTGGCCCGGGCTACCCACAAAGACTGGGCCCAAATGCATCGTAGTGCCGCCCGTGAGAGTTGGTGTGATCTGAATCGTTTCACCATCAAATGGGCCGGCAGGTGGAGCCTTCACTGACCATGGACCATCTTGAGGGCCTCCTGCGTGCGCACTGTCGGGTGAACCAATGAAGACGGAGTAAGCATTGAAGGTCGAGGCTGCGTCCAACTGCGGAGCTATGATGATGTCCGAGCTGCCGGAAGGAGGCCCGAGCCCCACGGTCTCCTTGGGAAAAATGCTGGGCTTTCCAGTGACCTTGCTATTGGAACTGGGCACCGCTTGTGGGCATGCGCACTGGGGCTGGAAGGTGCAACCCTGGCCGTTGCAGGTGACACCAGGATCCCCGTGCTCCACAGTGGGGGCAACACCGAAGTAGCCCAAGCCCAGTGACGTGAAGGGATTCACTTGTTCTCCAGGACAGCAGAAGGTCATAGTCTTGCTGCCCACCGTCAGAGTGCCCGAGTGCTCTCCATTACAGCTGTCCATGACACAAGTGCTCGATGCTTCAGAGTCCATCTCATTCCAAGCCACGTCTGTCGCCACATTCTCAGGGCAGCCACGGAAGTTCACATTGCCCGTGGGTGGGCTGTTAAGGTCCAGTCCGCTTGAGGTGCTGGGTGGGTAGCAACCTGGGGTAACACCCACGAAGTTGCAGTTTGATGGCAGCCAAGCAGTGTCGCCCAAACAATCGTAGCCTTCAGCAAAAAGACAACCTTCACACAGCATCTCTCCCACGGAGCTCCCAGGGGGTGGTGTGGGACCTCCATTGATTTGAACTGTACTGAAACCATTCAGAATTCCCTGTGGTGAGAGGACAACCCCTGGGTTGCCAATGAAAGTCTCTCCCAGGTTCATGGTGGCTCCTTCCAGCATGGGATCGATGACGATGCCGGAGGACCGCAACAAGCGCGCACTGGCATTGTGGGTCTCCCATCCAGCTGTCTCCGTGTGCTCCTTCTCCAGCTTCAGCTGCATCAACGCCACCGAAGCTGCATTGGAACAGCTGGGCTCTGCGCAATCCGCAGCCGCAACGGCAATGGCGAGGAGAAAGAGCATGTCGTTTGCTCACTGTAGAGAGAGATAAAGTGGGGCTTGAGCTGAAAATCTGGAAATCATCTGGAAATCATCGGAGCTGCGAAAATCTACACAAAATTTCAAAACCCCCGAACCCCCAAGGTTTTTGACCGGCACTTCGCAGTGGTTTCCCCCAAATTTCCCTTGGAATCCAGGGCCGCTGCTCACTGAGCGGTGCCAACCAGTCACGTGGCAGCGGCCTTGACGACCTTCCAATCGGTGGTGGAGCAAATCTTCACTGTGCCATCATAACTGGACGTTAACCTTGGCCCGGGGGCTATCTCAAGCCATAGGGGACCCCCCAAACTGGCAGGTTTCTTGCTATAAATGGTTAATCAACTGGATGATTCGGGGCCCAAAATTCTGAGAAATCACTAGTTTGAGGATGTTTGAGGTTGGTTCATCAATTTGCATCCATAGCGGGTTGATGTTCGATCATGGTCGATCGTGCTTGTGGCTTGGAGGAAATGGTTGAGAACGGCTATAAGGATCCACCTGATGACTCTCCTAATGACGCTTAGTGATAGGCAATGATGGATTTAATTCGAAAGGCAACCGAAAGGATAATCCGTCTAGCAAGTAACGTGAGGATAGCAGCCATAGTAACAGAAGCTCTAGTGACTCTTGATAAGCAGTACCCATGGGGACCGACCTAGACCTTCTGGCACACCTGCAACAGCTGCTCGTCAAGGCATGCACATAATATGAATCAGTAAAGACGAAGAGTTACCCAATAAAATGCTGAAATGGTGGGCAATGTTTGCTCAGTGGGCATGCTGATTGGTTGGTTGGTTGGTTGGTTGGTTGGTTGGTTGGTTGGTTGGTTGACAATGATTCTGATGGCTATCTTTGAAGGAGGTGCAACCACAGCAATTGGTGCAGCATCAACTTGTCCATGGTAGAGGCTATCCATGGCTGGGCACTCATGGGAACCTTGTCCCAGCATCTACAAAAACGATCATTTTAGTGGCCAGCAACATCCAGCGATTTAAGGGTCCTGGACACGCCTGGAAATGGACTCAGAATTTGTCTCCCGCGGCTCCATCGTTGCGGCGAAGCAGCTAAGTTGAACCAGAGAACCAGCCACTATGAACCGTTGCTTATTACCACAATTCGCAATCATCAACGGCCCACACACGTGCTATGAGTATCTGTGAAATATCAACCGCACATGTATCCTTTACATCGATAAGAGGAAAGCAAGCCCACGTTGCTACGCAGATACACAATTCCTGACCCTAGTGGACAAGCAGAAATCACCAACTGTGACTTGACAATCATTAAGTGGCTATGGGTCAAAACCTCTACCCCTGGTGTATCATCATTACAGTAACTATATTTTTCCTATAAAATCGTTTATTGTTATTCTTCATGATTGATGGTTAATAGTGACCTGTAGCCATATATAGCTGTTGCATCCCCCATCATTGCTGGTTATTATCCGCTATGCTATGATTAATTGGGGAAACGAGCTATTGGTAACTAGTTCCTATAGTTTTGCTATTATCCCCCACAGACTTCATGGTTGAAATATTGACCCAACTCGCCAGATCGATTGAGCTTAGCTCAGAGTTGTCACCACCTCCACGACTGCATCCCACTTGCGGCCAGTAGCATGAGTCGCCCCTCACCTCTTTCGAAGCTCACCTGCCACAGTGCGTGCAACTTGCGAAGATCACGGTGCGGTCAGCACCCAGCAGTAGCTACAAACCATGACTGTAACCACGTGGGTGTTTCTCGAGATAGGGACCCACCAAGTTATGAACCCTTCATAGTAATAAGCCAACCATTTTTGGAGTCTCATATTTGAGAAACACCCACCAGACAATTGTAAATAGCAAATCTTCCGTGAATGCAAAACCGCTTCAAGGTATAGTATCACCATCACCATTCTAACTTGTAATGTTCTGTTTCTCTAATGATTGCACCTCCTGCCCCAACAATTATGCAGTTTCTTGAGTCACTTGGGCAACGCATTTGAGTCATTGGGACGTTCAGCGG
>VSDK01011285.1:373022-403954 GCA_009767595.1 Symbiodinium kawagutii | reverse complement strand
CATGCACGTTGAAAATCTCCTTTGTTGCCGCCTCATACGTTGAGAACCTGAGGCTCCTGTGTTGTTCCACCTGCATCTGTGGATACAACCTGTTGAAGACGTTGTTGTTGGGGGTATCTTCCACCCATGTCACAAAAATGGTTGCCTACTATTCAACATCAATATCCGTGTTATCAACTGATATTATCTAGTATCAGTTCACCATCAGATGGACCAAAAGCAATATAACCACTGGCACTAGATTTGGTTAAACATGGATGAACCATCATTGACCATGAACATCCCTGTAATCAAGCATAACAAATGCATATCGAATATTGTAAACCAATACAACCTACTGTATCATTTAACTATCAATGATATAACCAATAACCAGTCTTCATAACCACGAATATGACCACTATATAACCATGGTTCATAATCACTAATATAACCAATAAGCGTTAATATCCACCAATGTAAGCCATGATTAAAACCCCATTGTGCAGTATCATTGGTTTTCTGAACGGCTGCTCCAAGTTGCCATAGACCGGTCTGGAGTGGCCTTCCTGGCGGCGAGGCTGCAGCTATGTAGTTACGCTGATTTGCATTGGGATATCATGATAATTCCGATATATGGGGGTTTCCCAATATGGGGGTCCCTGAAAATGCTTGGTTTATTACCACGAATGATTAACATAGGATGATTTGGGGGTTCCCTATCTTAAGAAACCACCAATATGTATATCTATGTATATCTATGTATATCTAGATTTAAACGAGTGTATATATATATATATATACATATGTATATATATTTGGTTATTAAGCTGGTTAGTGGTAGCTACAGCTGGGATAATGATCAACAAGACTAGGGAATAGAGCAACTATCTACTGTTATAGGTCAATATGAACCATTATCTTTATAGGGGATAATAAGCAACAATAATAGGGAAAACAATGGTTAATGAGCGATGGTACACCAGGGGTACAGGGTTTTGATCTATAGTCATATGTAAATGAGTCTTTATGTGACATGATATGTACACGTGAACACACACACATATGTATTTGCATTTGTGTGTACTTGTGCATGTATACATACGGGCTTGTCCAAACATGGTGTGAAAAACTGGTGGTTTCCCTGTTAATAATGGCAATTGTTGCATGGTTAGCAGGTACTACCATTTATGGACATACCCATACGGCTTTGGGTCAAAACCCTGTACCCCTGGTTCCCCTATCATTACCTATTGTTTTCCCTATTATTGGTTCGTGATTGTCCCCATTATTGGTTGGTTAATATTGACTCATAGCCTTTTAGTAGGTATATATTCCCCTATAGTTGTTAGTTATCATCCCCAAACATTTACCATTAACTAGCTATTATTATTGGTTGGCTAACTGCTTGACCCACCACCATATGACCTATGAGTTGTCACCATAGATAGGCGTCGGAAAACCTCTCCGTTGAGCCTCACGGCTTCGCCCTTGAAAAAGTGGTGCTTAGAGTTCCAAGTCTCACAATGCAAATCCAAGGGGATGACAGACTGGGACTCGTCAAGATAGACGGAAATCACTGCGTGCGTATATAGAAATTCTTATCTTAGTATATGTGCATGTTTCATCGTATTTCCATTTACATCTATGTATGTTTATATGTCTGTAGGTACATATATGACAATGTACCCAATTCAATACATATGTCAATACATACATATATATATATATGCATTTGTATACACATGGTTTAAGTTTAAATCATCGCAACATGATGGCTCGTTGCAACCAACTAGGACTGGTAGGTGAACCAAGTGGCACCGTACCAAAGAGGTGGACAAGGTGACAAGCCTAGCAACTCCCTTGACGTAAGCCTTGGACGAAGGCTATCGCTTGGGATCCCTCATCCATGATAGTAATAAACGTTTATTACTATAAACCAACCATGACTTTGGGGTCCCCTATGGCTTGAGAAAGTTTGATATGGATTGTCCATGCCCCCCCAGGCTGGTTGAACCCCGGACCAGTGGCGGCACAGCCCTGAACGCCGTTGTCCCCTGCGGATGCCCGGCTCCTGAAGCAGGAGCTCCGTGGTGGTTTCGACATCCCACAGGCGCCAACTCATGTCCTCAGCACGTAGCGGCTGCGGTACAACCAGGGGCAGTGACTCGCGCCCCGGCTCCAAGTGGCGAGTTGGGTCAAGCAGTTAATTGCTAGTTAATGGTTGATAATAGGGGATGATAAGTAATAATTATAGGGGATATATACCAACGACATGGCGAGTTGGGTCAAGCAGTTCACCAACCAAGTTCATGGTAATGACCAACAAACCATAGGGAAAACAGCCTGGTTAATAGGAGGGAACCAGGGGTACGGGGTGAACTGACCCACAGCCAAGTGACTGTAGAGATGCCATGGTGTCGGAATGAAGTCGAATTCGGTCAATAACATCCATGGAGTCGGTGAATATCAACAAACAACTCTTGACACAAACTTGTCATCTCAAACTTGTGGTTCAAATGAGCTACATCGCCCACATCAATCGTCCTTCCAGTGGTTTACTCCCCGTCTCGATGTCAATTTTATACAATGCTTAGATTGAAACCGGTACACATCTAAGACTATGGGTGGAGGTATGGGTCGTTTCTAAAGTTTGCTTGCTGGCTGCCATTATGATTGGTCAATATCCCCTACTATTGATCGTTATCACCCGACGCCGTGGTTCCTCGATCACAGCACTGGCAATACTGTCATCCATTCCGCTTGTTGTTCCCACTGAAATATTTAGCCAGCCATAGTGTGAACTTGATGTTAATCCATTGAGGATATTGTACCACTCGTCAACCCCCTTGTAGATCATGCTCCTGAGCTACTATAAAAAAAACCAAGCAAAAATGATTGTTAATGGTAGTTGATAGATACCATTATATATATATATAATTCCTCCTGGTTATTAACATATACCATTAAAAATGTAATCCCATTATATATAATTCAATTAATTTCTATCAAAAAAAATCCGTTGATCCCAGTTACTACCCGCCTTCTGCAACAGCCGCGCGCTCTTCACCAAGTCTCGTGAGATGTGGAGATGAGGTAGTCGCCCATGGGGTGGAACCTTGGGACGTGAGGCGAGGAAGAGCTTGATGGCACCAAGCTATGGATGGTTTACTAATGGTTCATTAGTGGTTCATTAGTGGTCTGTTAATGGTCTATTATTGGTAACTAATGGTTTATTAATGGTTTAGTAATTGATCAATGGTTCATTAATGGTCTATTTATTATTGGTAACTAATGGTTCATTAATATTGGTGAACCATTAATGGATGGTTCCATTGCTTAATGATTAATTAGTGTTCACCAATTGATAAACCATTAATAGACCAGTAATTTACTATGGATGGTTTCATTAGTGGTTCACTAGTGGTCTATTAATGAACACAATCAATGGTTTATTAGTGTTGAACAATTGATGGTCTATTAACTATCAGTGGTTCATTAATGGTTCATTAGTGGTTTATTATAGGAGAATTCAATGGTGGTTTATTATTGGTAAACAATGGGCATAACCGACCATCCAAAAATTGGGATGTGAACAGCCAATGGTATAGGTTTTGACCATCTCTACAGACATGTGTGAAATATCACGTGTGAAATTCAATCTACGACACACGATCTATGATATGCCAAACATGGCAACAAATGAAAATAGGCTGTGATAAGGGTATATTGTGAATCAATTCACATATAGATTAATAAATACTGGAGTGTTTTCGAAGAATGATCGCCCGAAGGTAACAAACAAAAATAGTGAAACATGATAGGTGCGAAATGACGCAGGACATCAACTGCATGAAAGATGATGCACAACATACAACCATGAATCATGATCTCTGACACATGACGCGTGACATATGACTGAAACATAAGAAGTCAAATCTATCATTTGGTGAATGCTACAAGAGATGTGAGACGTAATCTATGGTCAATAAAAAGCCAGCATCAAAAACATATGATACACAAGAACTTTAAGCTGACAAATAGCTCACGCCGTATACTCCGCAGAATCTGTCGCAAATTGTCCGTTGGTCTTTGATATGCTATATATATATGTATACATTGATACAAGATCGTACAAGTATAAATGTGAAAAATACATAAGACTATGCTGTGACCTAAACAACTGAGCCCAAACATATGACTGACGGCAACTGCAAAGTCATATGCAGTGAATATGTAAAGGCAAACGAGAGAAACGATATGTACATATGCACAAATTACGCACCAAGCAGCAGAGTATATGACACATCATTGTTGACTCGCAGCATTACAGGATCCTGCGCACATCTTGGCACTCGAGATTGTCCACTAGTCCAAGATCAACAATCATCTGTTCACCATTAGGTCACTTTGGATGCTCTAGGGTTAGGCAAAGTGTGGAGAAACTCAGCCCTCCATAGCCAACCTGTCCTAGTTGTCGTAGGAGCAGTCGTTCTTGCCCTCGCTTCCTTTCATCCTTCTATCTCCAAGTATTGAGCATAATGAATTGTGATCAACTATGATCAAGCATCATCATCATTAACCATCATAGCTGTTCCAAGCATCCCTGACGGATTACCACCCCGCCACGAAGGCATCATCATTAACCAGCAGAAGCCTTCAGCCATGTGAGAACTGAGCATGCCGGACGCGATTCGATTGACTCGATCCTGGTGCGCGGGTTAAATCCATGGTCGGAGGCAGGTTGACAAGAAGGGAAGAATAATCAACGATTAACTTGCTGAAATGTGATGTCTCAAAACTTGGTTGTTTGGCACTATCATCCCGCATCATTGATGGTTGAAGATTCAACGAAACTTAAATGGACCATGATGGTTGGCAGATTAAATGGACCATTGATGATTGGCAGAATGATAACAAACCAAACGCAGCATCAACAATAGGTATTTGATTGTTATATGGTTTGTTATCAATTGTATACCTAAACCATCTCAAACGCACCATGTAACCCCCAAAGACAGGCATATGGGACCCCAGCATGGTCACTGGTGGTTTCAAAGCGATCTTGGACCATGGCCACTGAGCCAGACCCTTCCAATGCCAGGGACCAACCAATTGTAGCGTGGGGAGATGCCGATGGGAAAATGCTCGACCTTCGAGGCCAGGCCTGGCCCAAATGAGATGTGTAGCTTTCCGCTGCCGAACCATCCGATTTGGTTTGATGATGGTTTCTCACAACAGGGTAGCCCCCAAAGTCATGGTTGGCTTACTACTAAAGATGAATATCAATGGATGATATGGGGAGTCGTCTATTTTGAGAAACCACCGTATGACTCCATGGCTTCCCTGTGTTCCACCAGGGTGTCCTCATGGCCCTCCAGCGAGTTCACAGGCTGGCTGTCTGACAGAGACCAAAGATTGATCCTGGAGAACGGGCGGAGGCAGGTTGATGGTGGTGATGGGATGGCGTTGATGGCTGGTTGATGGTTGGTAATGGTTGGTGATGGTTGGTTAAGTTACTTGGCTCATCATGGCTAAAACGTGGTCCAAAAACGCAAGTTGAGAATGATGTCTGAACCATGTAGTTAGCCTAGAATTAGGAATGATGGTAGCCATCAATCAGCACCAATCACTAGTATGGTGGGCTTCAACAACTGTTCTGAACCATTTTCACCACTGGGGGATCAGAAATCATGCCGAATCACTGGTACATGACGGAGTAACAATGCTTACGAACCGTCATGAAACCCTTTTTCACCTTGAAAATGATTGTGAAGCATTTCGCACGTAAACCATTGCAAATGGCAAATGTTTTCAGGTTTGTCTACCAGAATCTCATGATTACGGATCAAATAATAATCAGCGTTGATAGTTTATACCCGTGGTATCTTTGCTTATTCATGGTCGTTAACCAATTCTCAATAAGTTATACCCCCAATATTCATAGGGAATGGGTATTGATAGGGAATGGTTATACCCCTAGGTCATATCCCTAGGTTTGTCTACCAGATTCTGATGATAAGCAACAGAAAACTGGGCTACTCCCCTAGGTCATACCCCCTAGGTCATAACCCCTAGGTCATACCCCTTAGGTGACACCGACTTAGCTTATAAATCATCAATAACCATCATATATCAATACTATAACTAAAGGTTACACATAAATTTAGCATACCCCTAATACATAATTAACTATGACCATAGTTACTATAATTTGACATACTACAGACTATAACTGGTTGGTGGTTTCAACCCCTGTGAAAAATATTAGTCAACCAACCATTTGTTAATGAATACTAGTGAAAATAACAAATGTTTGAAACCACCAGCCAGACAATACTATAACTATTACCATAGCTTACACCTTTTCGGTTCAACCCCTATGAACTAAGCCTATCACCATGGTCGTCGCACCTGGAGTCTGCGGAGCCGGAGGCCAGTCGCACGGTGTTGCCTGGGGGGGCACCGGTGCCAGCAACCAGCCGTGGGGTTCCGATCGGATCGAGGGTGGGAGGGTGCAGCCAAGAGGAAGCCTAGGTTGCTAGGATGATTGATGGGAAATGATGGGTAACGAATGGCTAATTGTGGTTGGATCTATGATGGTTTTTGATGGTGATCGATGACTAGTTGATGGTTAAGTGATGGTTCATGGTCAAATTTGGTTATGATGAGTGGCTAGTGATGGCTAGTGAATGCTTAACTAATGGTTAATACTGGTTTACAACGATTAATGATGATTCATGGCGGTTGATCATGGTTCATGATGGCTAATGTTAACGACTGGTAGGGAATGATGATAAACAACACTGGTGTGATTCAACCTCATTAATGATCATTAATCATCAATAATGTAGATTGATGTCCAACAACAGTGAGCTTATGGTTGAGGAACGTTGAAAAACCAACCATCAGCAACCATAAGCGTTCATGGGGATAAATCCAACCCTGCAAGGAGGTGTGCTGGTTAAGAATGATAGACATTTTGAGGTACGAACCAATGCGAATAGACAAGCCAACCATGTCCAATACTGTAGTAGTTGTCAATTCATGTTCCCATGCAAGACCTCTTGATCAGAAAATAGTGCTCATTAGAAAAGTCCACAAAATTGTTGCGCAACAATAAAACCAGGCTATTAGCAACTCTCATATGACCGTAAATAATTACCTATCATTAACTATTCATTAACTATTCATTAAGCATTGTTACCCATCACTACCTATCATGAAACTACCATTCCTTGGCTCCCCTTACAGGGCTATAAGGATACCCCTGGCTCTGAATCACTGATGAACGCTTTGAGAGGTAATCGCGGGCATGCCAGGGTGATAGGGATAGAAACTGGAGCAGTGACAGGATGCCTGCAGGGGTGAGGGGGTCCCTCCCGCCAGTATCGGCTTGAAGACTCATCATATTTCATCGGGCTCAGCTTTGCGATTGCGAACTTTGTCCTGGACTGACTGCCTCTGCGCAAAGGCTGCTGACATCAGACGTCGGGGCAGCGGGCACGAAGCCATGCGCCCCATGAGGAGAGGAATGCTTGAAGGACACTGCGCCCATAGTGGCGGCGTCAAAAAAAACGACTGACGTTTGACGCGTACTGCGTCAAAAAACAGCATCCGTCGCCAGCATCCGTGCTGCCACCGTGCCGTTGGTGAGGACGAGGTGACATAAGCCAGCCTTGTCGCACAGTGCGGCCACCGGGCCATCCGGCCTATCCTGCTTGGGTGTCAGTTGAGCCTTCGGGGAGGTTGCAGGCTTTCCCTTTGGTAGAACAACTGCCAGGCAGAAGCCGCAATGATCTCTCTGTGGTAAAGGTATTGCTAAGGATGGTGATGATTGGCAGCAGCAACGATTGATGTTTACAGTTGGTCATGATAGGGGTCGCAAACCAACAAACCAAGAGCCATGTGAGTATCTGGATAGGTATGAGCCTGTCTCATAGCAAACCAAGATTGTGATCAAATGGAAACACGGGAACAAACCAATGGTTTAGGCATACCCACCTATTGCCAACTGGATCTACTTATATATGTTGGATTAGTTGCTTGCTTGGCCTATAAAGCCATGATTCTGTCGCTGTTGACTGTTGGTTTCATATGGGATCAGCAGGTCAAAACAATGGATGAATGATTCGATGATCATGACAATGGTGATGACGATTATCATTATGACGACGATGATGATGTAATTGTGCAACGACTACTTGCCCCCAATTGACATGATCGATTTACTACTTGCCTCCCTATTGTTGGTTATCCATCGATCATTAATCTACCATTGCTAACCATGGTTGAAACCACCAGCTTATGATGTTGACCTCAGCTGACGATCATTGCACCGCCTTCGAAGGGCGGTGTCCCTTTGCACTGCGGATGCCAAGCGATGGTGTTGCACCTGCGGTGCGCACACAGATGCCGGGGTCTGGTTGAGGTTGTTCGGTGAGATGCTTAGGTGGTTGGTTGGCTGGCTGGCTGGCTGGTTGGTTGCTTGGTTGGATGGCTGGTTGTTTCGTTGCTTGAACCGCCAAGTGAGCGAATGCAGTTCATAGACATCATTATTGTTTCTTGGAAGGACTTGATATGCCCAACATTTCAGATTCACATTGTTGTCAACCACTATCAACAATCATGATCCATCATGACCCAGCATTGACCATCATTGACTTGTCATTACCAATCATTGTCAACCACGAAGCATAGTTCCAAACCACGCTCCCTGATTGATGACGTCCACGGCATTCTCCGAAAAGTATCCAACCGATTGCCCTGGCAAAACCAAATCTTGGTTTCTAAAAAATAGGGAGCCCCCCAACATGGTTGGTTTATTATATACCACCAACGACTGATATTGGATGATTTAGGGCTACTGTAGCTTTTCCTGAAGCATGCCCCCACACTCCAGGCATGCCAAAACTTAGCCCTCGAATCCCTTTTGCCGCCCACATGCTCATTCACCGTGGCACTGAACTACCAGGGATGTAGCAAAGTAAAGGGCTAAGTGCTAAGTTTGCAGTCTGGCTGCTTCTTGCAGCCATAACCCTTTGTGAACCAGCGATTGTAGAACCACATATCATCAATGATCAACCGACATGTTTTGAACTTCTCATGTGGAACTATCGGTGCTAGCTGGAGAGTATAGTCCGAACGTTGTCAAAGAAAGAGACCCTTCATACAAGGTTTTTACTGCGCTGTCTTTGCATCGCAAAGCAGAAAAAACTAAGAACAGCTTGGAAGCACACATGAAAAATACATGGGCGTTTCTCAAATCATAGGGATACCCCTAATCATCCTATATTGAATTACGAATAAACCAACCATTTTTTTGGGATCCCCAGTTCCTGGCTTGAGAAAACACCGCACTTGTTCGCTGCCATTGATGGGGTTGTTCTGCTATGATTCAAACATCACGAGCAGCTCCTCAGCATTTATTTACCACCACAAACATACAAACTCCATGATTGATGGTTATCCCTCAATCCTATCCAATCATATATCATGGGTAAATCAGTGAGCATATTGGGAAACAATTCTATGCTGGTTGCTGGCTGCTTTGGGAGTATCGGCCGCGGCAACGCCATCGTCCGATGATCGCAATGGGAGGATAAGACTTCTACTTTTGAGGGACTTTACGAACTTGGAGAGGACATATCATAGAGGACTTTCTAAAGTCCCTTCGCAGCAGGGACTTTGAAGCCCCAGGTAAGGGTTGTTTCATTCGAAGTCATGGAAACTGTTTGTTGTTTCGTGATGAACGGTGTCTGGTCCAAGCTATTTGTAATCCAAGTATAGTTAGTTCCATGACAATGATGATGAAACATGATCATCGTGGTTTTTCATCCGCACCCATTCCTTGAAATGCCGGGATTTTTTGCTGGCTTGACGAGCAACCACACAAATCTCTCGCGTCCCAGCCCTTCATCTGGATCCTCTTCTGGGACCCATGTAAAGGTGTGAAAAACGAGCGTCACAACTATCCGTCAATCTTGGATGAATCCACTTTGCCTGACCAAACTGTCCCACAATCGATCAAAAGACCAAAAGGATTGGAAAATTCAACTGTACAGGACGCCTTTATCACTTGCAACTGACCAAAATCGAACCCGCAACGAAGGTGTGAAGGCTGCTTGGCAAGGTAGCACGTTCCAAGTTTTGGTTGAACCGATCACCAAATCTCAAACTTTGAAGATTGCTTGGAAAGGTCACATGTTCTAGGTTTTGGCTGAACTTATAACCAAACGTCAAGCTTTGAAGATTGCTCGGCAAGGTCACACGTTCCAGGCTTTGGTTGAACTTGTAGCCAAAGGTCAAACTTTGAAGATTATCTGGCAAGGCAACACGCTCGAGGGTTCGATTGAACTCATGGCCAAACGTCAAGCTTTGCAGATTGCTTGGCAAAATAACACTTTCCAGGCTTTGGTCAAATTTAAAACCAAACGTCAAATTTTCAAGATTGCTTGGCAAGCTCACAAGTTCCAAGCTTTGGTTAAATCGAACATCAAATGTCAAGCTTTGAAGATTGCCTGGCAAGGTCACATGTTCCAGGCTTTGGTTAAACGACCGACCAAACGTCAAACTTTCGAGATTGCTTGGCAATGTCACGCAATCCAGGCTTTGGTTAAACGACCAACCAAACGTCAAACTTCGAAGATTGCTTGGCAATGTCAAGCAATCCAGGCTTTGGTTGAAGCAGTAGCCAAACGTCAAACTTTGAAGATTGCTTGGAAGTGTCACGCAGTCCAGGCTTTGGTTGAACCACTGACCAAACGTCAAACTGTGAAGATTGCTCGGCAAATTTACATGTTCGAGGCTTTGGTTAAAATGCTTGCCAACCGTCAAGCTTTGAAGATTGCCTGGGAGGGTCACACGTTCTAGGCTTTGGTCGAACTCCTCGCCAAATGTTAAACTTTGAAGACTGCTTGGCAAAGTCGAAAGTTCCAGGCTTTGGTTAAACCAGTCACCAAAGGTCAAACTTTGAAGATTGCCTGGCAACGTCATGCGGTCCAGGCATTGGTTGAACCACTGGCCAAACGTCAAACTTTGGAGATTGGCCGGCAAGAACACATGTTCCATGCTCTGGTCGAATCGATGACTAACCGTCAAACTCTGAAGATTGTCTGGCAACGTGATCAGGCTTTGGGTAAACCACTGACCCAATGTCAAACTTTGAAGATTGCCTGGCAAGGTCACATGTTCCAGGCTTTGGTTGAAATGCTTGCCAACCGTCAAGCTTTGAAGATTGCCTGGCAAGGTCACATGTTCCAGGCTTTGGTTGAAATGCTTGCCAACCGTCAAGCTTTGAAGATTGCCTGGTAAGGCCACACGTTCTAGGCTTTGGCGAAACATCTGGCCAAACACCAAGCTTTGAAGATTGCCTGGCAAGGTCACGTGTTCCAGGCTTTGGTTGAATTGATTACCAAACGTCAATTCCATAAGCTTATTTGGCAATGTCACATGATTCAGGCTTTGGTTGAACTCCTCGCCAAATATCAAGCTTCGAAGATCGCTTGGCAAGGTCACACCTTCCAAGCTTTGGTTGAACTCCTCGCCAAATATCAAACTTTGAAGATTGCTTGGGAAGATCACACGTTCCAGGCTTTGGTTGAACTGTTTTCCAAACGTCAAACTTTGAAGGTTATGTGGTAATGTCACGCGTTCCAGGCTTTGGTTGAACGTGTAGCCAAAGATCAAGCTTTGAAGATTGCCTGGCAAGGTCACATGTTCCAGGCTCTGGTCAAACTGCTCACAAAATGTCATGCTCCGGAGACACTTCGGGAGGTCTTGCAAATACATACCTTCTGTGGCACCTTCCAGCTGGGTCACCCCTTCAAGCCTGAAATCCTCTCCTGGATTGTTGAGCCCTCGCACAAAGGACCACGCGTTGTGCAGGTCTGTTCTGCAGAACGTGCATGACAACGTCACCGTTTTGCCCAAGCCTTGCTGTTGCAAGCTTTGGTGAAGCACTAATTTCGATTCATCACAATGTAAGGTGAGTGTTGCTCCTGCCTTTGATAACTTGGCTGAGACCGTCTCATGCACTTCTCTTCCAGTAGTGCTGGCGGGGATCCTCAGCATCAACTCTTCTCCAGTCAAAAGGACCACATAGACATCGACCATGTCAGCCGACATCGCTGGTGGATCCCTTAGGTTGCGCGGCCGATCTGACAGTGTTTGTAACCGTGCTTCTCGTAATGGTTATGTAAGCTGTACCAGTGTTTCATAGCAAATTAAACCATACAAACGAGTCGAAGTAACCAATCTTTTTTACATACCAATGAACACTTCAAGTCAAAACTCTTCTTAGCTCTTCTTGAATTTCCAGAAAATTTCAGCTGCAAACAAAACACTTAGGGCCTGCAAGTCTCTACAAGCCTCCATGCTCCTTCCGCCATCTCTACGCAGGTCTGTCAGTCAATGATGGTACCCCATAACTTTCCACAAAAGGGTTGTTTTCTGCAAGGCAACCATGCCCCTTCATTGGGTACAATAGCCCTTGCGGACAACCCCATACAATTAGCTTGTAATCTGCATCGAGAATCAGTATCCCAACTTCGTAGAATGTCATTGGTATTCCCCCACAGTTGCTGATTGAAATCTTACCTTTCGGGTGGTGCAAAGCCAGGCTGACTGGTGCTTTCACACTATCCTAAAATACACCCAACTTTGATTTGGCATGATTTGGAAATATTCATTCACCAACCAGCCCTAATCTGTTGCTTTGTCAGTTTGGTGGTTTTACAACATGAATAGTTGCATACACAAATGGATACAACACAACTGGAAAGTCCAACTGGAAAGTCGTGGTGCACAACCAATATGTAGGGTAGGGGTCATCCAACTGGATACACCATCAATCAAAAAAAACCTAACCTCTGGTAAACTAACATGACAATGGCAAATCCACACTTTTTAGGAAAAAATCTGGGTAATCACCCATTAATGGTGGATTTTCCAGCCAGCCATGTTAGTTTACCAGAGTGGCTAGGAGTGCCGCAGCTTTCCTCACCATCTGAAAAACAACGCGGCGCGTTGTTGCTGCCAGTGAAAAATGTGCAAGTGACGCTTTTCTGATCCCCGTACTTTCTTGTACATATCAATGATCAACCCTTATCATCATCCATTACTGACCATCAGTACCCGTAGTGAGCAGTCATTAACCATCACTATCAACCAATAAGTATAAACATGGTAAAAAAAACCATAAGCAACCATCTAAAAGGAACAGAAACATGGGTGGCATGCCCTCCGTGGCTGCCAAGTGTTACCCCTGACAGTGTGTCACTGCCCATCTCTTCACCCTGATGAGGAAGAAAATGCGATGCTGATCATTCGTTCCTAGTATTCACATGTATTCACAGAACGATAAATCATTCACAATACCAACACCGAACAACAACAACAACAACAACAACAACAACAACAACAGCAACAACAACAACAACAACAACAACAACAACAACAGCAACAGCAACAGAGTTGGGGTGATGATACTGAGAATGACGATTCATGATGGACGATGATAGTAAGGGTTCATGATGGTCTAAATTCGGACGACGAGAACCAACAAGAATGCTTAAAAACTCAATCACCCTGAGAACACTAGGGGATTGTAGGTATGATACTGATCTGGTTGGTGGATTCAACCCCTATGAAAAACATTGGTCAACCAACCAACCATTTCTTAAAACTCGGGAAAATGCAGGCAATGTCGATCAGCCCAACAACTGATACTGATGATCTACGATGGCCATCTTGATTGATCATGATAACCCCTGATTGCAGGGATGATACTATTTCTCAATAACAATAAAACATGTCAATCAAACCCCCAGCCAGTATAACTATAATTCACGATTATATAACATCCATTAATCATCATTAAGCATCAGCCAGTGATATCATGATGACCATGGTGAGCCAACGATGGTTGCCTCCTGAGCACCACCACAGCTGGGGACGGGTCCCACCGCGACGGGTCCCACCACCGGTGCCTGTCTTCATGGCCACGGATGGTGAGCACCGGATCGCAGCTGGGCGTCTTCCACAACTTGACGAAACCGGACCTGGGGAGCGCCACGCATCGTTCTCCGCCACGGGGATAGGGGTGGTTTTGACCTAGGCAGTTTGGGGAGCCCCCCAGGTATCATCCATTGTTAACCATCAGTCAGTAATAGACCAAGCATTTTTAGGGATTCTCAGAAACCACCATGTGCCCATCAGAAGCTTCGTCATAGAAATCCGTGATGGTTGATGGAGAATGGATTATGATGATTAACCATATATCATGGTTAATTAAATGATGCTAAAACATAAAAGTGAATGATGGACTGCGACAATTGGATAGTGATGACAACCCTGGATTAGTAAACCCCCAGTTGATCTATAGGGCCGTATCCCCCAAAAGCCAACGGGTTTCCCATTAAAACAGTATTCCCCATCAGCCATAGGTTTTCCCCCAATAGGGGTGTATAAACCTTGCCACTATGAACCTATGGTCACCATTAAACCCCCTATTAAACCACCCTTAACCACTAATCATTAAAAACCAACATTACCTCTTATTGAAGCCTATCCCAATGGAAATGACCTATGGCACTATTAACCATGGGGACTAACAAGATTTCTTGATAATCAATAATCAATGGTTGATTAGATCCTATCAAACACCATTCAACACCACATTTAACCACAATAAACCCAACTAATCCCAATTATACCATCTCAACCCCCCACATCTAAGCCCTACAAGCCAGCTGGCACTTCCTAGGATCCCAGAAGCTCCCCAGAAAACACCGAGGAAACGTCCCACCATTGATCCCCATGGAAACCACCTATGGCCGCTGCTGCCAAGGCGCCAGCTCGAGGTGCAGTAGAGCTGCGCATCGGGAGAGAACTTGCCCTGCGTCAGGGGCCGTTCATCACCCACCTGCGGGACGCGAAAAACGACAGCGGTTGGGCCAGGTCTGGTTGGTGGGTCAACTACCCTCTGGTAAACTAACATGGCTGGCTGGAAAATCTACCATTTTGTGAGGAAAAAATTGGGAAATCATCCATTGAGGGTGGATTTTCCATTGCTATATCAGTTTACCAGAAGGTCCGGTAAACTCACCTGGTAATGGATTGTGGCCATATATTATAGTGAAACCCTGTGAAAACACCAATAAATGGTGGATTTTCCATTGCCTGGTTAGTTTACCAGAGGGTATGGGTCATGATAGTGATGACCTATCAGGAAAGACCTATGAATAGTGATGATCAACTATGGCTATGAAGATAGATGAGCCTATGATTTGTGATCTAAGAATAAAGAGATGACCTATCACTTTGAAGAACAACCAGCAAGAAGCAAGAAAAAACAAGAGCTATTTGAATGCCTTGGTGACGTATCGATATGTTTTCCAAGTGAAATCAAACTGCAGACCGTTTGTTGGTTTGTGTACAAGCCGTTTACCATTTATCCCAACATAGCAATAGGACCAAAAAACAGGAGCATTTACACTTCCCATTTGCCCTTAATCCAGTCTTGTCATCACCACTTACATCCACTTTTCATATACACAGTACTTCATTGTCGTCATTCACGATCTGCTTCAATTTCCTGGCTATTCCTAGATGGCAGTGGGTCAGTTCACCCTTAGTCCCCCTGGTTCCCATCATTAGCCATTGTTTTACCTATAGTTTTGCTAGTTATCATCCTGGCTATCCCTAGATCACCACACCGGAAATAGTCACAAGGCGCTCGGCTGTTGCGAACACCCGGTGCCGCTGGCACCGAACACATCAAGGACCAGTTGCGGGCTGCCAGGATGGCCCCCATGATCCCGCGAGCTGGGGCTTTCTCAAGCCAGGAAGCGGGGACCCCAAAATTATGGATGGCTTATCAATTGTTAAGAATGGTTATTGACAAGATTAACAAGGGGGATCACAACTAGATGTCCCCAACAAATAGGATTAGATCCAATGTAACAACGGTCTTTTACTATAAATGGTTCACAAACTGGATGATATCTGGGAGGTCCCCTATTTCAAGAAACACCCTTATCGACCAACTATTCTGGATGAGTATTTCATGATCCTCCCGCGGCACCACTTTGCAGCCTTGCCAGGGTGGCCATGACAACAATGTATGATTCATGGCTAGATCAGCTATTCAGGATACTAGCCAGAATGGGTTTGGGAAATCAATTAAAGTGAACAATGGCAAGGTCACAAGTCTTCAGTGAAATACTACGCACCACAACAACGCATACAATGTCCTAACATGTCCTAACCAATGACAAAATAATGTATGCGGCCATAATGACTATGTAGTGGATTATTGCCCGCAGCTGGTTCACCATGGATCATGTTTTATGCTGGTTGAGACTAGCCATTTACGGGTTGCATGACGCCAGGTGTTTCGGCTTCACGCTTGGATTGGCCCATAGGTCACGCGCTCTGCTTGACTATTTTTTTGATAGGCCAACCGGACGTGACGGCTCTCCCGCCTGAGAAACTTCAGCCACCATGGACTTCTGCAGGAACATGCAGAATCGATCTATGCGTTCCTGGCCGTTTTCGATTCTGCGTGGGAGATATGTTGGCGTAGCAGTGGTTTTCCGTACAACTGTGAATGTTGCCTTTGAACATCACACATTGGGTATGGGCTTCAAACCTTACGATGAACTTACAGGTACCCGGTGCTTCCAGTTGCCATTGTAGTAGGTAACCAGCTGGTTTCTACCCTTGTTTACTGAGGTTGGTTACCCACTAGAATGGCAACTGGAAGCATAGGGGGGTCATCAAATGATTGAGCTCGGGGTTCTCAGGGGAGTCAATCGTAGCAGGCCACCCATTCACTGGCATTTCCCAGGCTGGGAAACTGCTGTTGATCAGCGGCGCAAGGCGGAAGACGAGCAAAAATGAATCGAGACTTGAGATTCCTGATGCTGCTCCAAATGATGATGATGATGATGATGATGATGATGATGATGATGATGATGATGATGATGAGAATCGATGAAAACCAATGAGAATCAGCTCAGGATGAGAATTGATAACACAAACAAGCATATACAAACTGTATAGATGGAGGAATTATGCTACACCAATGAAGGCCTGAACCGGTGAGCAAATGAGGGATTCACGCAGGGTGCAGGGATCTTTGTGAGCGCCAAGAAATGGTGCTTTCGTGTGGAAGTAAAACATGAAATAAACTGAAAGAATGATTATCGATGATGGCTATGAATGATTAACTGGTGCATTTGTTGTGGCACTGAATGCTTCATCGTCGTTCTGCTAATAGGCCGACAATGAAATGATCATTAACAGCTGGTGCTTTGACTAAAATGATCATTACTAGCAGGTGCTTTGATGATGGCTATGAATGATCCATGGTGAATCGGCCCGCATGGTTGAACTCAGCCCCCCTGACCGTCAGCCCCTGTCTGGCGAATTTCTTTCGGCGGCCATGGAATGAACAGTCATGAATCATTGGCCAGGACATCAACAATATCAATCAATGTATGAACCAGTCTATGAATCATGATATCAGCCATTATGGTGACTGTGATAGCTACTCTAGTGACTATTCTATCAATGTCCATCATGATATCAACCATTAGCTTCGCCACTATACATGGACCATGATTGACCACTACTGTCTAGTATCACAATGAACCACTACCCTCTAGAAAACAAACCTAGCAATGGAAAATCCACCATAGAAATCTCTGGTTTCCCCGAGGTTTCTCAGAAACTGGTGGATTTTCCATTGGCTATGAATCTGGTTCCTTCACTTTTAGCCATTGTTTTCCTTATCATTGGTTGGTGATCACTATTGGTTGGTTAATATTGACCCATAGCCCATTACCGTTGCAGGGTAGCTGGAAACGTCAGACTCTCAGCGCGTGCCTCCTGTTCCAATGGATCCTCATCAAAGCGCTGCCTTCGCTCTTTCACCTGCGATGCTGGGTGGTCAATGGACAAGGCATTCAAAGTATCAACAGGGGTTGGTTCCAAAAAAAAGGTCATTGTTAACCATTTTTGCCCATAGACAACTATGATATACTATCATTAACCTGTGAGACGTTGTTAATGACCTGGGTAATTTGCACATGTTTGAAACAGCGACATCACCCTCAAAAACCCTCAAACAACCTTGAGAAAATGCAGTTGTTGTGGATGCACATGAGCCATGGCGTGTCGTGACGGATGCAGTAGGAACCGAACGTTATTAGGATTGGGTCATGGATGCAGTTGTTGTGGATGCACATGAGCCATGGAGTGTCGTGATGGATGCAGTAGGAACCGAACGTTATTAGGATTGGGTCATGGATGCAGTTGTTGTGGATGCACATGAGCCATGGAGTGTCGTGATGGATGCAGTAGGAACCGAACGTTATTAGGATTGGGTCATGGATGCAGTTGTTGTGGATGCACATGAGCCATGGAGTGTCGTGATGGATGCAGTAGGAACCGAACGTTATTAGGATTGGGTCATGGATGCACTTGTTGCGGATGCACGTCTTCTGACAGCGACATCACCCTCAAAAACCTACAAAAAAACCCGAACAAATGCAGTTGTTGTGGATGCACATGAGCCATGGCGTGTCGTGACGGATGAAGTAGTAATCGAATGTTGTTAGGATTGGGTCATGGGTGCAGTTGTTGTGGATGCAAGAATCACTAATAAACCACCCATAACTTCGGGCTTCCCAATTTTGATTTTTGAGAAATCCCTGTATCGTAGTTGTTTAAGCCTTACTGTTGCTGATGAGTCCTATTACTAACCATCATTAAGCACGTTACCATTGTTGTTGGCGCTTATCCCCTACTCTTCACCCCACTATTCTTGGTGCTTATCCCTACTATCAACCACTACAATCTCTATATGGCAGTGGGTCAAAACTATCATTAAACATTGTTTTCCCTATTGTTGGTTTAAATCTGCCATGATTGGTTGGTGACTTTTGACCCATAGCCACATGGGTGTTTCTCAAAATAGGGGTACCCCCAAGTCATCCTGTAATAGTCATTTATTAGCAATAAACCCACCATTTTTGGGGACCCCTATGGCTTGAGAAACCACCACCATGTACCATAGCTGGCACCCCGTAACCTGTGCTATGCCATGACACCAGCTGCCGGTGACACCGTACCCACTGGGTTCCGCGACCAAACGCTGGTTCGCCCGGGGAAGCGACCTTGGCGAAGCAGTGGGTTGGATGGTTGGTGCGTTGCTTGGTGCGTTGCTGGGTGCGTTGGTTGCTTGGCTAATTGACAATAATGGTAAGTAAACGCACCAACTAATGGTAAATAGTGAAGTAAATAGATGTAAACTAATGGTAATTAACTAATGGTTGGCTAATTAACTAATGGTAAATAGATGTAAATAGTGAAGTCTTGGTTGATAGATGTTAGTAAATCGTAGTGGATGGTTGATGTTAAAAGTGAAGTCATGGCTGATGAAAATGAAGCTTGAGAATCGTTGGCAATGGCTGATAGTCATTATGGAGTGGTTGATGCATCCGGTCGAAATAACTGTCAAATACTTGGAATAACTCGTTTGCTGGAGGATTTTTGGAAAGCCAACTGGATAGAAACTGTAACAATGACGATTGGAGTTGGAATAAGGGCTGCAATGATCGGAGAATGAATGATAGCAACCACAATCAAACTATATAACAGCAATAAGAGAAATACTATATACTAATTGTCAACTTATGACTATTGCAATTATAACAAACATTGCGACAATACCCTTGACTAAAAATGAACACTAAGGATTGGTGACTGGCAATGATCAAACAAAAACCGCCAATTATTGGCATCAGTGTTGCAACATGATGCACCAATCGTTGAAAACCCTCGTCAACAATTATGTTTGCTTGATCATGCGCAATGAAATTTTGTGGTTAGACATGATGATTGGACACTTACTATTTTTGATTGGATGAACCCATGGGTATTATTACTATTTATTGGACAATTGTTATTTTTGATTTTTGGTTAACCACTTACCATGGGTTCATCCAACAATTATGTTTGGTCGTTGAGCAAGCTCATGGTTGGACAATGGTCAGTGGCAGTCCTGAACTCATCGCCCAGTTCAGTGGCTACTGAGTAGCTATCGGCGGGTTGATGCGCATACAAGCAACCAAAACGATCAAGAACTGATATGGCTATGGTTCAATATTAACCAGCAATAATTGGGGATAACAACCAACCATTTTATAGGGAAAACAATGGTTAATGATGGGGAACCAGGGGTACGGGGTTTTGACCCACAGCCATATTGGCAATTCATGGTAACGTCATACGACGTGTAGAAATGAATGGGTGTTCCTCAAAGTAGGGGTCCTCCCAAATCATCCCTATGACATCAACCATTTTAGTCATAAACCATTTCTCAAAACAGGGGTACCCCCTAAAAGTCATACTGGTTGGTTTACTAACTGGCTATGGGTCAAAACCCTTAGTCCCCCTGGTTCCCCCATCATTAACCATTGTTTTCCTATTATTGTTGGTTACTATCCCCCACTATTGGTAGGTTAATATTGACTCACGGCCATACA
Source organism: Symbiodinium kawagutii (assembly GCA_009767595.1). Taxonomy (NCBI): domain Eukaryota; class Dinophyceae; order Suessiales; family Symbiodiniaceae; genus Symbiodinium; species Symbiodinium kawagutii. The sequence continues at coordinate 383,423 of VSDK01011285.1, read as the reverse complement.
GTTGGTATATAATCCCCTACAATTCTTAGTTATCATGCCTTACTATTAGGCATTAACCAGCTAGTTAACCATTGTTGCTGGTTGGTAGGTTAACTGCTTGACTCACGGCCAACTATTTTTGGTCATAAACCAACCAGTTGTGACATTGTCTTCACCACGAGGCTGGAACCTCACCGGGGAGCTTGTTGCCACCCAAGCGCCTCACTGACTTTGAATCATTTGGCGAGCTGGGTCAATATTAATCAACCAATGGTAGGGGATAATAACCAGTGATAATAGGGAAAGCAATGGTTAACAGGGGGGAACCAAGGGTACAGGGTTTTGACCCGCTGCCATTTGGGTTTGATCTTGGAACTTATGAAAACACTAGAACTTGATTGATCTTAGAAGCTAATCTATCATCATTTGGATCTTGGGAACCCCCAACAACCATCAAGTAAGCGTCAATGAACCAACTAAGTCGCCATTGTCAACCGTGAAGTATCCACTAAATCGTAATATCAATCAGCAATTTACCATCGGTAGCCATAAGGTCGATGATTTGCCATGATGTAAGCGATTTGCCATCCGTGATTTGCCGGGTTTCAGAATTGCCAAGGCACGACGTTTTCCAGCGTTTGGAATGTGAAGCCGACAATCCCTTCACTTGTGCGTTTCGGGCGGGTTGGCCAGACCCCACTTGGACGTCCTTCGAACTGCCCGGTGAGGACATGCTTCAACAGCTCCAAGTCACTGGAGTCGCTAAGATCTGCGATTGTGCTTTCACCAATGGATTGACCTGCCAGGCTCTGACAAAAAATACTTTCCCGACATCAACTCCAAGAGCAGATCGAACAGTTGGCCAGTGGCTTTGTTGAAGCCCTCTTTCACAGTAGCCAGCGGGCCTGCAGGTACCACAACAACCTGCTCCTTGTCCATGCCTTCATCATCTTCATGGAAACCAGCTGCTGAGGAGCCTTTGTTTTGTGGCTGCAAAAATTTCTCCCATTCAACAACCACCATGGAAATTAGATCTTCCAAGTGATGCCGGAACCAGTGGTGATCTTCTCCAAAACTTAGCTCTGATCTTGGGTCCCTCGCTATTCATGACCCCCGAACCGTTCAGTCATGAACCGATCCAAGGATATTCAAGGATATTATGTTGTGAATCATCATGTTGTCAGCACCCATCATTTTCTTTGATATGCAAGGTATATCTACGTTGATTCACCAGCCATGAAAGTATCCAACTGACAGGAAGTGGTCAGTACCTTACCCCGTTGCCCCGTTGCGTCCGTCGGCGGGTCTATGGTCGAAGGGAGCCATTTCTGTTGTGGGCGCCGCCCAATCCTCCACGAAGTCCTTGAGGCCAGCGACCATTCAGCGATCTTCACCCGGGCTTCCAACAACTCTTCCACGCCTTCGGTGTAAAACAGGTCCTGGAGCGCAAGGCATGGCAACCAGCGTGGGTTGATGGGCTATGGTTGGTGGACAGCTGGTGAATAGCTGGCTAATGATAGGTAATGGCGAACTGATGGTTCAATTCACAAATAAAGATTTGACACGTGACTGATAGTGGTTGAATGATGGTTGAAAGCTTTGCAAAATGATGGCTAGATGACTGATGATACTTGATGACAATAACGGTTCTATAGTTCTGACACGAGCGCCATAACAACAGGCGTTGGACGATGAATACTAAGATAACCCCAATAATGTAAGGAGTGTGGATATGAGCTATGACTATGACGAAAACAGGATGAATGGTAAATGATGATGAGGATGGTGATAGTGATGGGGTATTTTCATAACCTTCCAATCTCCAAAGCATCAAAACCATCCCAATGTAGCGGTAGCTCAAAGACTGGGGCAGTTGTGACTTGACTGGTAGGGTCACCAAGGGTAGCGAGAAAGTCCACAAAAAGTCCACTTATTGGATACCTGTTCTCCGCAATTCTCATCCCAAGCCAAATGTCACCAGAAATCTAACACGCCGCAGCGCTGAATCAAGTCTCATGGTGGCTGATTGATACCCTGCTCAAAGCTGGACTTTTTGATTGCCTCGAAAATCTACGGGTTCGGCCAAATGCCACTAACTTCTTGGCAATACATGGAGCAAACTGATTGTGGCCACATTGGTTGACCGCTGGTATTGGAGAATGACCACTGATCTTCGCAGTAATTAGTCATTAGGAGGGGATAACAAACAGCCAACGGCACAACGCCGGTGTTTCCTGAACTGTCGGGAGTTAACCTCACATGATTCCACAACGGGATCTTTGGGGCGTCCAGGACTTGTTCACAAAAAACGGGCTAGCCCAACTGCATAAAGAAAGCGGAGATGTGGAAACACGCCGAAATGCTGATGTTTCATGTTGCTTCCGGGTGGATGTCCTATCCACGATTAGTCAATCATGGACCACCCATTGACCACTCATTCACTGTCACGAACCATTAATCACTCACTACCGAACCATTGTCAAACATCATCCACCCAAATGACAGTCACGAACTATTATCATGAATCCTTTTACCAAACTTTCCATTGAACATCACTTCAGCAACTTCTCAACCATCATCTCGTCAATATGTCTCTGATTAAGCTTTCCCCAGCAGGCCACTTATCCAATGAACACAGCTGTTCACCAAATTCTTTCCCAACAACATGATAGCCGTCCTTGCTGGTTAAAAATGCTTTCCCAACAAAGGAACCATACCTTTGTCTCGTTGGTGGTTTCAACCCCTTCGAAAAAACATTAGTCAACCAACCATTTGTGAACAATCACTGAGGAAAACAAAAACAAATTGAAACCACCATCCCTTTGCTAACCAAACATCACCAGCTGTTCATCGATTAACCATTGTCCTTGCATAATCGCTAATATCAACCAACCAATAATCAACCATTAACAACAATAAATATCAACATCAATTGAACCCTCAACCATTAACTATCAACCAACATTTCCGTTGTTAATCATCACCAAATATCACCAATATCAACCAACTAATAATGTTAACCAAACATCATTTTTTCAGCTCACCAGCCGTGGCTCACCAGCTTTTCAGGCCCTCCCCCGCGCCGCATCTCCTCGTCCCCCGTGGATTCCTGGCGCTTCGCGTCCAAGGTGGGGGCGGTTCCTTGGATGCAACGGTGGCACGGTGACACGGCAACGAGGCAGGAAAGCCATGGGTTTTGCGAACGTTAGCCATGCATGGCTAGTAGGGTTAACCATGAGCTATGGTCATTCATCATCAGGAACCACCACAAAAACACCATTGATATGGTCATGAGTCATTAGTCATTAATCACTTGTCATATCTTGTCATAAGCATTAGTTATGACTTGGCTATTAGTGAGCTTCGTGGCTATTCGCGTTGGCTATGAGCTATGGTCATTACTCATTAGTTACTTGTCATTACTTCTGACCATAGTAATTGTGTTTCATTAGTAATGAGCTATGGTCACTAGCCACCAGAAAAACACCATTATTATGGCGAATGCTCGTTAAACGTGCTATTAGTTGGCAGGTGAAACCATGGTTGGAATGTTAATGGCTTGTAACGGTCATTAACAATGGTTCATGCCGTTCATCGTGCTTTCAGAGCTATCAAGAACAAACTAAACCAATGGCACCATCAAACATCGACCCTTAGTCATTGCCATCTTTAATCGCTATTGGCCATTGTTCAGCAATATCATTGTTGTTGACCATTGGTTGGTCAATTTTCGAGTATTAAGCACAATGTAAGCAACAATAATCCTTGACCATCAATAACCACCGTTCTTAGCAGTCACTCAAAAGAATCAATCATCATTATGAAGCACAGCGAGGTGCTCACCACTAGTAATTGGCAGCAAGCGCAACATTTTTGAACCACTAACTGATTTATATCAACTAAATGCGATTACTGATGATCATCATGCACGGTTATCATCGCCAGGTTCATTTGGTGGGCGGTTTGGTCATTAGCATTGCCACATGCCCATGATTGGTACCATCAGCAGCATCAACATATGACCGCGATCAACTACTGGAAAACAATAAACCTCTTCGGCTTGGATGCCAATTTAAATCCAAATGGAGGCTGCAACAAAAACCATCGAAAATTATGATCCTCCACCTGGGTGTTTCTTAAGTCATAGGGGAACCCCCAATGATCCAATCTTAGTCATTGGTACTAAGCCAACCATAGCTTTGGGTTCCCCAATGACTTGAGAAACCACCAACTAGTAGTTGTTTAATCATGATTGTTTGTCATTATCCCCTTACAAAAAAGAATCCCCTGGTTATCTTAAGAAACCATTGCCTGTTCAACTGATCCTACAGACCAGGGGACGGCTGGACCCCTACCACGCTTCACTGTTCGGATCTGTTCGGAGCTGACCACAGTCTTGAGTTTGTCATCGACTGGCATGGTTTGGATCAGGTCTTCTTCGGTAAAGAGAAGGACCAAGCTGCTGCAGCATCTTCAGAGTGAACGGTCCCTTCTCTACTCCTTCCATGTACCAGACGCCCACTTCCAAGTCCTGTAGGACTTGCGCCACGAATGGCCTGGGAACGGCCTTTGCTAACGGCGTCAGCCCCAATCGTTGCAGGACAGCGGTCCAATTGCAGGTGAAGTTGGAGCTGTCAAATCAATAAAGAATTTTGCATGAGCTCACCAAAGCGTTTGTTCATGAACTCCCTGACAGCGAAATCCAAGGGTTTCTCAAGCCAAATTGTTTCTCAAGCGAAATGGCGCCATTGAAATCCAGACGATAAGAGCACCAATTGGAGCGTACGCGTGACGCATGATGTATGCTGGAATGGTCTGGGTAACCCCAAGCTTGATTATCTTAATGAATTCCTAGCTGCTGTTCCATGAGCATTTCAAGAGTCACAACGTGGGCAGCGCTCCATCACACGCTGGCCGTTTCAACTAATCATCCCACTATGCTTGCAAGACAGTACATGATTGAGATAATCAACCAAACAAGGAGCTATACTTCTCGATGTAAATGCACGTTTGCACAAGTGCATAGTTTGATCGTAGTAGTGCAGGTCATCCCACTGTTCGGAATCACCCTGCAACCACTTGGATTTGTCTGCCCCCCCAGGTTCTGGACCGGGATGGGTCATAGTCAACCATCCACACATGTCGGGGGTAGGTGAACACTCCAACAGCTCAACCAGTTTGGACATCTATGGGATGTGAATAGCCAGGGGCACAGGGTATGCCACAGTCATGTCCCGATGAAATCTCGGTAGAAATGCATCTTTTCAAAACAATCAAGAGGCTATTACGGTATTCTATACCCCTACTCCATTTTTTCAGTTTAAATGATGATGCCACTGCCACCGACAATGTTTATCATTTCACTAGCGACGAATCAATCACTACGTACCATGGCATACAGAAATGGCTGCTACTTACCATGATTCACCACCGAACAAGTTAGCAATGGGTATTGCGAACCATGGGTAACAAGCACTACCCATCAATTCACCACTAACCATAATATGGCTATTCTAAATAACCATTGTCATCCCATAATCAGCTATTCAACAAGCAACCACTTGTTGAACAATTCGAAGTGGCCACCTATCATTCACAGTCGGTTGAATTCACCATGCCTAACAGGTCTCAATCGTTCTTACCCATCGTTCACCATGATTAAGTGTTTATTTGCCATCGTTGTGCCATGATAAACCCCGGTATCAATGCTTCTTTGCCATCATTCGTTTCATCACTGACCCTGCACTGGTGCTTTTTCATGATTCACCCTCTACTATAGTGCTTATTCACCATCATGAGTGCCATGATTAACCCTATATATCAGTGCTTATTTGCTAACCATTGTTTTCCCTATTATTAGTGGTTATCATCCCCCCATGAAATTGGTTGGTTGCTATTGACCCATAGTCATTTGCCAAGCCCTGCTCGTTGTTCAAGACCACGACCAACCACAGTGGTGCCTTCGGCTACGGTTTTCGCCACGTCCAAGGCACGTCCGGCCATGATGGTTCGCAAACGATCTCGTCGCTCATAGGGACCTTCACCGAAAATGCAGGCCTGGGAGCAGGACAGCGCGGTGCGCTGCTGAGGGCGAGCTGGGTGATGAGGTTGAACGGATGTTTATGATAGGTGATGATGATAGGTGATGGTAATGGTTGATGATAGGTAATGTTTATGATGGGTAATGATGATAGGTAGCTGTTGGGAACCATTACCAATCGTCATTCACGGTTGATAATGCTGGTGGTTGATAATGAGGATTGGTGATTGATAATAGTCATCCATATTCGGGAACGTGGTGATCACGTGATCATGCTTGGCACTGATTGATGATGGTGAATGAGCAGCAACAATAGGGATGGTAATGATGATGGTCAGTGATGATTGATGATTTACGTTCGGGCTCAGTCAACGCTTGACCAATCCGGACTGAACATGGTTAAGTGTCCATGATGTTTGATGATGGTCAATGATGATTGATGCTTTGCAGGATGATAATCATTCATAATCACAATTGGCGGGTGATGATATTGGCATATCGTTCATACTCATGATTATTGATGATTGATGCTGGATGATTTGTGATAACTACAGGGACTATCCTTCACTACAAGGATTAATAAATGCTGATTAATACTGTTAAGAATGGATGCTACCAGGCAACCGCCAACCGTCGTTTCTGGTTGTCAGGCAGCTTGTTGAAAGAGGTTAATCATTGCAAAGCAGCATTAAGCAATCTACGCCAACAGCTGTTTCCCAAACGGGAGGATCCAAACACACTGCAGAGTAGCACCATTGGTTGGGGGCCTGTTTCCACAGTTGTTGACCGTTCAATTGTGCTTTTTGGCTAAGGGCCAAGGGACCCGCAAAGACTAGTACCTGCAAAGGTACCACTTACGTCACTTGATGGCTCATCCCGGTTAAGTGGGAGAAGAACTGTTACAGGCTACAACTCAGGCTCCCAGTTTGGGCAGTTTGGTGCCCAGGCTACCCAAACGGCAGTTGCTTCCCACGAGAAATGGTGTTGCAACAACTCAACTTTCCCTTGTACTTTCCCAAACAACCGTTTCAACCAAGAGGATGCTTAAAGGAAGAGGAATTCATAACTTCGTGGTTTCATGATCATCTGACTCTCATCCAACTTCCCCCTAATCATCCCTGTCCTAACATCATCATCGAACTTGGGATGCTTTCACGTACCCGTGGCAGAACCCCTTTGACCATGTGCTGGGGACCCCTACGGGTTCCCCGAATTCTCGCAGCTTCGCTTTCACTTGGGCGTCACCGGTGGGAACTGCCATCCTCAGGACCAAGGGCTTTCTGCGGCTGGGTATCCCCAGTAGTGCGGCTGCAACTTCCGAACAAAAAAAACATCAAAACCATGTGACACATTTTATTCATTCATTATTTAGCATTCAAGATAGTGAAACCATCTCTGTTCTCGAACTGAAACCGATAGTTAAACCATCACTAGTTGGTGAAACAAACAAGTATTAGTCAAAACTAATTACAATCCTACCAGCTATTTGTTCATCAGAAAATCATCAATGAAACCAGCAATTGGGCGGATATCCTCGACCTCAGAAAGACCCATCTCTTCACGGGAAGAAGAAACATGTTGTGAAATCCGAAGGCATTGGTGGCATCCTGGTCCGAGTTGGTGATGATTAAGACATGGCAATTGATGATATCACCATGGTCAAATGGTCGGCCAATGGTTCATGACTGACATACGCATGTTCAATAGGGGTTCATGACCAAAAAAAAGGGGTTTCAACAGGGTTCATAACCATGTTTAACAGGGGTCTCAATGAATGGCTAATAGTGGGGGTTCAGAACCAACAATATGCAAGTAAATCATATCTGCTAATGATCCGATTGGGCAGCTTGGGCACACCCATAGCTATGTGGATATCAACCATCCAAATACGGTGGCTTCTCAAAGATGAGGGACCTACAAATCATGCACTAGTAATCATTAATAGAAGTGAATCAACAATTTTCAGGGTTCCGTATGGCTTGAGAAACCCTCATATTACCATCGAGTCATGAAGATCATTGTAGGGTTGGGCTGCGCAAAAACTCTATACTGATACCTAGGTTATCAACTGAGCCAACAGGATTCCCACTGTGGCCAGTCATCAACCATCAGCCATTGCTGAAGCTTACCACCACTCATCATCAACCACCAGTCCCCATTGATCATCATTGATCATCATTTCCCACCCGCTAGCATCGTTGAAACTAACATGGACCCTCCACAAGGGAATGTGAAAACGCTTCTCCAACCATATCCAACCCCTGGGAGGGTGAAGCTGTTAGTGCCCAGGAGGCTTGTTAGTACAACGTCGCAAACGCGCCAGGCTCGATGCGATCACCTGCTCGATTCCTCGGCCCCACCACCACAATCATTGCGGCCAAAAAGGCATCTCTTGCTGCCAAGAGAAGGCTGCCGTGTACCTTCACGCATGTATCAAAGTCAGGCCCGATACAGTGATACTCGTCGGCACGGTCGCTGTTTTGTGCATATGTTGTCATCTCTTCCCTGCCGTGCCGTGCTAGGCGAAGCGAAATCTCTTCCTTGTTCGCGTACCTAATGCCGTGATACACTGCTTGTGCAACCAGCGCAGCCATCGTGCCCGAGTCTGCCGCTGACTTCCGCATCTCTTCCGCGTCTGAGAAAAATAGCGTTCTGCAAAGCTGTGCCAGCGATTCTTGACGTCAATCATGAACTTACATGTTGGCCAATGAGAATTCAGCAACTATTCTTGCAGCATCAGTGTCACTTTTTCTCCCTGAGCAGCCATTCAGAAAGCTAGTGTGCTTCCAAACCCCCAGGTGCCACCTTGCTGGTCGGGCGCCATTCTTCCCCGGCCGCTTCTGCGGCTTGGCGCATGCAAACGCTGTATCGGCGTTGACACTCTTGGTGTCTCTTCTCCCAAAGCATTTCAAACGTCTTATTGTTGAGAAGATGGGGGGCTTTGGAAGAGCGCAGTTCTAGGCCTCTGCCAGTTAAGGCCATTATCACATTTCGGTCCCAGCGGTCGAATGTGAAAAATAATGTTCCCTCTACTTCAGGGCATGTTGGGAGCCAATTCTTCTGGAGGTGATCAGCCGACACCGAAATCACATTGTTGATGACAAACTCTTTGAGCAAAGACTTCTGCTCAGCTGCAATTGCCAACAGATCAGCTACAACTCACTCGGTATTTAGACAATATACCAACATACATGATGGACATTCATGTCATGGTTCTAAATAGTTCCTTCACAATGGTTGAAGATTAAGGTGTCAACACACAAACAAAGCAAGTTTGATACCATCAAAGAAACCTCGCTTGCGAGAACCAACTCTCTGCAAACGGAGCCACAACATGTTCCTGCGTGTTTGGGAGCTTGCTTGAAGTTCACATGGAATAACACATGGTTGGAATCATGCAGGAGTATCAAGCTTCGCAGCATGACGTTGCAAAGAAACATCAATCTCGCAACGCATGTTCATTCAAAACCATGACCTAACAAGCCAAAGCAAACCACACACCACGGTGACCGCCGCACCGTGGCTGGGACCCCCGAACTCGCGCTGCGAGCGCTTCTGTTCGAAGGCACGGACTGCCTCCTCGTGCTGCAGCCTGGAAGGATGGAGGACGAGAACTCGAGAGTTGGAAGGGGTTCTTCCAGCTAATGGGGGATCAAATGATCATTATTTGGTTATTTGATAATGGCTACTAATAGAATAATCAAATACTGTAATCAACTAACAATAATCAAATAATGGGGGATGGCATTTTATGAACTAATAATAGGGGATCAAAAATAATGGGGGATCAAAATAATGGAGGATCAAATAATAATGAGCCCCCTAATAATAGAATAATCAAATAATTGGGGATCAAACAATAAATCCTGGTTGATCATCAAATGTGGGTTGAAAAATCCAGAGGAAACTCATTGCAGCTGCAAGCGTGAAAATCTATTGGTTGATCATCAAATAGTGGGAAAATTGTTCAATAGGGGGGTTGATGCTGGGGTGTCCTTGGAACGATCTAGTGACAAAATCGTGGGTTTGATCATGGTTAATGGTGGTTGATTATGATGGTAAATGATGTATTGTGGTGGTTAATGGTGGTTAAGGGTGGTCAATGATGGCGAATGATTAATGGACCATGGCGGTGAATCATGGCTAGGGATTCATACTGGTTGATGATGGCTATAGAATGATGCATTCGGATGATAACAACGACAATGCCAATAACAGTTTTCTGACATGAAGAAAACACTATGCCTCACGATAACAACATTTTCATCAAAATAACAACAATAACAACAATATCAAAATCATACCGCAAGAAGATTCTGATTGGCATGGCATAGCACATAACAACAACATCGAAATCATACAACACAAGATTCTGACCGGTT
>VSDK01011285.1:358868-372952 GCA_009767595.1 Symbiodinium kawagutii | reverse complement strand
GGTTCAGCACTGCGGATACTGTCCCGTAGTTCCCTGAAAACTGTTGCAACAACCAAGTAGATGCTGGCACATACACTTAAGTGTATCCAACAATTCTAATCCACTATAAAATCACTATGATGGCCCTATTGTTGCTCATTCTCCCCTATCATTAACCATTAGTAGCCATGATCAACCTACTACTAACCATAGGTAACTTAGCACCATGCACCACCCATCTGTTTCTTCAAACCTGGTGACTGTGCCTGGCACGGTGCATGTCATCGGCGGCCCCTTGCACGATGTCCGCATCGGAAGGCAAGTTGATGTTGGACCCGGTGAAGGCTTCACCTGGGTGACACCAGGGATGAGATGCACCGTGCAGTTTATGTGCAAGGCTTCGATGGAATAAACAAGTCCTCTGACTGATGGATGATGGTGGGTCTTCTGGGATCGCACATTTCAGTGGCAATGAGAATTCACGGCTTGTGTCTTCCTAGAGAGCTGGGCAAGTTGCTGTTCACAACTATTGTCAACAATGATGGTTGAAAATCAACAACATGGTGGTTAATGAGTTACTTAAATAACCACTATTATTTTCAAATTAACAATGTGGTGCTATCATTAGACACAATAATGGCGAGTTACTGAAACAACATGGTGGTTAATGATGGTTCGGAACCCTTGTCATTTCATCATGGTTCATAATATCTGTGGATATATCCAAAAGGTGTTAGGATTTCGAAGCGTGCAGGTCAACCTTGTGGCGAAGCAACCATCCTGGTGCCGCAACGTCGAACACAAACGCCAGGCTTCGAGGTGCCCACACAAGGCAGTCATGGCTGCGGTTCCTCCAACATCCTCCAACAATGAAACGCAGAGAACTGCTTCCCAAGTTGGCAACCAACTTTAGCCAAATAACTGAATCAACTCAATTAACCAATCTCAACCAAATCAACTCAACCAACCAACCCCAACCAACCTCAACCAACCTCCTCCAGCCTTTACCCAGCACCTTCCCCAAGCTTCCGCAACGCCGCCGGGCGCCCCCGCGGTCTTCCCCGGCACCGCCCAGGGCACCCGAGAGATCGCCATAGTGGATGTGGTCCGCCTCAGTGCCGTGGGGAGTTCGGAGAGTTGTGACGAATCGTGATGCGGTAAGTTGGATGGTTATGGTTATGGCTAGGTGAGTTTAACCAAATGGTTAGGGATGGTGTGTTAATTGGTTGGTTGGTTGTTGTTGATTGGTTGGTTGGTTGTTGATGAATGGTTGGATGGTTTGTTGATGGCTGGTTGGATAGTTTGTTGATTGGTTGGTTGGGGAGAAGTGACTCGTGGACTGATGAGTTTTGTGATGGTTTGTTTAATGAATGGTAGTTTAATGAGTTGAATGAATTAACGAAGCACTGAATCAATGAGATGATCAATTAATCATTGGATTTGATGGATCTTAATGGAATGGTTAGTCCATGATGAATTGTGATGGTTTGATGAAGTAATGATTTGTTCTGCTCTGGCAAAGATTAATGGATCACGTTAAGCATCGTGGCGATACTTGCTTATTTAATCAATGGCTTTTGAGGGTTGACAACGATTTGATTATATAATGGTTCAATGAAGTGATTAAAGATTGTGAATGAGCTGTCCCCGTTTCTCTTTCAAAGCTTATCACCCAACGCTGATGTGTATCTTTATCTCTATTCACATGTAGAACCCGTTCCCACTCCAGCCGCTGTTGTTATACCCCAGGTTTTCTCGAATGTAAGTGGTCCTCTACCGGTGTTTCAAGTAGGCTTTCAAATAGTGGTTTCTGAAAATAAGGGACCCCCAAAAATGGTTGGTTTATTTATTACTGTTCGTGATTACTATTAGATGACTTGGGGGGTCCCCTATGACTTGAGAAACACCCAAATAGGCCTTGCCATCGGAGAAAATGCTTTGGGTGTTGCTCGCAGTGGGATTGATCCTCAGACCACCTTGATCGACTCAAAAGTCTCTACATCATCTGGTTCATCTGCACCATTCAAAGCATGGCTGGTTGGTGGTTTCAACCCCTGTGAAAAATACTAGTCAACCAACCATTTGTTAATAAATGATAGGGAAAACAACACATGTTTGAAACCACCAACCAGATGGTGGTGAAAGGTTAAGCTCATGGTGGCCAGTGATGGTGAAGCAGTGGTCAATTGTAGGCAATCACCAACTCAGTGGGTAGTTTTCGTTAGGCAACAATGATTGACCCCTAGCTGATCCTTCACCACAGCTTAAGAATCATGAAAGATGAATAGCTGTTCTATAATCATAATCAATCATTACAGGGGTTTTTGAACCAGCATGTGTATTTCCAACTACTCATCAGTCTATGATTGTTGGTGATTCAGCAGTCATTGACTTACAGCATTCATCAACAGCAAGCCATCTTCAACCATTCATTGACGCCTACTTTTCGTATCAGCCATCATTGACTCACTGGTGTTTGTGCCACGAAAATCAACCGAAAACTTGGAGACCAACCGATTGAGCATGGCTTAGCGATGACAGGGTGACATCTACATCTGACCAGCTGGACACCATCAAGATGCAACACCATCAGCTTTGATCATTAGCTTCACAAAACGTTGATCATATGCTGTTCGTCAAATCTGGGAAGGACATATAGGCAATGATTCTTAGATGAAACTGGTCTCATTTCAAGAAGTTAGATGAAACTGATATGATTTGAATAGTCATCCCTCACTATTGGCTGATAAGTACAATCAAACCCCTTGGTTCATGAGGCACCTTTGGAGCACCACCAAAAGCACTGATGGAGATCGGCATTGACCAATATCCAACTGGTGAACCTAAACATGGTAGGTCAGCGTTGGTCCACTGTTTATGATAAGTTTTTGTTTGCTACATTGGCGATTCGTGGGTCTCCTTGTACCATCATATGTCACCATGAATCATCTCGACGCATGATTTACTTCAACCGTGAACGAAGTGTGATGGACGAAAAACGGCTTCGGTATACTAGTATACAAGCTAAGTTCAGAGGTGTAGCAACCATAGATCATAGGTACTTCATGCTAACGTAGGATTCATCAACATTCCTTCAACTTTGTGGCACTTTTTCAGCCACTTTTGAATGTGAACTGCTGCATAAATCGCTGGAGCCGAGTCATTGGTACTTTCTCAGAAACATATTCCTGACTCCAACTGGTTTACAAAATTGGGGGCACCAACAGGCCAGAAAATTGATCCCTACTTTTAACCCACCCCAAATGTTTGTTTTTAAGAACCAGAACCATGGTTGCTTGGAGAATTTTGTCACTTGGGGCCCAGCACCAGGCTACCAGGAATAGCACACGCTTGGCTCGGTGGCTCGCTCAGCGCTCTGAGATCTCCGGCCATGATTGCAATTCTCCATCCACGCTGAACCGAAAACGGCTGCAGGATTGACCAGCTGTCAGCAGCAAGTCCCAAGCAGAGTTGGAGCTGTCAGTAGGGATACTCCCAAGCATACGGCATAGGAGGGACCATTGTAATGATCCACGAGCAGCTGTAGTTTCTGAACCGCCATCAGCATCCATGAGCATCTTTTCCATTGGCTGAAGGCTGGGAATTGTAAATCCCCAAAGATTTCTATCATAATCGAACCAACAGTAGACTCAGTAGACCACGAGTCTTTGGGGAATTTTTCCATGAAGATTAGTTGGGACACCTCAACCCTTTTGTGTTTTCTGGTGATTTAGTCCTGAGGTCGTATATCCCCAGGTAGTGATGATTCATGATCATCTCACAAAAACAGGCAGTTGCTTAGTTGCAACGGCCAGTGGTTGGCCGTTTCAAGGCTCCAGCTTTTGTCGCTGTCTCGGGCCAAGCCAAGCCGACGGTCTTTGAGCAGATGGCTCGCAGCAATCGACCCACCATCCAATCAGCAGCACCAGCAGTGCGATTGCCAATGCGATCTTCCTATCTGCGAACTTGGAATGTAGCCCTGTCAATCATCAAGCAACACTTGTTTGTTAGATATCGAAAGGTTTTTTCACTAGTCATAGTTTCATTTGTTGTTTACAGGCAAGTGGGTGACCGCTGCTGGATCGCTTTGATGATTGGAGGAAGAGATCATCGTTCACACGCTGCGCGTGAAAGGGGCCTGCTCAAAATCTGTGCCGTCTGAAGGCAACTTGCAAGCACTATCACACAAACACCGAATTTTTCAGTTGTGCAGTCAATGATTCGTCTCCATGGTTCATGCCACAAATTATTCGCGTCGCAAAGGTGGCGTGATCCAAACTTGTCCCCATTTCTCATGCAAGGAATGGCTCAAACAGCAACAACAAGATATGGCTGTGGGTCAAAACCCTGTACCCCTGGTTCCCCTACTATTAACCATTGTTTTCCATTTAAAATGGTTGGTTATTGTACCCCATTAATAGTTGCTTAATATTGACCCATAGCCATATGGTAGGAGTAAGAAAAGTCTCCCTGTGGGACCAAGGATTGTATCATCCTATCCAGCCTTGCGTGTGGCGAATCTCTCACAAGGCTGAGCACCACAGCTCGCTGAGAGGAAACAGGCTCCAGCGTGGCACATGGGAGATATCTGTTTCGTGCCCATAAGTAGTGTACCCTGAGAATGGTGGATTTACCACTGTCAATTCATTATTAAGAATCATCAACCATGGTGAATAGTGGTATCAATCCATAGCTAATGGTGGTTAAGAACACATGTTTTTTGCAATGTTGGGATTTATGGACGTACCCATAGTCATCAATAAGAATCACGATTTATTTGTATCGCTGCAGGTCAATACTTCGTCTTAGAATGGTACAGAAGTGACAATATCATCTTGAGCCCTACAGAACATTATGTGGACATGGGTCAAAACCCTGTACCCCTGGTTCCCCCATCATTAACCACTGTTTTCCTGCTATTGTTGGTTATTATCCCCCACTATTTGTAGGTTAATATTGACTCATGGCCATGTCTGTGGGTCAATAGCTTGTACCCCAGCCTATTCACACCCCATAAATCACCACACCAGTCGAGCTATTGGGACCTGAGCTATTACTCATGGCATTGGGTGTATTTGGTATTGACCCATAGCCATATCCTTCGACTTTTTGGGAGAACCTAAACTTTTTGTCACCAAGCCTATTTTGGGTATGTGCCCAAATAATTGCACCCCCAAAACAAATGGTTTCCAGGTAAAATGATCGTTTTTTGGTTGGTGATTGGTGACCTTATTTTGGCACATGCCCATTTCAATGAACCGAACGGTTTCCAGTGTATGGGCTCCACTGCCGCGGAAGAAATCCTACGGCTTTTGATTTTCTCCGCCTGACGATCAATCGACTTTACACTGCCCATGGGTCAAAACCCTGAACCCCAGTACGGTGCCCCTGGTGTAACCCCTGTTTTCCCTATTATTGTTGGGTATTATCCCCATTAAAATTGATGGTGAATATTGACCCACAACCATATAAAACATAACTACCATATTACATTTACACTGGGCCCATCATCCATGGTTCACCCAAAGGCCCATTACATGAAGCATTGCATAATAGGCCTATATTGCCATTAAGATCACATATTCATCATTCAGTAACCATTCATTAACCACTGTTTATCATAGATGAACCATAAGCCCAGCATATCCGATGACAAACTAGACTCCAACAGCATGGTCGTCTTGCTGGTGGCAAGTCCACCCCTCGGCGAGTCGACCGCTCACTTCTTGGCCTTGGCCTGTGCCCTGAGTTCGCGGCGCTAGGGTAGGGGCCTGGTTGAGACTGCGCAAGGATGTGCACACCCACTCAAGAACTTGTTATCTATATATTCATGTTATATGTATATATAAATATATATAAATAAATAAATATATATATATATATATATATATGTGGATGGTTCTGGAACCCAAAAAATGGATGGTTTATTGCTCCAACTGGTTCACATTACATGCTTTGGGGGGTCCCCTATGTTGAGAAACCCCTTTTGGTGATTTCTTAACAATAGGAAGACCCCAAAGATTGTTTGTTTATTACCACAAATGGTTCATATCAAGGCTGATTCAGGGGTACCCGTATGTTGAGAAACACCTATATGGTTTTGGGTCAATGTCAGGCATCCAAAGAATGGACAGGTGAATATCCAATAAAGACTAGTTTGGTTACGTATGCCATGCTCACGAGGGGTACAGCGTATTCACCCACAGCCATATGTTCCCGCGGTTTTGGGAGTTTGTTCCCCCACCTTGTAGGCTCATTTACCATGGCCGGCCACCCTTGGCTGATTACAAATCGTGGAACAGGTGGTTGCCCCCATGCCCTGGGTTGAAAATGAAGGGATCATGTTCAACCAAGACTTCTTACTAATTGGCTTGTCTAGCTGGCATTGCGGATTTGGCTTGTCTAGCTGGCATTAGGGATTGACAATGGTCATTGTTGGCTTTTGTCGTTCATTATGGCATTGATGGGTTGACAAACCAGTACTTTCTGGATGGAACACCTTCCGTGTGCACTAGAAACGCACCAATCATTCCCTGTCGAACACCTCAAAACCCGATTAACCCACCTAACCGACCAGCCCACCCAAGAAGCAACCAAGCAAGGAAGCAACCAAGCAAGCAACCAAACAAGTAACGAATCAACCAAATAACCAACATCCTTGTTGTACCCATACTCTTTCGTGATGAGCAACAATCATGCGTATGGGGCCATTGCCTGATTACAACATTTGTGCCTATCCTCAGCATTCACCAGCTGCCATAACCCTGTTGTTATACTCTATTGTTGTTGGTTGCATCCAAAAGTAGACATACCGACGCATGTAAACAATATATACACAAGCATGCACAAATAGGCAAACGGACAGGGAGACAAACAAATGGATAGATAGATATATACAGAATTATACAGAAAATAAAACAAGATAACATGAGAAAACTAAGATAATATTAGAATAGATTCGCTGAGAGAGACAGATAGATCCATGAAATTAGATTTGATTCCTATGCATCAACTAGGCATCAAAGACATAGGATCATCTCACAACCAACCCAGCGACCATCTCACAATACAAGTCCAACAAACCAACCCAGCACCCATCCCCTTGCCACGTCGAGTCGCTTGGAGTTGGCGGGCGGCGCGGTTGCGGCCTTGCCCTTTTCGGCGGCCTCGGAAACCGGGGCCCCGGTGGATGCGAGGGCCGCAGGGTGGGATGGGCCGCCGCCAGCGCGGGTAATAGGCTGGTTATTGCCAGGTTATTAGGTTTTAATGGCCATGATAACCAGTAATAGGTAATGGTAATAGCCTATACCAATGGCAATAGCAATTGATGGGTTATAATTTTTCATGACCATTGATAACCATTAATGCCGTTGATAAATATCAAGTAGCAATAAACAGAATTCATAAGAATGGATAAGAATCATTGAGAACTATTAATTACTAATTACTAGTAATGAGTCATAAGAAGTTAACAACGCATAAGAATGAGCTGGTCAATGCCATTAATAGCTGGTTAATACCATAAACTCGTGATAAACTGGTGATACCTGTCAACAAATTGGTCACTAACTGGTGAATAAATACTGTTTACTTACAGCCATATCCCTTGTCTTGCATCTTTGAACCAAGATTTTGGTGTCTAGAATGGTTTCCCGCTCAAAGGAGCCAGTGCTGGTGCACTGCATGTGCTCCGGTCGCTTCTCTGCGTTGACTTGGCTCAACGACACCAGGCGAGCTGCGTGCAAGCCTCGTCTTCTTCTTCTTCTGCATCCAAGCCTCCTGACAACAGCAGATTATTGATGCCTATTCCTTGCTCTATCGACGCCCTGCCTGGCCACGTCACAGGCGCAGGATTTGTCACCGGCTGCGGCCTGGAATGTCAAAGACTTGAGAACCCTTGGGAGCATTGATATGACACGCAGCACTGGATATCCTGGGTGCCAAGCACTTGCAGCCTTGTCATCATCACCGACCACGCGCTCTGGGCGCTCTGGGCCTGGGACTTGCCAACAAACCAACCAACCAACCGTCGTTCTGCCGGAACCCCAGCGCGCATCCCAGGGAGAGTGATCGGCGGGCCATAGCGACAAAACTATCCCAGGTCTCCATCTACCACCGTGAATCACGTCGATGACGTCATCAACATGGAAGGCAGTGTTGGCGCAGTCTTCGTTCGCAAGGCCTCGTATGAGTCAATCCAACCTTGCATTCGTCAAGTTCTTGTGGTCCGCACGGCTGAGGCTTCTCTGTGCAGGCATCAAGCTTGATCTGGTGGCTGGAAGCCTATGTTGGGCTTCAAGCACAGCCAATTGATGGCGCCACGATCATCCATGACGCCATCATCGTCAACAAATCATCCCTCGACCAAAGGATCAAGCATTGGCTAACCATGTTGGTTAGATACTGAACATGGCCCGCGTTGGTTCACACCTCTTCACCTGGCTGCTCCAGTGCTCCAAAAGCCAGTGTGCAAGCCGTTTTACACTGGGTCACTGGGGCCCAAAGTTCTACAATGCAAAAATGGACCTTAAAAGGGGGGGGGTATTCTAGAACCTGTAGAGTTGAGGGTATGCGAATCAGCAGTTTGAAAAATGAAGGTGATTGGTGCTGTATACCAACAAAATTGACCAAGATTTGTGAGCGGACTCAGAATAAACCACCCAACCTTTTCATGGGCAATCGCAAGCTATGGTGAAATTTGGGGCAGCATACTAATATGGATCTGCTAGTATGCAAAAATTAATATACAACTGAATCCACATGAAAACAAAAATAGTAAACAAATTGGTATAATTACAAAGGTAAACAAATGTATGTAACCATTTGCTAAATTCTTGGATATTGCCATGAAACTAGCTCGTTAGTAACCAATGGCTGCTTGACGTAACCGGCTGTGTGGACGGCATCAGTGGTTCCAAAAATGCTTTTCCACCACCCCCAGCCCTAATCAAGCCGACCATGCTAACTATGAAAAACCACTCGTTTCCATTTCAACCCATTGCTAATCATCATTCACCAAGGCAAGCTATCATTTGAACCAATAATCATCCATTAATATGGATTGGTCCAAAAATGGCGTGCCCCCAAAACACGTGGGTTTCCCAATGCCAATGAAATTGGATGATTAGTGGGTAATGATTGGTTGATGATCATCCAATATAGCCACCATTTAACCCCTTATTATCTATAATAGAAACCCATATACCATAAAACCATATAAAACCCATAGTATCTATAATAGAAGCAACCCAACATAGCCATGAACCATTAAACCCCTTATGATCTATAGTAGTAGCAACCCAACATAGTTGAACTATGGTAATCCATATCTCTTGGTTCATAATAGTAACCCATGTAATGAACCACCACCAGGTGATCACCTCGCCTTGGATGCTTTGCCGTTCTTGGCCCCCTTATCGCCAACCTGAGTCGGGCCACGGCTGTTGTGGGTGCAACTGGTGACAATGGCTGATGATTTTTGGTTAATCATGCGTAATGATGGTGAATGAAAAAACTGATGTTGAGAACTGTTGGTTAATGAACGGATTCATGATGGATCACGAACGGATTTTTTGGAGAATGTTTTTGAGGGTGAATGAACCAATTTATAGTTGGTGATGATGCTTAATGTCGTGAAGTTGATGATGGTTGGTAACTGCTAGTGATGGTTGACAATGGTTTACGACCGTTGGCACTGGTTGAGAATTGCTTGTAAATAATGGTTGGTGATGTGCTCATGGTAGTTGAGACCGGCTTAAGTTAATCATGAAGTTTGTTGAGCTGGCCATCACCAGTATCAAGAACTGGTGGTCAGCCAGTACCATAAAGTTAAGCTGGTATAACTAGCTAAAGCTGGTGGTGAATCCCTTCATCATCCAAGTTAAGCTGGCTAACCACCAGCCAGTACGAGTAGCGCAAGCTGACAAGTAATCATAAAGTTTCTTGATAGATGATGTCCAAGAGCTGGCCATGCTGAACGATGCACCAAGTGCAGTGCGCTCTGCAACATTGCGTCGCACAGTGCCGTCTGTCGTGTCTCTCTGTTCTCCAAAAAGATGGGCGAAATAGGAAATAAGATGTTTATTTAAAGAGTCTTCGGGGTGATTCGTTACAGAAATCTGAGAGTTTCTGGAAATAGGGACCCCCAAATCATCCGATTCATGGTTGATTGTCAGGGTCCCCTATTTTGAGAAACAGCCAAATCAACAAATGCCTCATTGTGTTTTCCCAACATAAAGGTGGCGGCTACCGCTCTCTCATCATCCTGACAGCGAACCAGAGAGGTTGACGCTGCGTTGAATTGCGGGTACTTGGTCAAGATGGTGTCAAACAAAGGGCATAGATGCGCCGACCCCGCCGGAATGTAGTGTTGTCCTTGAATCCGAGAGTCTCTGTCTGTGTATCGACTGGACGGTACGTTGTCAGAAAGTCCTCCAGGAAGATGTTCGGAGAGATTCCCTTGCTCTGAATCTGCCCGAGGTAGTCGAGCTCGATGTCCCCATAGGCAGCCTCACTAAGGCGCCACTCTGTCAGCCTGAGCTACCCTCTCCCTCCTGGCTGATGATCTTTGATTGGTTCAGCACAGTGTAGAGCGAGAACTTCGGACTGATACCCTCTCTCTCATTTGCAAGCTTAGTGGCCTCTCCATGAGTGAATCCGACCACAGCCTTCATCTCCACGATAGGTTGATAGAGGTTCGTGGTGGTTGCGGCATCCTGGATGAAGGGCAGTACTTCCTTCACATTGCTTAATCGGCCAGACAATCCAGCAATGAAGGCGCAATTCCTGAGGGAGGCTGCCAATGTAGCATCCGGACTAGGGCCCATCGAGTTGTGCAAGTCAGTCAGAATCTCTGACAGTGTACGAGTGAACTACAGCAAGGGGTGTTCCACAGCCCAAGCATCACATCCATCTTCAGTGGCTTTCAAAAAACCACTTTAGCTCTGTCACGGCATTTGGTTGCCACATGCAGCAACTAGCAATTGACAAATCATATCAAATCAGTGTTTAACTACCAGCTATATAGATTAGCCATTAACCATGATACCATGGATGCCGGCAGGGTTCATTAGCTGGCTGTTTCAACATTCGACACCGATGGACCGCTCATTCTCATTCCCACGGGGTGGTTTCACCACAGTTGCTGACGGCCATCACATCTTGAACTACCTGAAAGAATATGATCAAAAAACGAAATAGTTACAACACACACACACACATATATATATATATATATATGTATAATTGTGTAAATATATATGTATATGTATGCAGATCTGTTTTCTGAACCAACTGGTTACATTAATGATGAGAGTCAAAAAAAAAGCTCCACTTAGACATGGCTGCTACATGTGTATTTCAGTTTCCATTGATATGGCTTATTGATAGCACATCTGTTAATTTTCACGGTTCATATTAAATTACCTGACAAATTCGTAATGCTGATGGTGATATGTGATTGCTATTTTCAATCACCAGCAACCGTAAACGACTTTTCTTGGCACTCCTTGATACTCAGTATAAACATTACGGTTTTTGACGATAAATAAAATTAGTCATCATATACAAAAATGGACAGCCATTGTAAATCGATCTCAATCTACAGCATCAACATGTGTCAACCATCACCAATCAACATCATTCATCAACAACATTAAACAACCATCATTGACCAACCAACATCAAGCAACCAAGAGTAATCAACTAACATTAACCAACATCATTAGCCAACCATCACTAACCACCCATCATTAACAAACGAAACCCCAGGAATCACCAGGGCCACTTATCGCCTGCCTGAGAGGCCTTCTTTCGGAGACAACCCCAGCCACAGCAGCACCTCAAGACGAAGGCGTCTGGAAGGCCCAAATGAGAACAATTTTTGTAAACAAATCCATATATCTACCGATGCATAGAAACAAATCAGAATGTATCATGTATAGTAAATGCATGCCAAATATAGGAAGATATGAATATATGTGAAAATATATGTAAACAATGAAGTATAGAGAAAAAACACACACACACACATATAAATAAACATGTATGTGTATCAATTTGTAAATATAAATATATATAAAATATATATATGTATATGTAAATAAACATATTAAAAAATATATATATTTATAAATACAGTCATTGCACAGCCAATCACAAAAAGAACATCTGTACTTAAAATCCTGTGGTGAAACAATATCAAAATGCACTCACTCATCAACCACAGAAGTAACACATGGAAAAAATGTGTGTAATCACGACATGTCGTCTACGCATTTGTACATTTCCGAATCTGCAGCATTAACATCATGGTGCCTTGTAGCTTCTTGAGAGTTCGACTGGCTAGTAGTTGTCCCAGCAAGATCAGCCATGTATTCTAACAGTACCATTGGTTCGTCATGGTATCACCTGCTACAAGTATCAGTGGCCATCAACCATGATGAACCAAATTATGTTGCTAACCTGACCATTATTAAGCGGACCAATCACCCTATCCATCAACCAATCCTTCGTAGCATTTCCCTGGTACGGCCGCTGTCAAGCGCTGCCGTGGCGCAAGCAGCACAAGATGCTCTTGGCCAACCAAATGCTCCAGAAGAAGAGCTTCATCATGAAGTACCTCCCAAGGCGCACCGGCTGTCAGATCCGGTCATGGTTAATGATGATTGATAGTGGATATTCAAAATGGTTGATGATGGTTGAAAAATCTTAATGATCGTCAGGTTACAAAATGATGAAGGATCAATCATGGTGAAGAATGGTTTGATATTGGTTCATCACGCTTAATCATGCTTTGACAATGGTTCGAGAGAATGATTTGATCATGGCGCGACAATTGTTTGACAATGGGTTGAGAATGGTTTGACAATGATGCGACAATGGTTTGACAATGGGTTGAGAATGGTTTGATAACGGTTGAAAATAGTAGATGGTAAGTAACTCTGTCTATAGTGACTGATTGATGGATAAATAATGGAACTCACTAATTGTCAATAATGGTTGATAAATTTCAATAATGATTGACAACGGCTTGACAATGGTTTGACAATTCTTCGCTTATACTGGTAGATGATTGCCACTATCACTATGATTGGCTGTCAATGGCAAGTGATTACTAAGAGTTCATGGATACTGACTAATGAAGAACGAATTAATAACCACATTGGTTGCCAATGGATCACTATAGTGAGAAAACAATGCTTTAGAATATGTGAAACTACAACCATCCTGGAGCAGAAAAAACACCCAGGATGGGCCTTCTTGGTGGGCCGATCTCCACACGGGAGCATCTATGCGTTGGCTGATGCGACAAGGCCCTGTTGGTTGTCCCGACGACCAGAGCATCCGGTACCTTTGTCTTCTCCCTCTTGTACATGGGTATGCATGACACCAGGTCAGTCCCTATAGAAGTTCCTTCAGCGTTGAGGATTCCAACTGCATGGGAGGCGGCTTTCTTTTGAACTCCGTCACGGTGCTGTCCTGCATGATGATCATTGGTTTCCATGAGATCCGTCTTCACAATGACCCCCCCAACCGAAGCATGCGCCTCGCGACCGGGGTGACTGGCCGCAAGGTCCAGTGGACCCTCTTGGTCCCCTTCTGCAATTTCTGCTCGTTCTTCTTCCGTTTTTTTTCTCGTTTTTTTCTGTCTTGTTCTGCTCTCAAAATCAGCCATTGCGGAATCACCACTATGCTGCCCATTACCTTCATGAGTGCAGTCTTACCACTCCATGAATGAGCCACCATCAGGAACAACTCACTCCTGATCATAAATCTCGATTGCGATCTCTGCAAGACATACTCCATTCTCTTCTCGAGATCATTGATAACATCCTGCGTACGTACACCGCTACTCTCCTGGATCGTCAGAGTGTGCCTCAGTGTTGGAGAACAGTTGAGCCTTGTCTCGCCCACCACAACAGCTAATACTCCGACAGAGATCTGGATGGAGAAGTAGTTTTGACGACCCACCTTGACCAACAGAACCAGACCAGAATCGGGAGATTTCGGGCTCCAGTAAATACACTTGATCTTCTATCTACTCCGGAATCACTACTACCCTCTGGCAGTGCCTAACCTGGTTGAACTGAAAACCCATCATTCCT
>VSDK01011285.1:290761-358858 GCA_009767595.1 Symbiodinium kawagutii | reverse complement strand
TTCAGCACCCAAGTACAGCCGGTTGGGGAAGTACCCAAACATTTGATACTTACATTGGTGATTTAGCACCATCGTCGACCATCATCCTTGACCATCATCGTTGACCATCATCTTTGAGCATCATCGTTGAGCATGATCGTGATCATCGTTACAAATGTCCACCATAAACACAAATTTTCACTACCATTGGCACCGTTTATCACAGGTTGGTCTGGTTGGTCCAACTTTGGGTCCAAATCGATGATACTTTTTCAGCTACCCTCCCTTAGCAAGAGCCCTACTTTCACTTCTGAGATTGACTCCTTGAAAAGACTTGCTGTCAAAAGGAAAATCATTTGCAAAACATGACCAAAACTTACCTCCAACCTCGCGTCCTTTATCAGTACTGATGAGGTGTTTGCCATTGGGCAAATCTGCGAGTCAGCCTTCTGATCGGAGCCGTGCCCCTTAAGTCTGGTTTCTGCCTTTTAGAACGAATGCTGGCTGTGGCAGGTAAACTGTGCTCCATATGAAATAAACCACAAAACACCTAGTAAGATGTAGCACATGATCCTCCAGCAGTTGTAACAAAGCAGTGGGGGCAATGTAGAGCTTGGGGCAAACCGTTTGAATGGCGGGCGCCTCATGGACGCTCCAAGTAAGATCAACGCCTGCAAGAGAGCAATCTGTAGATGCCTTCAGGAACAAGAATCAGTCCCAAGTTGTGGAATCGGTGGATATTCCAAGGAGCATAGCACCAAATCTGACCACAGTAGTGGAACTTTCAGCATTTTGGGGCAGCTTGATTTCAACACCTCCCAAGGGGTTGATACGGCTATGGGTCAAAACCCTGTAGCTTTGTCGGTTATTATCCCCCATTATTGATGATTAATATTGACCCATGGCCATATGTTCAAACCAATATGGTGCCCTGACAGAACCCAAAAATGGATGGCTATTGATTCCATTGGTTGACCTCCATGCCTTCGAATCCCATTGGAATTCGGGCATCAGCTGACCATGGTGACACCATGCCACCGGTGGCTGCCCCGCGCACATCACGGAGAAGATGTACAGCACAAAGAGGAGGAAGTTCAGGGGAGTCTTGGCCCGGCGACAACGGTCCCAAGGGTTGGTTGGTGCGCCTGGATGGTGGAGTTATGACCAAACACTGGTATTTGAGCAATGACCACTTCTGATATTTCATGATTTGTGGGTTTGGATGTGATGATGCTGCCCACTACCATCGAAATTGCCACTTAGAAGGTATCAGTTTTGCCATGGTTCTCAAATGTCTATAAGACGTCTGCCAGGGAAACAATCCTCAATAAGAAACTAACGTACAAATGTGTAGATGTTGATGATGGCCGTCTGGGAGTTATTAAGATGGTGGTCGGCGGTCAGCTGCTAACAATGCTAAGAAGCAATTCCGTTTGTTTCAAAACCACACCGCACCACCCCACCCCACCCCATCCTTCATCAACTTCTTGCTTTCAAGTGCAAGCGGATGTTAACATGCCCCACCCCACCCCATCCTTCACGTAGCATCAACTTCTTGCTTTCAAGTGCAAGCGGATGTTAACATGCCCCACCCCACCCCATCCTTCACGTAGCATCAACTTCTTGCTTTCAAGTGCAAGCGGATGTTAACATGCCCCACCCCACCCCATCCTTCACGTAGCATCAACTTCTTGCTTTCAAGTGCAAGCGGATGTTAACATGCCCCACCCCACCCCATCCTTCACGTAGCATCAACTTCTTGCTTTCAAGTGCAAGCGGATGTTAACATGCCCCACCCCACCCCATCCTTCACGTAGCATCAACTTCTTGCTTTCAAGTGCAAGCGGATGTTAACATGCCCCACCCCACCCCATCCTTCACGTAGCATCAACTTCTTGCTTTCAAGTGCAAGCGGATGTTAACATGCCCCACCCCACCCCATCCTTCACGTAGCATCAACTTCTTGCTTTCAAGTGCAAGCGGATGTTAACATGCCCCACCCCACCCCATCCTTCACGTAGCATCAACTTCTTGCTTTCAAGTGCAAGCGGATGTTAACATGCCCCACCCCACCCCATCCTTCACGTAGCATCAACTTCACGACACACACACATGAAAACCGACGAAACAGTCAAATCGTCACGAAACCACACGGCCCAGTAGGGGTCGTGCTCCAACTACTAAGTATCAATCACTACTGACCATTGTCAAACGACCAAAGTTCTAGAGTTCCGATATGCCGTATTGTGGTGTTACTGGTAAACGTGGCTGTATCATTGACTGATAATAACATTTTAGACCATAATCAAACACAGAATTGATGGTCAATATATCAATTCATCACCATTACGTAATGCTTAGATACTAGTCAATATGTAATGTATCAAGGTATTAGTCCTTGAGTATGGTTATGTGGTTCATAATGGTTTTAGGGTGTTTCTCAAACCAGGGGTCCCCCTAAGTCATGCATTAACAACCATTTTCAATAACCAACCAACCATTTTTGAGGGTTCCCCATCTTAAGAAACCACCATATCGTCGCTGATTGTCACTAGACCAGAACTACATATTGATCTTATTGTTGCTGATTATCCCTCTTATTAACCATCACTAATTAACCGTTATTGACCCATCATTAACCACTATCAACCACTATCTAATTACCCTATCACCCCCTACTTATCACCCTTAATTGGTCTTATTGTTGGTTGTCATCCCTTGTTATTAACCACTTTAATCCCTTATAAGACCATGTAATTTCCGATAAAAAACATTTTTCATCAACCACTGACTGCCACTAGACCCTAGGTACAGCCACCGATTCTAAACCTTGATGCAGGGCATACCTCTACCACCCGTGTGCCCTCCTGGGTATCCAGGACCCTGCCAATGACCCCCTTGTACTTGGGAAGCGCCTGAGCAGCGAATCGAACACTGGGATTCTGCAATGGTTTCGGTGGTATGGGTGGTGAATGGATGGAGAATAGATGGTGGTTACTAGGGGGTTAATAGCTGGTTCATGGTGGTTAGTAGGTGGTTAATAGGGCTTGATCATTGATGATTGCATGGTTTAGGATGGTTAATGATTGTTATGCCTTACTTACTTGATGGTTATTGATGATCAATGGATGATTGATTCATAATTAAATGCTGGCTAACCAATTATGCAATGATCAATAAATGGTTAATTAACTAATGATCAATTAACTAATGATGCTTCATGTGGTTGTGGGTCTTGACCATGGTCATTTAGGGGATGTGAACAGCTGGGGTACTGGGCATTGACCCACAACCATGCTGGGAATAGTCAATCATGATGAATCATGATTCTCAATTATCAATGATCACGGGATCATTAAGCTCAAGAGGATAAGTCAACAATGATTCACATGATGATTTAATCACCGTTCAGCTTCACCTATCAAATCCTATCACAATGACTGACCATCAAATCCCCTTCACCCGGGTGAATCTACCGATCTACCTGTTCATGGTGACACCTGCGTGATGGGATCCCTTTGAAGGCTGTGATTTCAACTAGCCACTGGTTAGTGGACGTTGCCCTAACCCCAGGACATACGCATCAATTAGATCATCCCACTTGGTATGAAACCCATAGTGGTCGATAGATCATCTCAGTTGGGTGTATCATTGTGGGTGCCTATCCCAGTTGGTGCGGTTGAAACTAAGACACATGTTTCCAACCAGCAACACGTTTAGTTGATCCTTATAATAAACCATCCTTGGCCATGCCAGAATTAAACATTAATCATTTCATCATCCGCCCATTAAATGGGTGTTTCTCAAAAACTGGATACCTCCAGATTATCATTTAATAGCCGTTCAAAGTAATAATCCAGCTATTTTCATCCCATATGATCCCATATGAATCATTTTTAGATTGATAAACCAACCATTTTTTGGGGTTCCTCATTTCAAGAACCCCCTACAGTTGCTGTTGCGGAGGCATGATGAACAGCACCTTGTTGGGCACCCTATGGGTGTTTCCGCAGCGAGGAGCCCAGACTTTCTCCTGCTGTCCCTGCCCCTTTGCTGGCGACGGTGTCTCTGCTCCCTTTGTAAGAGCCAGCTGTCTCTTATTCCTTTCGCGAAGATCTGCAGCTTTGCCAGGTCCATCCCCAAGGTGCCATTCATGCCATGCGCCTGCATGAACGCCAACATCGCCCAGCAGAGCTGCCTGAAGCGGTGTACAAGAAGTGCTACAGCACTTCACTGCCCGTGGCTAGAAGAGCACAACTGGATGTTGCAACTCAAACATATTTTGATTTTTCAAGGTCAATGCAGAACAGTGACGGACTGCGAACCTCGGACCCCAGGATCTGGTCAAATGGAAGTCACTGGCCTTTTGCTCAATGGTTCCTTCATCGCGTGCCTCCACCCAACATCGTCGGAACAACTCTGAGACATCATAGACAATGTCATTCCAACGCGCGGACCACTCTGGACCGATTCGAACGACTGAAGCCAGCATCTGTAACTTTCATCATGTTTCAAAGGCCATGTCAACACGAAATCAGGCATGAACCGATCGGTTTCGACACTGCTCACCTGCTCTCTCGCCACCACCTCGGGCGATGCCACGAAAGTAAGTGAGCCATTACCCAGCTGCCAGGAAGCGTCAGGCATGCGGCAAAGGGCCTCACGGATCATCCTCGCTGTGATCAAATCTGGCACCGCCTGGTATTTTCTGGGTGGCAGAATCTTGGCAACGGTGTTTGTGGACAAACCCGCTTGGATCAAAACCACACGTCACCAATGGAACCATTCAGGTATGCAAGATCAATGTAATTCTGTGAGGGTGCTAAGGGTGTCACGCTCGCAAACGACGGAAATTGTGGTGAAGTCCCGCAAGAAGGTCATGAAAACAATCCAGAAGAACTCAATTCATCCCACAAGTTGGTGGAACAAGAGTGCACCACCTCCAATGAAACAAGTTGGAAGGAACCATGTCGCAAACTCCTGATGCACAAAGGAAGCCATAACAATCATATGATCATATGTCTTTGGGTTGGGAACTGTGAACATGATGCCAGGACCGCTGAGATCTTCGCACTCTGACATGAAGAAGAAGGGCGGAAAACTCCCGTAAACCAACGTAGATGCGTGGAACGTCCACCATAGATTTATCGCTGGTTGACCTAGAAATATGATGATGAACTTAGCACAACCAGGTTAGGCACTGCCAGATTTATACCTAAGCTGGTTATACCTAGGTGTTTTGACCATAGAAATAGCTGGTTTACCAGCCTAAACAGCCCAGTTGAAGTGCCTTCATGGTTGCCCTAAACGGTTCCGGTCGTCCCCTGATTTCCAACGTCGCGGTACCGATTCGAAGAGATCGACCATTGTGTTCGTGTACTGATTCAGCAACCTAGGTGCGCTGCACAGCCGTGAAGCAAAACGTGAGTGGTAACTGTGGGTTGATGCTTCCTAGATATGATCATAATGCTAAATGTAAACCCATGGCTGGCAATAATGATGCTCAATGATGGTTGACGATTAATGGCCAGATTGTGGCCATGTTGATTGGTCGATGATGCTTGATTAATAAACACCCGTAAGCAATTGTTTGGAACGGCAAATATTGTATGGCTGATCATTAATGCTGGTTGGTACTGGATAATGACGCTTGTTGTTGCTGAATCACAACTCTCATCATAGTGGTATGGCCAACAAAATGATTACGCATATTGGTCTATTGTGGTTAGTTATATAGTGGGTTCTCAAAATAGGGACCCCCCAAATCATCCTTTTGAACTATTTACAATGACAAACCAGGTCCCTTATTTTAAGAAGCCCTCAGTTGATGATAGTTGATGCTATGCATGATGGTTGTTCCTTACAGTTAACGAGTCAATCACCCACACGAACATAGTTTGAGTCATGGCTTGACAGGATGAACTCGGCACCCTCGACTAATGCACTAGATGCTTTCACAATAAAAACATGAACATTTATCAGGTTAGTTCTTGGTTTCAACTCTGAACCACCAATCATCAGGATTAACTACACTTAATATAACTTTATGAGTAATCAATCAATATCAACAACATACAAAGCTCGTGGATGAACCTATGATCATGAGTCACAAATGAACATGGCCTGAACATGAACAAACATTGACCAAATCATTGATGAACACATGGACAAAGTTCACATCACCTGTTCACAGGTTAGCGGTTGCTCATGGGAAATGATGGTCACTGCTCCCCATTTGGGCTTCCTCTGGTCCTGGCCGCAGCAAAGTTGTGTGTTCCACGAGGAGTACCCGAGGAAACCATCAATGCTTACACAGCTGGCAGTGCATATATAGGCAATATAGAGATGCATTTTGGTAACTGATATTGTCAATCATGGCTAACAATTGTCAAGCATGGCTACATCATAGGCGTATATCAAGCTATAGTTAATGGTACTCGCAACTCACGCGTGGTCACTTCGTGATTTGCTCTCATTAGCTTGCATTTCATTTCAATGTTCATACATCCCCAGCGATCCTCAGGCATTAAGCAGTGCTCATAGCCCTCATTAAGACCATTAATCATCATTTCAACACAATCCACCAGTACTTGATCATCATGAACCATCATCATTTAACCACACTGATTCACGCTTCTCAACCATTATCAATCTATTCTCAACCAAGGAGTGCATCTGGATCCAGCGCGCCACTCATCTTTTCACCGAGAAAATTGACGACGCTTCGAATTGATGCGTCGAGGTAATGGAATTGTACGTCCTAAATCATTCCATCACAGCGCCACAATTGAATCACAGCAGCAATTGTAGCTTTTTAGCATGGGCTAGCAGCAATTATTGGATGGTTGGGGTGGTTTGGATGATTGGATTTCAAAATAGTGTAAAATGTTTCATTGCTCAGCAAATTATCACAACTCTTTGGGCTGGAGAGAAAATACATGTTCCAAAGGGCTTAAGCAGTTTCAGCGTTCTATGCGCAATTATTGAAGGGTTGGTGTTGCTCGAACGAAAGCGTTTGCTGGCTACGTTTGGCTGCTTGAGAACTGTGTTTGTTGACGGTTAAGTTTAGCAGTTGGTGGTTGGTGGATGCTCGAGAGCGATGACGATGGTGGTACACTGCAATCATGAATGCTATAATGATATTGCAATTAAGCAACAAGTGAGCAATATCATTCATAGTTGCTTGCTCATTGATGGTGAACATCTTTGACATATGGATATCAACAGTAAGAGCAGGTGTGACATGCAATTAAACAACTATCAGTGATAGGAATGGTGAACAATGACCAAAACTAGCTGGTGAATGGTCGTCTCCATCTTTTGATCAGGAACCAACAACTACGAGACTTCATGATGGATTGATAATGTTTGATGTATCGTGGGCGATGATGCTTACTGTTGATGTGATCGCGGATAAGTAAGGGTCGGACACTGGTTGAATGATTGCTCGAGGATGCTTGTCTTCATAGTGATTGATAAACAGCAATAGTCAATGAATGGAATAGATAAACATCATCCGTGGTTAACCCATAGTAAAACATCTCAATATTACTGTTCGTGGTCAACCAACTCAAAAACTTATCAATAATCAATATCACATGTAATCATGAAATAATCGAAATAAACATAAAAATAAGATAAACCAAAAATTAACACAAAAGCAAGTGTCAATTCATTCCTACTATGACAATTTCCCACTCAACAGCAACCAGAAGGCTCAAAACACCCCAGAAACATCTCACATGTCATGCACTAAGTAGGTCTCCCCAAACAGGTCTCTTACCAAGTAGGTCTCCTGTGGTCCACCGTTTCACCCAATTCCAAGGTGACGGCCTTCATTACAAGCGGAGGAAGGATCACTATCCATCGTCCACCCATCTCTTCAACCATCGATCCAACCGTCACTACTCCAATCATCCACCATCACTAAGCACATCTAGTCACAAAAAATTCACCATCATAAGATGCAATCATTTTTGATCATGCATCATTTTCACGATAAATCATGATAAATCACTAGAAATCGCCATGATCATGCATCATTTTCACAGGATAAATCGCCATTATCAGTGATAAACCACTATAATCATCATAAATCACAGGGCATCATTTTCGATTGCAGATTCATCTGTGGACGCTGTGACGCAGGGGGCTGCTGTGTTCACCGCTGATCGGAGCCGGTCGTCAGCACCTCCCGTTGCGGTCACAGCGCCGAAGAGTTTGGTCGCAGCCACGACGTGCTGCCTTGGCGAGGTTGGGCAGTGATGGGTGGTGAAAAAATAGTGGTTGATATGGCGATTTATCGTGATTTATAGTGGTTTATAGTGGTTTATAGTGGCTTATAGTGGTTTATCGTGATTTATAGTGAGTTGAATGCGATTCATAAATGATGCTTGATAGTGCATACCAATTTATATATTCAATAGTGGTAGTGATTGTGATTTATGAATCCCCAATATACTTCTCAACTAAGATAAGTAAACACTCCCAATTTATTCATGGTTGATATTGATGTATATACATGACTAGCATTCTGACTGATTATATAGCACACAGATAGTGGTGGTAGCAAATAATTGCAATTGATTATTGAGTTTCACTTGCCAATGCTAGTCAATAATGATAAGTATCTTAGTGAATGTACTTCACCAATATAATCACTCACAAATGATAGCTCAATAATGGTTCATGCTGGTGAAGTATATTAGCTTGTGTCACTGGTTGATCATGCTGATCAACAGCTGGTATCGGCTCAGATTGGGTGGTCACCAATCATGGTTGTCGACAATTACAATAGATAAACGCTGAGTCTTCAGTCGATGGATGATTCCTGTGGTTATAACATGGGATTCCTCTTGTCATGGCTATTCAAAAATCCGACTATCGATGGGCAAATGACAATCCGATAATGATGCTGAACCGTCAAATTCTCAATCATGGTCTGAAATCCTGATTCACCAATTGATACCTGCTGACTAGCAGTGTCAACCACAATCAACCACCCAAAAAAAGCATTTGTCAGCAGGACTATGAATGTTCCTTTTGATTCTGGAAGCACCAGTGATGTGACGATGCAAACATCCCATGGATCATTCCCCTTGCTGGCCTGACCAGCTATTGGGACGAGCCCGACTGCTTTGCCCATCGATGAAGAGTTTTTGTGACGTTGCTACCCAGTGGGAACCAGTTTTCACATGAACTGCGGTCGAATCTCTCTACTTTGAAAATGCCATCTTAACCGCTCTCCTTCTTGTTGTTGTTGTTGTTGTTGTTGTTGTTGTTGTTGTTGCTGTTGTTGTCCTCTTGAATTGTTGCTCATACCACTTCTCAGTGTAAGGATTTGCATCCTTAGTGAATGCATTGCTTTAAGTGGTATGGTGAACCATGATCATTTGTATTAAAATAGGCATTGGTAGAACACGTGTTTACAGCACATACATTGGCACACAACTATCTATGGAAACAACAAGTCTGTGCCCACAGGTCAACAGCAGCTATATACGTAGATATAAACACAATTACTATCAATGAAATTACTTGAGGAACCACACAATTATGGGTGTTTGTCAAAATAGGGGTACCCCCACATCATCTAGTCTATAAACCATTATAGTACCAAACCAACCATTCTTGAGGTCCTCTATTTCGAGAAAACACCGTATATCTTTGGATTTGCCAATGAATCATCAACCTCAAAGATATACCTATTTCACCTTTTAATCTAAATATATGGTTGATAGATCTTAAACACTCTATACCTGTTATATCGCCAAATGCCTATATCACCAATATATCTTTCAAACTTCCATACCTGTTGGTTCTCAAGCCCCACGGCTTGGACCATGGCCGCGGCTTCCGCTAACTGGGGCAACCGGGCGCTCACATTCCCTTGATGATCTTGGCCTCGGTGAGCCCGGTCAGCTTGTGGAAAGCAGGAGATCTCCACGAATCTGATCTGGCTATAGCTATGGGTCAAGCAGTTAACCAACAACAATGGTGAAGCCTAGCTGTTCAATGGTTAACAGTAAGGGATGAGAACCAACAGTAAGAATTGATCTGGTTATCTCCTGTTAATCCTTGCTATCATGCATAAGATCACTTGGAACGACTAGTATGTATTCCAATTATTTCCTGTTGGTTCTTACTGTAATTCATGATTAATCATGGCTAAGAGACCTGGTCATGCATTACCACCCAACAGTAGTTACTCGATGTCAGTTATGCCTTCAGGCACCTAGGTATTGGACGTTACATCACTATTTTTGTCAGGTTTCACTCGAGGACCAATTGCTGGTGATAGATTGCGGTCGGGATATCAACCGTGTTTGGTGCCTCCAAGAGCCCAATTCTTTGTGAAGCGAAATTGTTTGTCGACCATTGGCTCCCAAAGACATGTTGTGTACAAATCCTCGTCTCCTGTTGGGGATTCGCTGGCGCCTTACATCTTTGGGGAATATAACACTAGAACAGAAACAATACATCAAGAGGTGGATTTACCAAAGAATGGTGTTGTGTCTAAGTGATGTTTTGCCCATTGGACGAACCGATCAACCAGAAATATCGACCAGTGTTGCAAACATTCTCCAACATTATAGCAGTCGTTAATCACTATCAAGCAACATGAGCCATTCATGACCATCACTAGTTGAGATTGAGCACAGTTCACCATCGTCAACCGTCTTTGGATATCATATATTCAACATTACCAACAATTATCAACCACTATTCATCATTAACCATATTCACCATCATCGTTCATCATTAACAACTGTCAACCACTGTCGGCCATTACAACCAGTATCACCACTACAATAGACAATCACATGTCGTTGTTCATCATTGATCAAACCACGGATTCGACTCCATGATGAACCATTATCAACCGCCATTCTCAGCCTCTATTAGCCATTATTAGCACCTACAACCACCATGAACTAAGCAGCACTATCATGCAACATCATTGTCAACCATCCCTATCAACCACCATTATCAACCATTATCAACCACCATCATTAACTATCACTATCCCAGTATCAACCACCATCATTGACCATCACTAACAACCATCATTTCCAGTAACCACTATCAACCACCATCATCATCCACCATCATCATCCACCACTAAATCCACGGAAACTTCCATCTGCTTTCGCCATCTCCTGGGTCACACCGAGGCACGCCCATCTTCTTCAAGAGTCGGTCGCCCACTTCCTGGCCACGGTGGCGGCTGGTGAGCTCGTCGTTGGAAGGCGAAAATTCATGGTGAAATGATGGTGGATGATGGTTGATGGGGGTAGTTGGAGAGTGGATGCTCGTTGATAGGGGTTGGTTAGTTAGTTGGTTGGGAATGGTGGTTGATTGAAAGTTGATCATGGTCATATAGTGAGAATGCGCCCGGTGACTGAAGGTTCCTTGATGATCAATGATGGTCTAATGATCAAGTCACCATGGTAAATTCTGATGCTTAGCTTTCAATGGGAATAACGATGCTTCTGAACGGCAGTTTATTGATAATTCTGATGATTGATCGACCTATTACTATGAAACATCAACTAATCAATGCAGCATCATTAAGAGCGATCAATAATGATGGCCAAAATTGGAATCACCGGTTGCATTATGACCAAGAACTATTAGTCACGAGCTATCATTTTCGATCCATGAAGTAGTTTGCTAAAACTAATGGCCAACCAGTGGTTATAAGCTACTTAATATTGCCCGTCATATCATTAACGCTTATTAGCCAACAAACAACGGTCATCAACCATTGCCAACCAACAGGTAACCCTCATAGATAATGAACTGAATGGGGAACAACAAACAGCTGGTGACGGCAGTTAACACAACGACTCGCCAACAAGTTCAGCACTGAACATTTCTTCAGCTAATCATCCCGGTGACCCATCCCCAAGCTCGGTAAATGCTTTCAAACATTGGGGATATTCCATCTCCTCCACAAATATAGTGATGCACCCCAGCTTGTTGCTCGCTTTCCCAGTCATGACTTAGGATGGTTGGCAACCCATTGTGGTATAGCACAGGCATTGCCTAAGGAAGATTCTTTGCTTCCGACACAGGAAAGCGTGTTGTCGCTGGCAGAACTTTTTCCCGGCGGCCGTTTCTCCGCCTACCATCAGCCGTTTCAGGATATGAACAACTGACGCATCTGCTTTCTGCTTGTGGAGATTGTCAAGTCATCATTTGGAAGATCTCAAGAGTTGCTTCGTCGGTTCAATCCTTACAACTAAGTAGGTGTGCGATTCATGTCATCATTCTGAATCCTCAGACAAAGTAGGTTCAGAACCGCAAACAACGCATTGTGGCAAGCAACTCCATTCTTAACATAGTTGGTGGGCTTAGTCCAGGCCTACACGAGTGTTTCCATGTAATATTAAGTTTATGTCTACTAAGTAAAGCAACCATTTTTGGACAAACACCGTCGGAGACACACGAGACACACCAGATTCTTATTGATTATTTTCGATTATTACTGTACATATTGCATTGATTCTGACTGGTTGGTACCTTGATTACCAATATGAAATGATTGTTGAACAATCAATATGATACTAGAATCCTCTATGATTGACGATTGATTGCGATAGATTACACATGATACTGATTGCAAGCTCATGTTGAACCATCACCACTGGAAGCTACAAATCATTGCTGTAGATGATCACGTGTCACTTTCGACCTTCAAGACTTGGATATCAACCATCATGGTCAATGATTTGTGATTCATCGTCAGTTCTTGGATTAACCATGGATCATATGATTGACGATATTGATAAGTATATTATGAATAAGTGCCAAGAATCAGTTATTGGATTAATAATCTAGTTTTAATGATCACCACCATTCGATTTCACTGATCATTGAATGGCTAGACAACCATGGTTGGTTCATGATGCTCACAGCGAAGGATTCTCAAGTTTTCAACGATGACGAACCAACCACGGGTATTCAAGCCCGAGCGACAGTTCAGAATCACCAAGAACCAGTGACATTGAGTTCACAATTGTTATTTGGTGATAAAGCTTTCCCATTGTACAGTGTGACTATTGTTCATCTACTGAAGTTACACTTAGGGGAACCATTGCTGATGAATTACCTTTTGCACAATGGTCATCCTACTCATCATTGCAATCATCTACAGCAACCATTACTAGGTTAATCCTCACAAAATGCAATGGTCATCAATGGTCAATCCCGTGGCTTGAAATCTTTCATATCCCTTCACTCTGCTTCACAGAGTGTCATTGGGTGACGTGATTCACCACGCCCACGCTGTGAGTGAAACGAATCAGCACGTGGCGGCAAGGCAACGCTGTAGAGCACATGCAACGGGTCTGTTAGCGACCGTCCCTTACCATATTGGTTGGTTATCTCTCATTACTAGTGGTAGATCCATATGGTGGTGTCTCAAAATAGGGGACCCCAAAAATCATCCCTAAATGGCTTGTTTTAGACTATCAATAGGTTATTCTTGGAGCTCCCTATTTTTAGAAACACCCATATGTATCCATATGTATTAACACACCCCTTGCGTTTGATCACTAATCATCAAGTATATGTAGTTCAACTAGGGGTGGTTTTGTTACATCTCCATTCAGACTACTTCTATTTGAGACAGAATGTGGCCAGTGGTGAATGCAAAGTGTAAGGATGTAATGGGATGTGAAAAGGGTGTCAGGGTGACGACGATTGTGTCCATTTTCATTTGTGTCTTCGTCTTGACTTTCTGTCTTTGTCTTCGGATGGATTTTTTGCAGACCCCTCTCCAGACAAACTATACAAGGGATTTCTATTGGCTCATCTGCCCATACATATCGATCTAATCCAATCCAACCGAACAAATTTACACATCTAGAGAAACCCAACTATCAATGTCCATATCTACTACTTACAAACTAGGAAGTAGCTACATCAATACACAAATGTATTTATGAGGTGTTACTAAGTCATGATATCGAATGATAACCAAGAACCTATAGTAATCATTGCTGTCCATTCTGAAATCAATCCACTCATGTATAGATTTGCATTGTTGATGATGCCTTAGTAAGTACTTATGATTGAATTCACCACTATGTAATTCACAATCCATCTGCTATCAAGTAAACATGAGTTCTGTTCCAGCAAATCATTGATCAAATATCATCCAGTAGCTCACATCAATTCCACAAAATGAACCAATGCAGTGCTCATTCCACATGTGTATCAAAAAGTACCAATCATTCGTCAGCCATTTATCTAGTGAATCAACCATGGACGTTTAGTGATGAACTAGGTGGAATCCTTTGTCAAGCAATTGATCCTTTGGCCAATCCTTTAGTAGTTGATCCTTTAGTTAATCCTTAGTTACTCCTTGTTAATCCAGGGTTGATCCTTAGTTAATCCTTGCTAATCAACGGTTGATCCTTAGTTTTAATCCTTAGTTAATCCTTACTAATCAACGGTTGATCCTTAGTTTTAATCCTTAGTTAATCCCTAGTCAGCCGTTGAATATCTAAACCGCTCAACATCAGCCGTCACCACACATTTCCGCGTCACAAGAGGCCCCATGCCTGGCACCCCACGAAAGCTGGTGATGGTTCAGTGGCGGATGGTAACTTTAACACTTAGTAACGATTAGCTAGGGGATTCCCTAGAGAAAGTCATTAGTTACTAGTGATTTTCACGATTAACTAGGAAAAATCATTAGTGAATTCACCTAGTAACGAGGGAACATCATTAGTAACTAGTGGAAGTAACGATTAACTCAGCTCTGAACCGTTAGTGGTTCAGTGAACGTTGCTGACTCAGCCTTTGTGGTGGAAAATCATTAGTGAATTCACCTAGGGCTACCCTCTGGGAATGGAACAGCTCGCTCGAAAATGGCCATTCCTAATATTTGAACCCTTTAGAAGTGATGGATTGTCCATTTCTATGTTCGATACCAGGGGGTAATCATCTTAGATCCACAGTAGCAATGGTTAAGTATCTATACTCATCAACCACAATGAAAGGGGATGGCAATCTGAATGGTTCTTAGCAATAAGAAGTGTAATCCCTCCTATCGGGGAATCAATGACTGAAACGTAAAGCACATCTTCATCATGGTGGATCTAAATTCCTGTGTCAAATACTGTCATTTTCGAACGAACAAAATTGCATGCACAACATCACATACCTTGCAAAAATAAACACATCTACTGTACTGTACCGTACACACCTTGATGCAGTTTTTTGCGTTTACGTTGATCAATAGAGGTACAGAGACGTTTGCTTTTACCAATCATTAACCATCATCAACACAAACTGTCATGGTACCAAAGTTATCGGCTATACCATTGTAACCAACCACTATAACCATTATAACCAACGAGAATCATCTACGATAATTATCACCAACCATTACAACCAGAGTTATCGCCTATCGTGTGCCATCACCATCATCAACAGCCAAGGTGGGCCCCCAGCAGCTAGATCAGTCACCACTGAGGTATGAATCAACAGCTACAGCTGGTGTCAAATTCGTTCAGCTGATCTGAAATTTAAAACCCAGCTGCTGTCAATGGTTACGGGTCAGCTGGTGTCAAATTCCATCAGCTTTTCTGTAAAAAACGAACTGATTCTTCACCAACTTCTTCATTCTTCACCAGCTTCTTCCATTCCAAGATGGATTATAACCATCACTAACCACCACTAACCACCACTAACCACCATTAGCCATGGTGGTCCACCGGGGCATCCACCGGGGCCACCGGGGCCACCACGATGGCCACCGGCGAGCCTGGAGGTCCTCCTCGATGGCCTGTCCATCCGCAAGCCTTTGCTCCAGGGAGACCTGCGATGGTGAAGGCAGCGTACCCCGTTGGAAGGGTGTGCTTAGTTGCTGGTTGTTAGGGATGGTTGGGGATGGTTGTTAGGGATGTTAGGGATGGTTGGGGATGGTTAGGGATGGTTGGGGATGGTTGGGGATGGTTGGGGATGGTTGTTAGGGATGCTTGGGGATGGTTGGGGATGGTTGGGGATGGTTGTTAGGGATGGTTGTTAGGGATGGTTGGGGATGGTTGTTAGGGATGGTTGTTAGGGATGGTTGGGGATGGTTGGGGATGGTTGTTAGGGGTGCTTGGTGGTGATGGGTGGGGATGGGGGATGGTTGTTAGGGATGGTTGTTAGGGATGGTTGGGGATGGTTGTTAGGGATGGTTGTTAGGGATGCTTGGGGATGGTTGGGGATGGTTGATGGTTAGTGATGGTAAGTGAAGGTTTGCTGATTGTGAGTGACGGTTAAATCATTCATAATGGTGAAGATGGTCACGAGTGGTTGGTGATGGTTGGGGATGGTTAGTGATGGTGAAAATAATTAACCATCATTAAAAATAGTGGATAATCGAACTAGCAAGGTTGGTGATGGTGACAAATATCCATGCATATTGGTGACCCCATCCATGGATGTCATTTTCCAATTTCACAAATGGCCTTGGATTTCTGGTTCACCACTGTGACTCCAAAGGCTTGGCGCTACACGACTTCATGGCCAAGGGCATGCGAGTAGAAAATTCCCAAAGTGGATTTTCACATCAATCAACAGAATGATTAACCCATTACAAATTATAACCATAGCAGGTTTCTGTGGATTTCTGATTACATCAATCAGAAATCAACAGAAACAAGAGGAATTAACCCATTACAGCAATTCAAATGATAACCATAGCTAGATACAAGGCCAAGCGCTGAAATCAACACGAAACGATAATAATGAGGTAATAGCATCAACTGTATATCGTGAATAAATGTCTATTTAGATTGGAATATTTGGCTTACCACGGATGTGAGTGGATCTCACATGATCAACCCAGGTGGGCTCGTTTCGAAATGTTTGTTCCTGAAAACGGTCGTAATACCGTAGTTCCATGGGGCTCCGCCTTGTGGCGCAATTGTCGGGGCACCACATCTAAACCATAGCAATGAACCACACTTTCTTCAGATTTCGACAACTGTATCTAGCGCGGACCTGT
Source organism: Symbiodinium kawagutii (assembly GCA_009767595.1). Classification (NCBI taxonomy): domain Eukaryota; class Dinophyceae; order Suessiales; family Symbiodiniaceae; genus Symbiodinium; species Symbiodinium kawagutii. The sequence continues at coordinate 341,871 of VSDK01011285.1, read as the reverse complement.
TTTACTCGGAGCTGCTAGAGCTAATATCTGTCTGCTGTGGCAGAAAAGGAAAACAAAGGTCTGGTGAGGCAGGGTCTTGGTCTGTGGGGTTTTTCTAGCGCGGATCTAGCGCGGACCTAGCGCCAGAGGCACGTTTTCACTGGTCTGCAACTTTGGGGGAATTCCGGTATAGACATGTTGTCTTTACCACTGAGCTTGAGACTAAGAAGGAAAAGGCTATGGAGAAGAATCGCAATTGAAAAGGATGCAAACGAATACATGATTCAAAAAAAACTAGCGCCAAACAAGCGCGAAACTAGCGCTGACATGGGGGAAAGCAAAATCACTGCATATATACATGACTCCGCCTTGTGGCGAAAATAAAAAACAACATCAACAATTCTAATATGGTCATCGGAGACTAAAAACCTATCAAGCATTTTTGAACGGATGCCAGGTGACCCAGTCGACGTCTTGCACAACCTTGGGGGGTCCTGCTGTGACCCAGCGGAGGCTTGTCATTTGGGTTGCGTAAAGGGGCGAAACCCTTTGCCACCAGCGAAGTGATTCCATATATCAACCGGATGTTGCTGGTCAGTAAGCAACCAACGTGGGTGAATCCCTGAAAACAATGAATCATTCAGCCAACCGTTCCGAATACTAGAGAACAAATGTTCGAAATCACCAGCCAGTTGACCATTAATTATCATTTTTCGGTCGGTTCTGGATATGCATTGCTGCAGAGTGGTCTGACCACCCTCAAACCCTTTGTCAATTTCTTTTAACACCATCTAAAACAATCGTGACATTCCCTGCAAATTTTGGACGATTAAACCTCCTTTATCGCCCAGTAGATGACCATCGTTGACAATTACCGGCCGTTATCAATCATCACTGGCCACCCATATCAGACATTAACTGAGTATCAATTTTTGAAAAGGCACTGAATTTGGTCTCAACATACCTTATGAGGATCAATCCTCGTATTCTTATGGCTGCATCAACCGCATCCTGGTTTTGCAGGTGCCACTTTTGGGTGCCAGGTGAGTGCACATCCCAAAATTGCGCACCAAAATGCACCAAACAAATACTTTTGTTGAAATATTCACCCACGCATTTGTGGCAGACTGGTATTCGCCCTGTAGCCGTTCACATCCCAAATATGAATCACATAGTAGCTGGGATGTTCGCCTTGCAATGTCCTTTGTTCGGCCAAACATGAAACCCTGTTGTGATCAGCACATGTCAGCTGGACAAACCCTGTTGTTAACCAATCTGGTTGGTGGTTTCAACCCCTATGAAAAATATTAGTCAACCAACCAATTGTTAATGAATACTAGGGAAGAAACATGTTGGAAACCACCAACCAGCAGTTGTTCAACCATTGTGGTTGCTTATTATCCTCATTATCGACCATTATTTATGGCTATGACCCTTATAAAACCCTTAAGAAACCACCAACCAGCAACCCTTACTGCACGTCCAACCACCAATCCCAAGCCAAGGCACCAGGAAACTGAGGCTGCTCAACATCTGCCGCAGCAGTTCCTTAGCGCGGTGGAAGAACAACCAATGGCAACTCGCAGGGTCCATGGCAATGTTGGTCCATCAAGTGACAACCAACCGCTAACCACAAGTGGGTGTTTCTCAAAATAGGGGACCCCCCAAATCATCCATCAATAGTCATTTATAGTAATAAACCAACCATTTTTTTGGCCCCCCATTTTGAGAAACCACCAAGTAATGAATCCGTAGCTGCCACTTTCAATTTCAAAGTACCAATACCGATCAACCATGAGTGATGAACCGTAACTGATCATGTCACACCCCAAATATATCGCACACCTTCTATCCACGATTCCAATGTTCGATGATCAACCATATGTTACGAGTACCATTGCTAATGACGAGCAGTTGCACATGATCACAGAAAAAATGTGTCATTCGATCGCGAGACCGACCATCAACAGCTATGACCAAACAAGCACGACCATGACAAGCACGTCATTGCTACCATGTATCGAGGATCAAATGTGTGACTACAAGGCAGGTTTTGCCATCGCCAACCGGCGATAAAGACCTGACTTCAGTCACTGTTTCATCCGGCAGCCTTGGTGTGGATGCTATGGCTGGAGGCGTTGACCATAGATGGTAATAGTGCTTTAGAGTGATTAATGGACTCACAGCGGTCCTTAATACCGTTGTGCAATCAACAATTCTAGCTAAGCTTCATAAGTATGGTTGAAAACAATCAAACGGATACTTACTTAGTATAATCATCGTTATCAGAGTGAACAATTTGCTTCATGGCCGGCTGTTTCTTCTGCTACTACTGGTCTTGATGTTTTGCTGATGGTTATCAATCATAACATGATAAGAACCGCCACTCATAGTTGATGAAAATAACAGGCACATGGTTCATCAAGATCACCAATGGTTGATGGTTGATCAACCATAGGTTCCTGTCATTAATCTGCTTGCTTTAAGCAATAGCAATAGTCAATATAATTAACCATAATACACTTTATTATCATCATTGCAACTGTTGAGGCCACCATGACAACCATCAGTAGTAGCCATTACAACCAAGTTCCTGCATTTTTGTTATGCTGAAGCCACTCAGCTGCTTATCATCGAAGGTTGAAGGTGACTCCCAAGGTGACACCCCCACTGAAAACCCTCAACTAGACTCTGCTCCTCCTGCCTTTGCAGCGCGGAAAATGCTGTTAACTCCTCAGGCACGTTGGCAGGGCCCTTCGCTCCACTTGCAGGATCTATTGAGACAGTGGTCGAGATACAACAGATTCAAGGTGTACACTGTGTCGGTGCCGGGGGCTGTCTTCAAAGTGCCATTTGTGAACATCTCCTTGACTGAGTTCGCAATTAGCAGCGCCAAGTTCTCATCCAAATTCAATGGACTGTTCTGCCATGCCATGTGAGGCGCCGTCTCTGTGAGCTTCCCGCATAGGCGGTTCCTTGTTGTCGCTGTGCGCGGCGTCGTTCGTCTGCTTCCTTGCTGCGAACTCTATAGTTTTTCTGACACCGCAAGCGGCAAATTGACACGAGCGGCGAGTGCCAACTCTTGCCTCCTGAGCGGAGACCGAAGTCCATATGCTCAAACACCTTGTTGCCCTGCAATCGGAAGTTCAGCAGTGACTTGGTGAACACAACAAGTGGGTACCCAACCATGGATCAGTGTCATCAACCACATCATTCTTACTTGTCGGGTGTGGCTTGCACTTTGCCAGCTTGATAAACAACGATGCTGTGGTTTATCAATTGCAAGAATGATGGATTTATGAACTACTATGAACCTCCTTGCTAGCCACGTTATCAACCATCAGCCACTTTAGATTATCGTTCTCAACCAGAAACCTGGTTTATCAACAAAAAGTTTTTGTATAATTGACCAAGAAACCATCACTGATCACCATTCATGAATGAACAGATTAATGACTATTAGGTACTCAATGATAATGAGATATCACAATCATTATCGCAAACCACCCTTGAACGAGAATACATCAATTGGTTCTCGACAGAAACCACCAATTGGTGGTTTCTTCAAATAGGGGGACCCTGAAATCATCTAATATTAGTCAATTAGAGGTAATAAACCAACCATTTTGGGGCGTTCCCTATTTCCAGAAACCACCAATTAACTTTTGTTGCCCTCGCAAAAACCACCCACTTCTCACTGCTCGGCAAGGCTCTTCGGACGTCAGATTGGGAGCAGGATAACCTGCCAGCGCCGCAGCTTGACTCTAGTGTCGTCAGAGCCGAAACGGCTGCATGACTCGGGGCACCCCTTTGATTTTTATAACATTTTTGGGATGAACAATCACCAATGTATCTTTGGATCTTCTATTTGGGATCTTCCATTGAATCATTTTTGGGAGCTTCATTTTCACCACCTACATGTTCTTCTCGTATTGAGACGGATTGATGATAATCTACAATGGCAGAAACAGGCCGGCGAGCTGTCAGAATTTTGGGCGAAATCTGTGGGAGCTTCATTTTTGGGAAGACCAATTACCAAATTGGCCACAAATGATGGGTTTTGGAACTATCGAATATTATTGGATCACAAAGTCATTGGCCTAGATATTTTTGTTTTGCTTGGGGAAAAGTGTCTGTGACCATCCATAAACATGAACAGATCACCATGCGTTAGAATAAGAATGACATCAGCGAAATTCATTGCCCCATCACTTTCTAATGAATATGTACGTAAATTAAGTATGCAACTTGTTGTGGAACAAATCCGGAGGGAGACTCTATTAGATTCTCAGGGTGAAAACCGTTGGCAGTATTCATGGTAAGTCGGCAAGTGACTATTGTCTATTTAAATTTGGGGCTCGCATATCTTGATTTTCATACAAAAACACATCATGTCAGCAATATCCCCAAGGACATCTTTACAAGTTGTTGGACTCTATCAAATTTAGTGTAGTACTTCTTCCTTGGATCAAACACCGTGAACATAAGAGCACTTGCAGGCTTTTGACCATCCCTTCATGCAAACACACACGCAAACTGTTTGCTGTTGTTGTGTCTCTGATTCATCTACTAGAACCATCTGAACCAGCTCAAACAGCAAGACCAATGTTGGTCAAACAGCAACGAAGGAAGCACCAAGCACCCAGAACAACCACCACCAGGCAACTGCTAAACAGCAACCAGCAACCACCAAGTGCTTCACAGCCACCAACCAGTGGATCACCCCACTTAGATGATCATCCCAGGTAGTGGTGCACATAGCCATGGTGAGTTCAGCCATCAATGTTGCTACCCATGGATGCCCAATGGTTGCGCTAAGCACCAGCCCTGGTATAACTCAACTAGTCAATAAGCGCCATTGAACAACATAGTCATGGTTACTTCAGCCAACTACCATTGTTGCTACCCATGGTTGCGCTACGCAGCTACCAGCCCTGGTACAACTTGGTCAATAAGCGCCATTGAACTAACCATGACATACCATGACCAGGTGTTACCTCAGCCGTCATGTTATCGAATCGATCGGTCCGAGGTCCCTCCAAGCACTGAAGGCCCCACTCGACAACTCGCTGCATCCATCGCGGTAGGTCTCCACCAGCTTCAGCGTGCTGCACAGCTGTCGGAACTCGTTGCGCGAATGCCTGGTGGGCGGCGGATCGACCACCAAGGCATGGGGCTCGGTGATGGGTAGCGCTTGTAGTGATCAACGATAGCTCAAAGTTAAGAGTTCATTGTTGGTAATGGTAAAACATGCTAATTATGGTTAATTCTTGGGCAAAGGCCAGTCAACGCTCCGGAATGCGGGAGAAAGGTGATCAATTGTCAATGACTCAATGACTGTTTGGTCAATAATGGATAAGATTGGGTTGAGTGTGCTTGGTAAAATACGCTCACAAGTCTTTGAAAACAATTCCAAGACACAAATGGGGTAAATGAGCTGAAGGTGCTATGGCGATGACAACATCAGCAATGGAAATCAATATAATGTGGATATTTTCTCTGACCGCCTCGCATTGGTTCTAGGAGCTTCACTGACAGTTCGGATGAAAAAGGGGTGGAAAATAGCTGTATTTTCCTCCAATTTGCATGCACATAAAGATAGATGAATAGAAGAAGAATCACAGACGCACACGCACACGCCGAAATACCAACACATACATGTACAAAGAAGTCAATATGTCATATCATGTCAAAAACAAGTGTCACTGTGCACCTTGATAATATTGTAATAAGTGCAGATTGGCATTATACCTTATCAACAAATAGTGAATAATTGGATTGGTATATACATATCAACAATTAGATGTGAAGTCATCCATGTGGGAACTACGGACAGCAATGTGCCGACAGCAAGTAGCCGTCGCGAGCTGTTGGTGGTTACCTGTGGGCATGGACATTAAGGGTTTCCTGTCGTAAATATGATGTCAAACATTGGGTAAATGGGATTACTAGTTGAACAAGAGTTACTAACTAGTTTAAACGGGTTGTATCTGCGTTTGATGATGATACGCTATTAGCATCTACTAGCATCATCAATGCCCAACCAGTCATTTCCAGCATCAAATGTTTCTCAAGCAAGTGGCCCGGTTGAGCAACCTATGATAAAGGTGAAACCGCCCGAGCCATCATCCCCTAAATCTGGGGGGCTGATCTTACGAATCCTTGTCTGGTTGGTGGTTGAACCACCCTATAGCACATATGAATCAACCAACCATTTGTCAATAACTACTAACATGTCAATGAAACCATCAACCAGTTGTGGACTGTCTTCATAATTCGACCAATAGCGACCATGCAACGGGCTGCGAGGATGGAAGATTCCAAACGCTGCTGAGGAGCAAGTGCCGCAACTGCATGGCAGCGGTGAATTGAACGCCTGGCCACTCGGGCGGACATCCATAGGCATAGGTATGCCTCGAGGCCACTAGGCCTACATCGTTTTTTGCTGCTTAGTGAGGGTTGATACCGGCCGGTATTCCTCGATGCTTGATGCTGGCGATGCTTCATGCGCCTGATACGGCTGTTAATGACCGTCTTCATTGATGAAAGATTGATGATCAATCGTTCTCTATTATTCAATTGTTTTCGATTTTTGATCAACATCATAAATCATGATGGTCAATCAATCGATGTATTTTCATTGATTGCTGTATTGTTTATCGATTTTTCAGCTTAGCAACAGTGATTCATGAAAGCCAATACATCAACATCAATGTCCAAGTCCGGGGACGACGGAACATCAACATTCCCAGGTCTGCTTGATCAACAAGCAAATCGCATCAATGATCATAATCCAAATGGGACATACGCTACTGGTAATTAAAGATGGTGAATAATTGTGGTCAATGCTGATTGGAGTTGCTTACATGGTTGTTACCAATACTTGTTGATGTTCAATGATGGTTAAACTGGTAGTTGACAAGCAACAATGATCGCACATGAGGAGTCAAAAACACCATTACTCGGACATCAAATCAAAATGGTTTGCTGGTTCATAGCTAACGATGACGAAGGTTGTGTACTGATGAGTTGTTGGTTTAGAGGTGTGCTGGGAAAACACGTAGGGCATCCCCCTGACAATCCATATCCAGAGCAAGCACCACTAGATACCACTGGTGTCCCCACAAACCTACACATCTTCACCACCACCTAGTACGGTTATCGTTGGTTATAGCCTCATGATTCACGGAGCCCATGGTTGAGATCCATCACCAGTACAACCACCGGCTATCCATAGGTGGTGCATCATAGCCGCGCCGGTAGTGCCGGGTTGGCCAGGTTTCAACATAGGCTTTGGCAAGTGCGGGATCGAGGTTATCAACCATTCCCCTCTGTGAACTAACATAGCAATAGAAAACCACCACATTTTATACAGAACCTCTGGAAAAGCATCAATAATTGGTGGATCTTCCATTGCCAGGGTAGTTCACCAAAGTGTAATGGTACTCCTTGCTTGGAGACCAACCTTTGCCGATACTGCCACCCACTAGAACCTCCTGTCAAACATTGACAGCCATCATTAACAAGCATCCAAAACCCATCAACTCAGCTGACATCAGCTGGTTAAAGCTGCGAAAATCATTGGCCATCATGAAGCCCAAATTACTAAGTGCAGTATTTCTCAGTTCCACCCTCCATCATTAGCAGTTATTCATCATCCCACACTAGCAGTTGGACAACCATCATGAACCAACTAGTACACTATGAATTAATCTATAGTTGGATGGTGGATGGAAGATTGAACCAACCAATCTTCCATCCACTGTACACTATGAATTAATCTGTATGACTCACCATCAATTCAAGCTCTCTAGCTCCCCCTTGAAAGGCCCTTTAGAGGGCTATACGGGTACCCCTACCTATATGGGTGCCCCTGGCTCCGAATCATTCCCTCCCAACCAATAGCCATCAATTAACCACCAACTAATCACCGTTTATTCATGATCAACGGGTCATCAGTGTCCAAATCAAGCATCAATCAGCCACTAATTTGCCACTAACCAGTAATCTCTGATATCATCCACTATGGTTGCAAATGATTTCTGTTTTTTCACACCATTGACAGTCGTAACCCTCATACATCATTCATAGTTATAACTTATAACCCTATAAAAGCCTAGTTAAGCACTATCAATCATACCCACGGAAAATCCCCTAGTTCATCACTATTAACCATAGTTAACTAGGCTTTTTAAGGGCTATAACAATAGAAAACCTGGGTGAACCACAGGAAACGTCCCGCGTCACCCGCTGCCTGCGCCCATGTGCAAGGAGTCCACCGTGACGTAGCCCAGCTCTGGATGCCGTGCGAAGCCTAGCCAAGGAGAGGGGAGAGGCCTGTATCCAGTGAAACAAGATCCATCCATTTCACTGGAGTCCTGTATAGGGAATGATCTATACCTAGATCAGGCTTAGGGATGTTAACAATCACTATACTAAGATGCACTAACAGCTATACATTGTTAACGACTATGTATTGATAGGTTGACTGGTTGTAGTCATTTACATTGGATATCTTTAACCAGCTAATGACTATATCCAAACCGCAATGGATACTGCAGTGACCATGACAATGCCTATCACCAGTGAATCTTGTACAACCAATCAATGACTATAATGATATTATTGATGACCAGTTAAGATGGCAAAAACAGTTCATGATGATACATACTATAATTATGATTGTACTGTCCAGTGAATGGATATTATTAACTGATGGGAGATTCCAGTGTATTGTAACCAGTATATTAAGTGGTCGTCAAACAACGAATATCATGATGACTGGTTTGGACAGTAACTATCACCGGTGGATCTTGTTTAACCAATCACAGTTCAACAATAGTGAATCTTGTATAACCAATGATTATGATCAACCAGTTATTGACTATAACTTATACTGTTAATCTATCAATCATGTCACAATCATTTAACACAGTAAAAACAAGAGTGGATCTGGTTGAACCATTAACCAATGGAAATTATAGTGACCATGGCAATGACAATAACCAGTAGATCTTGTTTAACCACTATAACTACTTAATCTAGCAATAGATATTCCATTATAAATGTGGTTGTCCATTAGATATTGAGCAAACACTAGTGGATCTTGTATAAGCAATGATTAAACCGACCAGTTTATATAAGAGAAAGGTATAACCAGTTGATCTATATGAATTGATCTACAGTATATGAATTCATTAATACTGACTACATGACAACCACAATCATAATACATGACAATAATCATTTATAATTGTATCATAAACAAAACCGTCAATTAATGATTATACATATTATGATACTGACAATAATTACCATGACAATGACTATAATCACTCAATCTATCAATCATACTACAATATAATAAAAAGAATAGTGGATCTTGTCTAACCATTTACCAATGAATATGAAGCAAAGAATGGATCTTATTTCACGCATTAAGAGTGAATGAAGGTGAAACAAGATCCATACCCATAGCGGATAACCAAAGGAGTTATCACATGACGAAATAAAGGATCTTGTTTAACACATAATTGATCATAATAACCTAAGGTTTCTTGATCTTGTTTCATCACAAGGTTTCGGGGTAGCGTAGCATGAATGCGAAGTTGGTGTTGCCTCCACATTTGGTGGGCGTCTCCTCTTCAGCAGCCCCTGCTCCTTTTCTTCTTTCCTCCTGCGTTTCGCTGCTTCTTGAGCTCGTCGGAAAGCAGCTGTTGCATCGCTTTCCTCACTCTCCACATGCGGCCTTTTCCGCTGCTGTTCCACCAGCACTGGCGGTGGCAGTGCTCTGCTTGCCTGGATCGTTCCCTTAAGCTTCCACAGATTGAAAGCAACCCCATCGTCATTGACCCGAGTGATGATGGAGAGTATTGACCGTTCTTTACCATCATTACTGTAACCATCGTTTGAAATCATTGAACAATGAGCTAAACATCATTTGACTATCAAAAACCATCACTAACCACACGTACTAATGATCACTAGCCCCCACCATCAACCATCAGTAACCATCATAAACCATCATTTAAGCACCATTTAACCACCATTTAACTACCATTTAACCATCATTAACCACCACCATTGCTAAACTACCATTAATACTCAGAAATAAACATCACAACTTTATGGGGTCACCTGCAACGCTTCCCCAGGGCCTTTCCCCTGCGAAGTTTCCATCAACGTCTTCTCGATGCGATCTGCCAAGCCTAGAGCCGCGTGTCGATGACCATGGTCACAGGTCCCGAACGATGACCGTTCAATATCCCATGTTCATGTCATTAAGTCAGTAATGATCCAGATTCATGATGAACAATTAGTGATTAATGATCCAGATTCAATTCATGATGCATTGATGATTCATGGATCATTTGTCAGGAGTCATTATCATTGACCAACGATTAGTGAGTAATGATGCATGATGCAACCATTTTAAGGTCATGACTCCTGACAAATGATGGATGATAATCAGTATGATAGTTGCTGATCACCTATATAATGTTGATTTGCGCGGGTCCCTGGTTTGCTTGCGCTATAACTTTTGCCCTTGTGCTACATATGTTTTAGCCTGCCCAAACTTAATGACTAACCCAAAATCTGCACATGACACATCAGGCCTCGAAAACACGATTGCATGTGAAAAAACAACTTCTAGGAATACCAAGTCAAGTTACAGTCATGTAACATCATAAGTCAATTGACCGCTATAAAAACTATTGACTTACCACTATTTCAGCACCATCACTGTCAGCCCCCATTGATGGTTGATAACTGAGCAAAGAATACTGTAGCTGGCAAATACCAAATCTGAATAGCCAACGTCAAATCAATGACAAAGAGAATGTTACACACCATGTGAACCAGAATCGATCAGTCGGCAAACTTCCGACCCTGGCACAAGCACCCCCAAAGGTTTTTGATGGCCAGGATTTCAATGGTGAGGCCTTGGAAAATTCGCACACGAGCACACACACACACACACACACTAAAAAAGAAAAAACATCAAAAGATTGGAGGATTGTTCGGAATTTGAAATTCTCCCTCAGGATTCTTCGGCATTTCAAGATGCAATTTGTTGCTATCCCGACTTATATGCTTAAAAACACGAATCAACTTTTGCTTGTGCTATAGCTTTTGGCCAGGGCCAAAAGACATTTTTCTGCCTTCCCAAAAGTCAATTGTTTTCTTGAAACGCACCGAAAGTTTGCCTGCGTTTTCCATTCCCTTGAGAACCTGGGTGCCAGAAATGGTCAGCCCCAAGAATAACTCTTTGATAAAAGAGACCTCCAAGCTGGGACTTCACCAGTACAAGACAAGCCAGAGTGTTGAGGGATCATCGGACATCTCAAGTACCAAAACGTGTGAAATGACCATCTTTTCAATTCTATCTGATTTAGATTGATTGAATATGATTTGCATTAATCAGGTATACCCAGGAAATAAACTTCACCACCCAAAAGGCAGCAGTACCTGTGCAAATTGTCATCACCTAATATCGTTAATCGATTAGTGATACAATGAATGATCATTAACCGATCATCGCGGTCTAGTCCCTACCCTTGCGACAACTTGCCACGAGCGTGTGGCAATTCGCTTCCACTCCTTCAAGGATCCCAGGGTGGCGGCCAATGTGCTCACACCATTGTCCATGCGCCGGGTCGGAGAAGTCCTTGGGATGTGGAGCACATTCCTCTCCTTCGAGAGATGCACCTGGCTGTACTCTCCAGCCGTCACAATCATCACACGGCCCTCCTCCTCGTGCATCACCGTGTGCTCTCGGCCCACGTGCCCGGAGGCTACAAGTTTACTGGCAACTACCACGAGCAACTCTTGAATAAGTTCAACGGCCGACATCACAAATGAATATAACTGGGGTACCCTCCATCATCGTACTTGATCATGATATTTTTTTGGTTATAGCTATGGCAAATATGGTTCTAAATTTTAACGGGTTCAATGATAGGGGGACGACTCTAAAGGACAACACAGCTGCTCCTCTACCGCCATGTCAGACATCACTAGTAGTTGTGCTACGTTATATGATTGTTACAATGACTGGTTGTTACAGTTTCGTAGCAATAGCAATAATTAGCATAGTAGCTTCATTTCTAAATGTATGTCAGCAATGGTTATGATTAAACAGTATTCACTAGCGTTATTCAACAATATTTATTCACCATAGAAATCAAAATATATGAGATAAAGCAACCGTGAATACAATGAATATAACCAGTTGAATAGAATCACCCGTTGAATCAATCACAGCAATCAGACTGAACTGATTATCCCCTTTCAACTATTCTCAATGGCTATAACCTTCAAAACGATTATTGAAACCCTATTAAAACTGTGAAAAATAGCCTATCACCATCTTATAACCCCCTAGACAACCAGTTAAGATGGTGATAGGCTGTTTTATAACCAGTTAAGATGGTGATAGACAACCAGTTAAGATGGTGGTCGCTTATAACCCCCATAAGATCAATAGTTATAGCGACCACCAGTTACCAGGCGCCTTCACAGCTACCCGCCTTGTAGAGCCGTAAAGGCCAACTCCATCTGACCACCCGCCAGGAAGCACCTTGGGAGGTTCGGTGGCGAAGGTGATGTGACTCATGTGATTTTTGGCACACAGCTGATGTGACTATAAATAAGGATCATAAGGGTTAATGATAGGGACTTCAATGGGAAAAATAGGGCCAAACAAGGGAAAAATAGGGATATGATGAATAGGATAAGGATTATAAGGGTTAAAACTAGGGATGAGTAGGGGCTAATAATAAGGATTTTGATGGGGAATGATAGAGATTCATTGGGGATAGTCAGCAACAGTTGATAATAGTGATTATAGTGGTTAATGATAGAGATTACTTGGGATAGTCACCAACAATACGGGTTAAACAACTATTATGTGGGGGTTTCTGAAGCTATAGGGCCCCCCAAAATGGATGGTTTATAGCTAGAAGTGGGTTCAACTCTTAGATGATTTGGGGGGCACCCCTATTTTGAGAAAAACACACATATAGCTGATGTGCTTGTGTAGGTATGAATCTATACACATGTAGGTGTATTTGTTTACACACATCAAATAGCACTAATGGTCTAATTATCATCCTCCTGGACGGTAATGAGTCATTATTGAAAAATCATTAGCGCGTCGTTCATCAACAAAAATAATCACCCATGACTTTCCATGGTACAAGTATTGTTGGTCATTATCCCTTTTGATCAACACCAAAAGACCATCAATAGATCATCATCATCATCATCATCATCATCATCATCATCACCATCACCATCACCATCACCATCACCATCACCATCACCATCACCATCATCCTCCTCTTCCTCCTCATCCTCATCAAGTCATCATGGATCACCATCATTTTAACTTAGTGTTGGTGATTCTCCGCTATAGTTTACCATTGAACTAACCATCCTCATACTCAACCGCCAGCCACCACCCCCGTCCCTCGCGCCTGAGCCTCAGATGATCCGCCTGGTTAATCCACAGCACCGTCTGTCCGCCACTTTCGGCTCCTGGATGTGGCCATGGTGAAACTGATAGTCATATGATTGGGGGTTGATCTTATTGTTTGTTTAGATGCCAGGTTATAATGGAATTTAAATAAATGACATATCATCATGCTTAATCATGATTAGTTGATGATTCATGATACTTACCCTCTGGCAAACTAAACCAGGTTTATCACCATTTGGAAATAGGTAGTAGATATAGAAGTGGAGCTTATCCACCATAGACATCTATAGATGTCTTAGCTACTACTGTAGAAAAATGTAGGTGATTGGATATGATTGGTTGGTTGGGTGATTCTAATATAGTGGCGGAAAATCAACAATAGAGGGTAGTAGCCAACAATGTTGCTTAGTTTATGGTAAATGATGCTTACCCTCAGGTAAACTAACCTGTCCGCGAGGAACATGATAACTCTAAATAGCACAACCCGTTGCAGGGAAGTCTTGAACAAGTGGCGTTCAAGTTCAGCTACATTTGAACTTCGCTGTGCCTGCTCATCAGCGCGCTCTTCAGATTCGTGTCCAGACCTAGCATCCATAGCGTCCGTCATCCACGGGGCGTCCCCCCATTCACACAAAGATAGCTGCGCAGTTGGTCTCCATTGTAGAAAATCACCCAACTGCGCACCGATTGAAACTTTTCCAAACCATTCATCCATGTACCTGTCCATACTCAAATGCCACCTGCAGCTGCTGTTGCAGCTGCTGCGCTTCATATTGCACCACGCAGGGAGTGCAGTACCTCAGCCATTGCTGTCTCAGGAACGCAAATCGAAACCCACCCGCGTGGTAGACATCCGGAGAAACCATCGGCAACTCATCCAGCATCACCGCCATCACTTCAATCGCCCGCCATCGGATTCCCTCTATGTTTGGCAGATCGCAGAGTTCGCCGATCCAGGCCATAGCTTTCATGCACATTTGACCGCTTGTGCAACGTTTTGGCTGGGCCCAGCAATTCAACTGCTGCATGAGCCGGAGCGCCAACAATGTAGCCGTGCTTTCCCAAAAAAACGGCGAAACAAAGGATGCAAGACCTTCGAGTACCATTTGCAAAACTAATAGCATCGCGGATCGCCGGGAGAAAATTTTGCAAATTGGCCTCGATTTATCCTTTCTTCAACTGTTTTGATTCCTGTGGGGATGTGGTCAAAAGTAAGCGCGTTGCAGTAAGAACGGGCCATGCTTCATAACGTATTTGCGTCTTGGACTTCCTCCGGAAGTCAGGGTTTCTGGATAACTGGCCCTTGTTGTAGGGCGCAACGAGGCTAAACAATGTATGTGTCACTGGTGGATTTTCCACTTCCAGGTTATCTAAATCATGGGTTGCGGATCGATGGTTAGTCATGGTAGTAAGTAATCGTTAAATCATGGCTGCTAACCACTATCAATTAGTGAGCACTACGGAGGATTAGATACCGGTTGGTAATGGTTGAATAACCGTGAATCATGGTGAGATAGTGGCAAAATACTCATAGCTGAAGAATGTGGACCAATCCTCAATAACCAACTATAAGCGGCGGCCTTGGCAATCAACCAAGAAGAGTTGGATAAACTGCATTATCACCCTGACATACCCTGATCTACGGACAAAAAAATACATCCACAAATGGACCAATATAGCATTGCTGACATAGATGATATGGTGGTTACCAGCGCAAAATGTTACTAACAATTGTTGACCAAGAAATTGATAGTATGTAGTTGCTTACTAGTAGTTGCTTAATGCTCATCAGCAGCTACTCACTAGCTAACAAACCATGATTGTTCAAATGTACATCATAGTTGCTAACCCCTTTGAAGACAACCATTATTATTGATCAGGAGCAATAGTTGCTTAATGCTTCATAGTGCTCAGGTAACTATGAATCATGGTTGATCATGGCTGCTGATGGTCAAGAATGGTTGACGATGAGACTGGCGACTCTACTGCTTAGAAGTGGCCAATTTGTGACAAGTGGCAATTGCCAATACTGCTTAGTAATAGCTAAGCATGTCTAATAATGCCAAAGATGGCTAATATTGGCCAATGATGACTAGCAAGTGACTTTGTCATGACCAATGAATTGGTTACCGTGATTGAATTATGGTGGCTGACGGTAAGTCATATTGGTCAACCATCTTCGCCACTACCCATAATGATCTATCTTTTTCATTTATTGGCCATCATGTTTGAATACTTGACTTTGGTTCATACTGTACTTAACGATAATCCACAATGCATATTTGGGATATATCACAAGCTATTTCAGGTAGCTTGGTGGTTTACTGATACGGATCTACCATTCATGGTCAATGATAACAACTAGCTATGGTCACCATAGATCTACTATAGATTAAAAAATGGTTATGGATCAAACAATGGCTATGGATCGTTACGCGGTGATCGTTATGGATCGGTGATCACCTGCGTCTTGGTAACAGCTGAGCACCCCCGGTGCCTTCCAAGATGAAAGCTCCCCTAGCGTCGGGCCAATCTCGTCCAATGCCCGCGCTGAGTTCCGCGGGCAAACGTGGAAAGCTGAAGACCCTCAGCGGTGCTGGTGGTGAAAGGGTGGGGTTGATGAGGTACTTCGTGGTTAACAATGGGACAATAGTGAGGGTTACTACTGATCAATAATCGTCAATGATAATGGTTAATAGTAATGGCTTTATAACAATGGTTCATAATAGTGACAATAATGATTGACAACGGTCAATCATTACAAATAAATTATCCAATAACGGGTAATCATGGATAATAAGAAAGGTTAATAACAATTAATCATGGTTCACCATCGTTGATAATGGTTAAGTAAGTTAACAATGATTAAACTACCTTAACCTAATAATGATCAATAGTGGCCGATAATCATCAATAACGTAAACAATGATAATGGATAATTGCTAATGGCAATCAATAATGATCAAGAACGGCTAATGCCCCAAAAGGTATCAAATTAAGGATGGTCATGGATAACAATGATTACTGATCATGGTTGATAATCATCAATAGTGGGTGACAATGATAAATAATGGTTAAGAACGATTACTAATGGTTGATAATGGCCAATAATCACATGGGTAGAACCTTAATGATAGCAATGGTTCAAAACGGTTAACTACGTTTTTTAGAGTGGTTAATAACAATAATCATTGTTAAGAATTAAAAGGGTATGAGGTTAATCATAGAGATTGTGCATAATGGTGAGCTATCTTATTTTGAGCAACAATGATCACAAACAATTTATTGAATAAGCAACTTAGTGCTCAACAAAAAGTAAGAAATGATGAGAAACAAATAAGAAGCAAGATAGTGTGATATCAGTGTTTAGCAAGCCAAAATAGGCAAGAAAAATGGACAAATGATCAACGATGTCAAAAACAATCGTTGGATATGAAGCAATCAGCAAGTATAAGTGTAGACCCTTAGCAAAAGATAGCTTTCAAAAAGCCTTGGACTTCGGCCATGCATTTGATGTGGGCCTCCAGCCGGCGGTCAGCCGCATGCTTTGTCCCAGGTGTGCACCAAACGCTGCCAGTTGGCACCCTGGGCCTGGGGCCCGGCCCCATCTGATTCCTTCCCAGTCTGTCTGGGATAAATCTTCACTGAATGAGCTTCTACTCAGCCACCAAGTGCTCTACCCCCTTGGTGGTGCAAGTGCTGAGTCGGGACCTTGTAGGTAGTAGAGTAGCGGTCGCCGTGGAGGCCCATATAGAGCGTCCCTGTCCTCCTGGCAACGATCTCCTTGGAAGGTGACCACCTCATGGTAATCAAGGAGCAGCAAATCGTCGGACTGTGGCTTGGCGGCCCGCTCGATAACAGTGAAAGGCTCATCTGGCTCCCGCCATTCTTCGTTCCAAATTTTCACATCCACTTCCACGTTTACATGGTTGATCATTCTCAACAAAAAGACAGATGATCACAGATGTTTATATACACTGTTGCATTGGGGCTGGTTGGGTTGGTTGGCACCACAAAAAAGCGCGTAGTACGACTACTCATCAGAGTCTCTGAAACGAGCACACAAGTGGTCGTGGGTCAAAACCTTCTACCCCCCAGTGAACATCCCCTCAATGACCAAACTAGTCTTTGTTGGGATGGTCACTTCTCCAATCTTTGGATGTTTAGTTGTGACCCATGCCATATACTTGGCATATCCGTTTTCGTGTTGGTCATTATCACCTGGACCCAAACCTATTATCACCCAGTAATCATCTCCAACTAAGAAATGGTTGTCTTCTATGATAGCTCCGCAGGGAACGATGATCCAGTGAACCATTGAGGTAAATGACTAATATCAATGAATGGTGGTTTCTCACAATGCGGGTACTTCTAATCATCCTTAATTAGCCATTAATAAAAACGAATCAACCATTTTGGGTAAGTAGTACGTTAGACTTACCTGCTGCTACACCTTGCACAGGTTGCATCATCTCCCATTCACAGACCTTGGTTTTATGGAAGAAAAACCTGTGCTATTGGGATCAGGCGGGTCAATTCTCAGAGTGAAAAGGCCAAGATCGACAAGCTTTGTCTGGTTGGAAGGTGGTGGAAGTCCTCGATTTACAGAGTTGCTTAATGGCACAATCTACAGGAAATCCTTGTTAAAACCAGTGATGAGCATAAGGATTTCCCACGTCGGTTCTCCCATCAACGATTCCGAGGATTAGCGAATGGTTAAAATTGGTTGACCAACAACTCCAAGCATTGGCAACCAACAGAATTTTGTAGCAACCAATTTTTTGTTGCTTAGAGTTCTAACAATAGCATGGGAATAAGTAGCAGTACCAACATAACAACAATACCATGGGAAGAAGTAGCAACGAAGCCGTCGAAAAGAAACACGACTCAACGTCGTGAAGACCCATCCCCAATGACCTGTCAGGGCATCCATCCGCATCTTTCAGTGGCAAGGTGCTGACCCAGCTCGACCAATGTGCGCTCCTCCTGTGGCTGCTGCCGTGGAAAAAACCGGTCATTCATAGAATGTATGGTTGGGTCCATCAAGTGATAGTGGTTAGTCATGAAAAATTGTGAGTATTATCGACCATTCTCATGAACAATTATTATTGTTGACCACTAGTTAGTACTGGTAACAATCAAATACAGTCACTATCAACTACTTCATGATGCTTCATATTGATGAGTTGTTAGTATTGTCGATGGTGTTAGTAAGCTAACGACATTGACCCATGATGGTTAATGATTAGCCCAGAAGTATCGTCGATATTGTTGGGTAATTTGCCAGCCTATTTCAGAAACGGCCAAGTCCTTGCGATACAACTACATATTGCAAGACGAACAGTTCACCACCACCACCACCACCACCACCACCACCACCAACAACAACAACAACAACAACAACAACAACAACAACAACAACGACATCAACTTGGTCAAGCCTTGCAGGAAGTCCCTCCCTGTGCACCCGGCATGCACCTGTGGATCCATACCATTGGGCATGGGCGGATAGCTGGTTGAAAACGCCAAGGGGTAATACCTCGGCAACATCTTGGTGTCACATGCTGGAGCTGTCTTTGGAAACTCTTGATGGGATGGATGGCATGGATGGCATGGATGGCATGGATGGCGTGGATGCTTGGCCTTTCCCCTCATTGAACCTGCCATTTTGCCAACATAATCAATCACCGCGCTTCTTGACTCAAAAGGAGTATTCAAGCGAAAAAACAGGTGCAGTCTGCAGGTGGTAGACACAAAGGTTGTCACTCCATTGGAATTCATCATGATGAACCCATGAATCCATATTGCATACAAACCTTACCTGAGAAACACCAACGATCCAAAATTGATTGGTTCATGAGGTTCCCTCTCAATATCTGCTGCCAGCTGGCCTTTCGTTGCCCTGAGCCACCCAGCAGCACATCTCAAACATGCGTTCTAGTACCAACTCCCGTGTGGGCTGATTAGTGTTGGATGCTAGCCCATTTGGAGGTTTATTGACTTTGACTACTGACTACTTACTCCGTGGAATGATCATCCAAGTAGCAGTCAATCAGCATTGACGTGAGCTAATACCCCCTAGCCCATTTCAAAGCCCTACTAAAATGAAGTACTGACATAACTGCCAATGTGACCTGAGATGTTTCCGAACACTGCTGATCGGACCGTCCGGCCAACACTTCTTAGTTGTTTCTCCACCTTGAGTGACCCACGACAACAGCAGCTGCAAACCAAGATTCTTTCCATTGGTGGGCACCACCTGCAGTCGCCAGGTGACCAAGCCGGTGTGGTTGTCTTTTGGCCCAAGTGAAGGGAGCGAGAACAGAACCTGTTTTCGGTTGCATGTTGTGATGTCCACCGAGCCAATATGGGTTCGTCCATGAAGTGCACAGTGGTTTCCCTATACCACCAGTGACGGTATACCCTTTTTTTGCAGTAACATACTTAGACCAATTAGTCTATGGTCAAATTCTGTACCAATTGGGGGGTGTGGGTGCCCAAAGACGACGATTCCGAAAGCTTGACAAGCTGATTACCCATCACGGCGTAACAATAGGTATGTTACCAACACTGATGGACGCATAGGTCAATACCAATCATCAAGGATGAAGGTAGCTGTTGATTTTGCACTTGAAAACTTGACAATGTTTAGAATCTATGTAGTGATATCCAGTACAAATTGAACCCAAACGCAAACTCACCGAAGTCGTCAATCATTGATAACCCCCAGAATATCAGAATCAACCGTCAAAGATCATAAAACGTAATCAACCATCATGAATCATAATCAACTATCTTTCACCACGATCAACTATCATTAACCAAAATCATCCAAAATCAACCATCATCAATCATCATTCATCATTATTGACCATGATCAACCATCACTAACCATCATTCACCATGGTGAGCCAATCTAAGCTAACCGCCTTGCTGGGGTCCCTGATCCCTCACCTCCTGATACGGCAGGGCACCTCTGGGTTCTGCATGCAGCTGACCAAGCGCTGTTCCACCGCACGCCGGTCCTCTTTGGAACACGACGGGGCGAACCTGGCACTCCACAGTCCGCTTCACCGAAATGTGGTTGATCTATCCCTACGGGTTGGGCGCGTATGAATAGATATGCGACCAGGTCTGTGTATATCCCTACATGTGGCATACTATCCCCGCATGACTATATCCCTAGATATGTCATACTCATGCACCGATATGCATCGTTGATATGCAATCAGAGTTGCAGGAAATGATACAGCCAATGTTGGTGAGGAACAACTGCAGGTTTTCAGCATTGAAAAATGTATGCTAGTTGATCATGAATCATCCTAGGATTTCTGGGGATCAGATCGCCCTATCATTGGTGTGCGACCGACCACTTTCAATCCTTGTCTTCTTCACAGCAATTAGCCAATCTACACAACCGGGTGAAACTGACTTATGTCATGATTGGTGAGAATCAAATTGATCATATGTGTAAGCCATTGATGCTGTGTAAACTATTAATGCTTTTACAAACAATAACAAATTGTTTATCCAAATCAACAACCAAGTAACAGCCATGAATAATGATTTATAAATAACAATTAACAATAACAATAACAATTAACAATAACAATTAACAATAACTATTAAGGCTTTTACAAACAATAACAATTAACACTAAAATAACAATAACAATAACAATAACACACCAAATTCATCCAAATTCCATGACCAGGTTGTTGACTCGGCCGGCAAGCGACCTGGCTCCTGCAAGGTTTCGACGCAATTCCACTTTCACCTGGGCGATCACAGGTCGGTTCCCAGCCACGGCAGGTGATGATGTTTGATGGATGGTTGGTTCACTGCTCGGTGGTTGAACCGCCCCGTCATGAAGAATATGCGCAAGTCAAGCAACCTACCAGTCGATGGTAATTTTGGGTGAAGAAAGAGTGCTGATAACCAACAGCCAGTTCATGGCTATAAGAATAATTGTGAAATGATGGCTAGCAATGGTTCACTAATGGTTAATTGCTAAACTGCCAGGTTGAAGAATTGTTAGTCAATGGTTGATCATGATTGGGTGACGGTGGCTATTGATGCTTAAGATCTTAATGGATATCAAACATCCATGGTTGGTCATTAAGTGACAGCAGCAGCAACCACCGATAATGGTTGGCTCAATGCGGCCAATGTTGGTCGACGACAAGAGGTTTGTCTACAAAGAAAGACCTACAATGACTGGTCGGTGGTTATAATCCCTATTTAAAATATTAGTCGGCCTACCAATCACTTGTAAGCACTAGGGAGAAAAACAAATGTTTGACTCCACCAACCAAATGAGGTTAAGCACGAAACCATCAATGCCGTTAAGATCCATTAAGCATTAATGTGCTGCCGCCCAAGGAGGGTAGTGAATCGTTGCATCTCACCGCGAAACAGGGACAACGACTACCTGTTTGTATGGTAGTTGCTGTGGTACCGGCGAATCGGTCTTGGTTGATTAATGATGAATTCATCCGCTTCACACTCCTGCAGGCTAACTTGGCAACGGAACATCTGAAAATTCCATACCTAGTGACATAACAGCCATTCTCCTTTGCTGGGCTCCCAAAAAGTCGAGCATCGGCTAGCTATAAATGGCCATAGGTCAAAACCCCGGCACCCCTAGTGGTTCACGTCCCTTAACTGACCAGTTACTCGTCCAAGTGCCTGGATTGTTGGTGGCCAGACCTATAACAAGATACATGTTCGCCGCAGTCGATCAACCACCTTAGCCGCTATGTAGTGACCAACAGGTGGATTGTTGGCTATCCATTGTTTCACTGGTTTGGGTTAAGCACTTGTGTCAGTTTGCAGCGTCGTTCTCTGAGTGATTGTCTCCTGAAACCCCCGCCATCCCATGCCGGAATGGCTGTGGCTTGGTTGGATAGGCCCATCACCATCAATCAACCCTCGATGCATATCAGTACGGCTGTATCCTCGAAGTGTTCGCTTGTTGTCCTCTGGCACACTCTGTACGAAGGGTACGCGGCCGTCTTCAATGAGTGAACATAGGTCCACTCATAAAGTGCTGTCTGCTCAAGCGTATCCGCAACGTCGCAGTTCTCACTGTGTTCATCCGTGAGCCACTTCTTTGATGACGAAGCCTTCCAAAGCTTCGTCGGTGGCAAAGAGCCTTGTCTTCACAAGTGAAACGTAGCAGACGTAGCAAGCATGGCACAACGGAAGGTGCTGTTTTCCATTTGTTTGGCGCTCAGTGCATTGCAATACACTTTGTTGAGCATGGTTCAAACGATCCCCTGGGAGTGAACCGTAACCACGTTTCAATAGCTGAGATGATCTCAGGGCTGGATTCTCGGTGAAAGCAACCGCGTCGGAGCGATTCAGCATAGCGAGTTGCTGCTGCTGTTTCTACCTTGACTTTGGTGTTGAATGTTGGCAATATCATGCGTCACTTGCCACGATCCAGCGGCATCCTTTTTTGACGACCATCATAGATAAAACCTAAGTTCTCTATGTCTCACATCAAGTCTGAAGTCTGCGGGAGTCGGGAAACGAAATATTGCGCCAAAAATCGGCGGCTCAGTTCAATGGGGTCCCTGGCTATCATCAGCGATCTGTGCGATCATTATTGGCCATCAAGATTCACCATTATCATCAAGCGATCAATTCACAGCCATTTAATTTGAGAAACATTTTCTCAATCGCTACGATTATCAGTCAATATTGATGATTAATTATCAACTACAATTATTTACCATAGGGGGACACCATTCTGTAATCATCATGAACCATCATCATTACTCATTATATCATGAATGATCATTGACCATATGATGAACCCATTATTAACCATCATTATTAATCCATATGATGATATCAATATTCAATCAGCTATAGCTACAGCTATTACCCTTATATTACAAAATATGGCTGTGGGTCAAAACCCTGTACCCCTGGTTCCCCTATCATTAACCATTGTTTTCCCTATGAAACTGTTGGTCATTATTCCCCCCTTGGTGATTGGTTATAGTGACCCATAGCCATATAATAACTAATTATACCCATAGCTATTGAGAAGCATTAAGCCCCTGATTTGCAGGCTCCCGGAACCCGGCCCGGCACTCCAGCAGCTTTCTCCCAGGAACCCATTTGCACGGGAGCTCCGAACTGCTGTCGTGACCTTGGAAGGCAAAATTGGTTGTGCTAAGGTTGGTTGGGGTGGGTTGGGTCTGGCTGGTTGGGTTTGGTTGGGTTGGTTGGGTTGATGGGGTTAGTGGCTGACCGGTTGGATCACAGGATTTTTGAGGAAATTGTTGCAGCACTTGCGTGCAGCTGCTAGGAATGGTAGACATCATTCAAGCCTCATTGCTGGTTGGGTTGGCCGGTGAAGCCCTGATGATTGAAGAAATTGCAAGGTGTGGTTGGTCTGCCCCTGTCATTGGTGGTGTCCAGTAGAAGCTATCTTATTAACCGGCTTGTTTTTCAAACGCCCGCAAAAATCACCATAAAAACTGATAAAACATGGGGTAATTAAGCTTTGGATGCTGCAAGGTATACTCTTCATGGATAGTCATCATTAGTACTTAGTCATGATCGACACAGTTTACTCCCAATACTTTAAACGACTCAGTTGCTAATTATGCAGAAATTGCCAATATCACCCAAAAAGACACAAATGGAAAGGGGTGGGCTGCAAACACCATCTCACGGATCCAACATCATCATTGATCATTTGTCACAAATCCCAATCAATATCATCCCCTTGCGTGGTTCATTGCTCGTCTTTATCCATCATGGTTCTTTATCCAACTAAGATTGTTGTTGTATGCCTATTCTTGTTGAATGTTAACTTAACTCAAACTAATATCTAAAATCCATCGCAAACCGTTGTCAATGCTTGCTAACCATCACTTTTTTTACATTAACCATCACTAACCATCACCAACGACCAACCATGACCAACCCACCACCCCCCGAAGCCACCAGGTCCGCCACGTGACTGGGAAGCGTGGGCAGCTGCGGGATCACATTCTGCAGCTGCTCGTGGATTGCCATGAACAACGCCTTGAAGGTCTCTAGGCACTCCTCGTCGCCCGCCACCAAGCCCGAGGCGGTCCTGGAAGCGGTGTGACGAGTCGTGGCTTGGCGGGTAAGGATGGCAGGCCATGGGCTAGTGAACCACTATTGATGGAAATATGACCAACAATAAGGATGGCAACGGTTGATAGTATGGTAAATCATAGGGATTATAATTCATGGTTATAATTCATTACGGGGTTAATAGTATGGTTAATGGGGCTGATCAAAAGCACCATCAAGCATTTTGATTGATAGTATTGATTCATGATGGCTAATATCATGGCTTTTTCTTTCAATACATGGCAACCAACATCTACCTGGTGATTAACTATTAGTTGCTATTCCACCACTGTTGTTCACCACCATAACCAACAGGTATCCGATATCAACTATCATTCTCCTTGGTAGTTGGCGTCGACTCTTGAATAATGTTATCAACAACCGTTCATGGTAACCACATCAATTCTAAGCAATTAATTTTCAAATAGCATCAACCATTGTCATGACCATTCAAAACATTCAAACAAAATTACCTATAGTGATTGTGATGCTATAGATGATTATATGGTATGGCCGGATGAAAAAATCGATGAACTTATCTATAACGATAGTGCCCATGAACCATTACCAATCATGTCACTATTGCTAAGCTATTGGTTCACCATTACCAGCCATTACATGAACGACGATCAGTAGTCACTAAGGCACAAATCATCATGAACAACGGTTCTAAACTTTTCACCCTATTGTTCACCACCATCAAACATGAACTCACGAAATTCTCATTATTAATTCTCATTCGTGAATTACCTATTTGTGAAGCCATGGTCAAACATACAATATTCATTATAAATCCATTGAACACACAGTACATATATAATCATTTAACATCCCTTCAACAATCATGAACTGTTCATTAAACATCCATTTAGGAACCATTACAAAATCATTAAATATCCTTTAAACATCATCACATAGTCATTACTTTCCCTCTGGTAGATTGACCCTGGAGATACCAGAATAAGTTGTTGATTGCCCGGTTCCAGGGTATGCACTAGCGCGGAATCGTGGGTTCACATCATCATCACTAGTGAATATCAATCAATCATCAATCAATCGTTGCTTAACCCTTGATAACCTTCAAAATAACCATCAAAGCAACCATCAATTAATGTTGGTTTCTGATTAGTGTAACCCCCCCTAAAGTAATGAAAATAGATGAAACCAACAGGTAGATACGATCATCAGAAACCATCAATTAACCATAAAATCACTACCCAATTGGGTGTTTCTCAAAATAGGGGTACCCCCCCCTCATCCATTAGTAGTCATTTATAGTAATGAACCCAGCATTTTTTGGGTACCCCCATTTTGAGAAACCACCAATTAAAACTTAACCCGTGGTTAACGGACCGTTCCCATCATCCCCAATGACCGGCGGTGGCACCTCCGCGGTCCGTCCGGTCCTCTGCTTGCCCGCTTCACGGTCGACCCCGGGGCGAAGACACGGAGCCAAGCCTGGGGACGCCGGCAAGCTGGACTTAGCCATCATTAGCCATCAAGATCAACCATCCATAACCATCTTATTATCACCAGATATTGGTTGACATTGGTGATAATAAGATGGTTATGGATGGTTGATCTTGATGGCTTATATAACCAAGATCATATTATAACCAGGTATTGGTTGATATTAGTTTTATATTGGTTTAGTAGCCTCAAGCCCATAAATCACCAGAAGCCACCGTAAACCAGTATATTTTCCAATCTAAAACAGCATAATCAACTATCATAATTCACCACCAAAAAACACCATCACAACCAACCCTCATCAACCACCATATATGGCTGTGGGTCAAAAACCCGTGCCCCTGGTTCCCCATCATTAACCATTGTTTTCCCCTATTAGTGTTGGTAAATCCTCCATTAGTTGGTTGATTTATATTGACCCATAGCCATATCACCATCATAACCATCCAAATTCACCATCACCAGCGCCCTTCACGACCCACCTCCGGTTGCGTCGCAGCTGCAACGCGCCGCGCCTATGCCCGTGGAGGTGCTCAAGCTTCGGTGCTGCTCGTAGAGCTCGGGGCTCTGCCGGAGGCAGTTGACCACCAAGCCTTGGTAGCCGCGATGGCGGGTGGCCAAGGAAGAATTAACCAATGATGATGTGGTTAACCATGATGGTTGCAATGGTTCCATAATTAATCATTATCACCATTATAATCAATGGTTACATTGGCTATAATGGTTACTATGATGGTTACAATGGTTATGATGGTAATAATGATAATTTAGAATGGTTATAATGGTAATTTATAATGGTTACAATGGTTATAAATGGTTATAGCCATTGGTTACACTATGTGGTTAATCATTATCACATTATAGTCATTATTAACCATTACAACCATTATGGTTAGCCACATAATGATAATGTTAATGGTTACAATGATAACTAGTGATTAATGGTTATAATGATTCATGGTTATGTGGTTAGAACCCATGGTCAATGATGGTTAACCATTTCTATATGATGATGGGTTTCAACCAGTCAATATGGTTATAAAGGTTAAAATGTTGATTTGTAGTATGTCAACTAATTATATTCTGGTTACAATAGGTTGTATGGTTATAATGGTTATACAGGTTATAATGGTTATAATGGTTGATGGTTAAAACCGTTATATGCTTGTGTGGTTAGAACCAATGGTCAATGACGGTAAGTAAAGGTTTATTAAAGCGGTTAATGATGGTTGAAAGTGGTTTATGGCGATCACGGCAATCAATCATGGTGAATTCTTGCTTACCGATCGTATGTAATGCTTACTTCGTGGTGAAACATGGTACGATCGATATTGCAGGATCATTAGAATCATTAGGGTAGCGAGTTTAATGCTTCCCTACCATGCCTAATTACTAATGTAGTGGTTGCATGAGTAATGGTTCATTAGATTGGTTAATGCATGGTGAAATTTAACTTACGGTTCATCATGGTCAGCTGATGGTTCATTGATATTGCTGAGCAAAACATAGATCAAAGGCAAAAGAATTGTTCGATATCTGCATGTAGATATAAATGTCTACTTGCATATGTTGTGCCCGTCCAAAAGATATTTGTGCATTTGCAAAGCATTGCCAGGTTAGTTGGTGATGCAACTTGTGACATTCTAGGCTTTGCAGCTCACCAAGTAAAGCTGGCAAAATGCATTCCAAAAGCCAACCCACGGCGTTGAGGGAAATGATGGGATGTGATACCTTTACTCAGAATAATACCTATTCTGCATGAGATTGACACATGCAGTGGAGATCATGCGGGGTTGGAAAAAAAACTCCGTGGCTCAGCTAATGCCTTCCCAATCTGTTATCGTTTGTTTTCCTCTTATCGTTTTTCCATGTTTCGGACACACATGCTGGAAGTTGTACCTGTTCTAGTATAAGTAGTAAAACTGTGGCTGCTGCTGCTGCTTGTTGCTGGTGCTTGCTGCTTGCTGCTGCTTGGTGCTGCTTGCTGCTGCTTCCTGCTGCTGCCTGCTTGATGCTTGCTGCGAGTTCGAACCTCTCTGGCCTCATACTCTTCAAAGATGTTGCAGGCCACTTGATGCAGCTGCTATGGTTTTTTCGAATGAAAACTCAACTTTGCCATTTCGCACCCGGTCAAGTTAAAAATGAAAACACGGGGTTATTATACTATCCCATGTGAGTATTTCATGGTACACCGTCAACGATCGGCTGCAAGCATGATGATTGCATGACCCACTCTTGGAAAAAGTCACCCTTGCAGCAAACAACATATTAAAAAACATCGGACTCTTGAGCAGGAACACATCGCTTCAAACAACTGCAAAAGTTGAAAGCCACCATGTTCAATACCATAACTTGGAGAACCATCTTCCATGGTCCTCTCATGTCCTCTCTATCTATCATCTAACTTCGCGCTTGACCTCAGTAAGTCCTTGCTTGCTTTCAGAGTCCCTGCCTGCCTGGCAGTTCGGCAAGGTTCTGAACCTTCGTGGTTTCTTCGCCCAAGCCGATGGTCTCCCCGCAAGTTGCACACGCCGCCTCACCTTTCCCTTGCACTTCCTCAGCGCTGCAACGTTTCAATCGACTCGCGCCAATCACGTGAGCATAGTCGGGCACCGACGGCTGTCGGG
The DNA here is from genome assembly GCA_009767595.1 of Symbiodinium kawagutii. Taxonomy (NCBI): domain Eukaryota; class Dinophyceae; order Suessiales; family Symbiodiniaceae; genus Symbiodinium; species Symbiodinium kawagutii. The sequence continues at coordinate 313,194 of VSDK01011285.1, read as the reverse complement.
AAACATTTCCTGCCGAGCTTTTTCCAAGCCATGGTGTCAGTCTGCGTGTACCTGACGTACGCTCGAGGTGATCTCCTCAGCTGCTGGTTGCCGTTGGCTTGCACAATCAAACTTCAGTCTCAGGTCATCCCTTGGGACGGAGATCTCGACAAACAAAAGCCGGCCTTGAAAGCAGAAAATCTTTTTGGCTCCCTCAGAAAGGAACCCTCCAAGTCCCTCCTGTGAACTCAAAAATTCGAGGAAACCAGGCATTTTGCGCCACTTCGTGGGGTCCGTGCGGCCGGCCACCAAGAACCGGCACTCCAGGAACCTCATCCGCCTGCTCCATGATGGTGCCAGGTTAAGATTCTCGGTGAAGGAGTTTGACCAGGAATATGTTGTTGACAGTTGACTGATACCATCAACCATGATTTCAAGCATTGCTCAGCCATAAATCACGATACCAATTCTTGTCCGGTTGGTGGTCATCAGCCATCCTAAGACATATTTAATCAACCAACTATCGTACATATTGGGGAAATATGTTGTTTAAAACCATCAGCCAAATGTTAAGTGCCATTGGTAACCCCTGTCCTCAATAATCGAACATGCCATCAACGATTATCAACCTTCTTACTGAAGAAAGCAACATTGCTGAATCTGATCGACTTTGTCAAAACAGCCATTGGTCTAACCATCAATATCCCCTCTTTGATTCTGACTCATTGATCCATTTTACTTCGTATTCTTCCTTATTCAATGTCTACTGATGTCTACTGTAACGTTCATGATTTAGAATCAATCTAACAATCATCAATCATTATTAGCAAAAAGATTGACCCATATGAGCCATTATTTGCAACCATTAATACTGGTCAATTCGTTTCAAAATTTTAACCTTGATCAAGAGCTCCCAGCCATCTTGAGGATAAACCACTATCAAGTCGTATGATTGGTATGCAACCAGGATCCACCATCACCAACTGTGATTTTCACCTAATATATGCAACTAGTTTTTCGACCAGCACCATTAAACATCATGACTTCATGACTCTCATCATTAAGAAACGGTAAGAATGGCCTTTATGAACTCACCACCATCAAACACGAATGATTGACAATGTGACGAACACCTATCAACGATGATCATGGACGTAGACTGACTGAATTGTTGACTAACTGCATTGACCAAGCGTGTATAAACCATCGACCAAAGGAGTTGGCTAACCATTGACAATTTAGCGCATGATTCACCACCATCAACCACAGTTGGTACATGGTTCATGGATTGTTTGTATTGGTTGATGATTCACCCACCGTCATCATGATAGCTGATTGGTGGTTGGTTGCCCATCCCAAAAAAGCAAAGTCGATTGAGTATCATCCCCAGGTATGGCTGACAATAGTAAGCCACATTCTGGGCTGATCCATCCAGCGAGCTTTGAAAATGAGTGAATTAGATAATCATGGCCTAGTTGGTTATAAGCAGTGATAGCTGGTTGTCAATTGAAACTAAGTCATCTAGATAGTCTTGAAATTTAGTCAACAAGTAGTTGGTGGTTGTAACCCAACCCCAAATCTTTGAAACCAAGTAGGTCAGGTACATGGTCGCAACAACTAATCATCCATCTGTGATTTGGTTGCTGATTTGATAATCAACTATTCAACCTTGTACTAGCCATCCATAGACAGTAGATCATTCACTAACCCAATTGGATATTTTACTGAATTCTACAACCATTATGATCACTATGTTCAGTTGATACTTTTAATGTTATGATCCCCAAATCAATATTCCACAACATCTAGCTTGTCATTCGAGTCATTCCAATGTACTATATTCCAACAGCTAAATTGCTAATATTTCACAATATTTCTATATAACCCAAATATTCCATCCCCAAGCCATCCCAAGTCTTTCCCACAATCTTTGAGATGACTTTGAGTTACAATACACAGACTATTTTGGCTATTTCCCAAATCCCAGTAAGGTTCTAAATCTTATCAATAATCCAAAATATATCCAAGGTTTATCAGAAAGTCTGGTAAGAACTAAGTATCGATTTGGGGCAAATACTTGATTAATTGAATTAAATCGGTTAGATCGGAAGTTACTGTTTCATAAGATTACCCTCTGGTAAACTAACATGGCACTGGAAAATCCAGCAATTATTGATGGTTTCCCAGGGTTTCTCTACAACATATGGTGATTTTGCATTGCTATGTTAGTTTACCAAATTGATTTTTGCCATGTAGTTAGTTTCATGGTGAAAAAAGCTGATTTTCTGCAAGGTCTGCAAAGCTCCGCTGAGAGACTGCAGCAGCTGGACACGTCGGGCATCTCGTCGGGGCAGGTGGAGGGCAGCTGGCTGGGATAGTCGAAGCCCATGCCTGGGGAAGGCGGAGATGGTGGTGCCTGGTGGTGGTGCCTGGTGGTGGTGCCTGGTGGTGCTTGGTGGTGGTCCATGGCTCATTTCGTTTGGTAATTGATGGGCATATCATGGTGGAGCATGGCTAAGCATGTTATAATCTAAAAAAGATGAGTGGCTTGATGGTTCAACAGAGTGGTGAGTGCATGATTCGCTCATGGTTCACTCAGCGGTAAAAAATACCGGTAATCTCGTTCATGAACCACGAGCCCTTGAAATATGCTGGTCGGTCCTTGCGGCGACAGGCATCTCAGTTTGTATAGCTGAGAAGCAAGAAATTTGAAGTTGCGATTGGCAACCAATTGTAATTCCAAATTGATCATCCGCTAGGACTGAATACGGTACAACGCATGCTTCCTTGGTGCCCGTAACCAACTAACAGCTGGAATGAACAGCTCACAAACATCAACATAGCCGGGAGCATCCAAAGGTTGTAATCATGCACTACCAATGGCGGTGCTTGACCACTGCCAGCCACTAACAACCGTCATTTGGTCACAATTAACACTGATTTGTTTGACCAATCTCAACCATATGAAACGATTATTACAAACCACTCTTTCTTCTTGCTAATGATAGTTGAAAGTGGTTAGCGGCTCATAAATGGCGTGATGCTACAATAGATTTATCGCTCATCGAAACTGAACACTAAAATGAACTGACCATCGACTGGCCATCACTATGTTGCCAGCGACTAGCAAACTGTTGCTAACTCACAGTTTTGATGATTACTAACAAGTGAATGTAATCATAAAGCTATTACTCACAGTAATAACCATATTGCCTGTTGCTAATTCACATCATCAAACAGCAACAACCATTTTGACACATCATTAATGATGGTTGGTGGTTTCAACCCTTTGAACATATTAACCAACCATTTGTTAAAATTTGCTAGTAAACATAAACATGAATTACCAGTTTACAAAAAAAACTAGTAAACATACATCACATTACTGGTTGGTGGTTTTAACATAACCATCAGTAGTAAAAAACCACCAACCAGTAATGATGGTTGGCCACCCATGACTTCCAAAGTGACCGTTTCCATCGATTCCACGGCTGTCATGTTCGCCCTTGAAGGCCTGGCAGGACTTCAAACATCGACTGTCCTGAAGCCAGCAGCTGCGCGTGTGCGACTCGGAACAGAGGAGTTTTGCTGATGGTTTCGCTTGATGTCACACGCGGATAACATCAGCAACCAAAATGGTGGATATTAGTTCATCTAATGTTTCGCATCAATAATATCAATCATGTCACTTATTACAAGTGGATTACAGTGACCATGACAAGACGACACATATCTGTGCCGGAAAAAGGGTGAATAGAAGATCATCAAATCTGATAATTAATTTGACACAACACAGCTGCCAAGTGTCATCCACCATGGACCTACAAGTATCTCTGGCTGAAACATATTACGAAACACTGTCAACCATCATTATATGATTTACCGTCTCAAAACCTTAACCACTGCAAACCAAAACTGATCAGTTGAGTTAATTCCATGACCACAGCTAGGGCCTCACCGGTGACCTTCAAACGTTGGATTCACCCTCCCACGCAGGCCCCATGGTCCTTTCTCCAGGCGCTGCTCCAGGTTTACGAGGAGGCTGCAGGCTCTGATCCAACTATTCATCAACTCCACCTGGAACGGTTGCGCAACGGGTAAGGAATGGCAAAGGGATCACTGTTGCTGATGGTGGTGAGTTTCAGCCACTTTTCTGGATGGTAAAAACTTGTTGGGTTGGTGAATAGGCCCTTATTGGAGGCTGATGGTCTTCGCCAGGCGGCCGGCCATGACTTTGGCCGCTGGGCCACAGTGTGCGGCGTGGATGTCCAACGGGGCTATTCACACATTAAACATGTGAAAAACAAATTGGGACCGGCCTGGTACCCCACCGAGGAGACACACTCCATGGCGAAACGACAGCCCTCATGGCTTCGGCTTTGCTTTGTGGACTGCTCGTGGTGTGCCGAGCCCAAATAGTCTCCGGATGTCTCCGGGCAATGCACATCGGGAGCGCCCATGTATTTCCTGAGTCGATCAGGCTGATCAAGTTGTGCTGCGCCCCCGAACTGAGAGTGATCCTTCCACCAACCTACTGCAAAGAGGTCACGGCCCCCTGTGTGCTGTGCTTGGAAGTCTGCCAGGATCTGGATGGCGACTAACCCGACTCAGCATCACCAGGAGCTTTGTCACGGAGAACACTGACAGCCGATGTCTTTCAACCGGCATCCAAAAACATCAGCTGCCATGAACTTGTAGACATAGAAATCGGAAATGGCATCATATTCAACTGGGCAAATGATCCTTGGGTGCCAAGTTTTCATGTTGCGGTGCTCATCATTCGGGAAATGGATCATCGTTACTCAAGCTGCAGGGGACAACCGTGTTCGGCTCGGAGCAGAAACTCCCATGTGGCGGAAAAGCAAAGCCCCCGAAAAACTGCGAACGGCGAAGTCCCATGACACTAGGTGATATCTTCCAAAACCATGTGGCAACCGAGGCTAGGAGGCTCCACCCGGTCGTTTGAGAGGGGATGGGCCAAGTGACTTGAGTTTGTTGGGATGTTCACCTACCCGTTTATTGGTTGATTCATGTTGACCCATGGCCCAAACGGTTATCATCAACCATCAGTTTGATTCTAACAACTATCAACCACCATTTGCACGCTGAAAATCACCAACTGATAGTTGTTGAACCAAAAGTTTATTGGTCCTTATCCTGGCTGGCGATAACCTTTATGACCCCCTTTCAAAAGAGAGCAGGGGACTGTGGTAGTATACTTTTGTGGTGATTTGCTCTGCTCCAGGTTTGCCTCAAACCCCAAAATTTCATTGAAGTGAACTGAAATGTGAAGATTTAAAATATATTTGTTGATTTCCTCGAGTTTCTTTTTTTTTGGCAGTTTTAGAAAAGTAGCAAAAACCTCAAGAAAACCAAAAAAACAAAAAAACCAAGCCAATGGGTAGTACAGGGTCTTGGGTCCATAGTCTTGGTCTTTTTGTTTTTTTGGTTTTCTTGGTGTTTTCAGTTTTTTTGTTTTTTGGTTTTCTTGTTTTTTTGGTTTTCTTGGTTTCTTTGGTTTCTTTCAGATTGGAGTAGATTGGTCGAAGCCAACAACTCCAGGTAGAGTGCCAGAGTGCCTGGGGCATAAGGTTGGATTTTTGTTGATTTTCTCGAGTTTTTTTTTGCTAGTTTTAGAAAAGCAGCAAAAACCTCGAGAAAACAACAAAAAAAACAAGCCAACGGGTAGTACAGGGTCTTGGGTCCATAGTCTTGTTTTTTTGTTTTCTTGTTTTTTTTGGTTTTCTTGGTTTTCTTGGTTTCTTTGGTTTCTTTCAGATTGTAGTAGATTGGCAAAGGCCCACAGAATTGTGGATACAGAAATATGAAATATCAATGATCAAATATGCACATGGTCAATTATTCAATGAGCAAATATCGAAGTAAAATGCAGAAAAACACGTACCACCGTGGTCCCCAGTTCTGATTCAAAACCAGCTATTGACTATTGACCATTACAATCCTGAAAAAAAACCATTATTTCCCTTATCAATCCCCTATTTAGCCACTACATTCTCCTATTCTCAACCATTATAATCCCCTAATTATCAATTCCTGTTGATCAATGGCCCATAGCCCAGCTGTTCGCCGCAACCGCCTCGCTAAGTCCCAGGGCAGGTCCGCTGTGGATCTGCCAAAGGTTGCCGCTGATGGCGGAGGTGCTCGAATCACATTCCTCGGTAGTGGGGGCAGTTGCGGAGTTGACCAAGAATGATTATAGTAGTTGGTGAATGATTTTAATACTAATCAGTATCTATAATTAATCAGTATTTGTAATTAATCAGTATTAGTAGTTAATGATTAGTGGTAGTGAATGATTAGTGGTAATTACGCGTTACTAGATTTAATGATATCAGTGCTAGTACTGAGATATTACTAGCAATCTTAATCATATTCACTGATAATGATTCAGAGTTGTCATTGGTAAGGTCACTCATTTAGATATTTGTGATGTGAATAATTATTACTCATAATATTAATAGTTACTATTCGGATATTTGTCGGTTGTTGGCTAAAGCTTGTTATCAAATTTGCGACCAATTAGTTGTCATTAGTTTGTTTTTTGAAAATAACCATTAATGACACTCACAAACAAATAGCCATCAACTAGCTGATAACTAATTAACACCCAAAAACAATAAACTAGTAACAACCAAACTACTTGGCAAGTGGTTCGTTGATAATGGTTTGTTAATATTTGGTTGTTAGAATCATCAAACAATAGCCGCCAACAAACTAATTACCAAATATGTAACCGGTCATCAAAACTGAAAACTAACTCAATTATCAACTAACCAAAACATAACAGAAATAATTACAACTAGTAAGAAAAACTCATGCCTACGAACCCAATTACCTGATTAAAACAAATAACCAAATAGTTGCTTCTTAGCAGCTGCTATAATTAAATACAATTCCTTGGTTGTAGTTGTTCTTGAAACCCGGTCCATGACAAATTCACTACGATACGGTTGGTGATGAGTAGTGGTGGTCATGGTTCATCATGATCTATCAATATTGGTACCAATTTTCAGAAAAACATTGGTGTGCGCACATGCAAACGTATGTGTGCACTTGGAAGTTTGTATGTTTGTGTGCGTGTATGTGTTGCATGAGGGTACCAAATCAAAATGATCCAAGATGCTTCAAAATCCTGAACACCGTAAATGCCCATTTGTCGAAGCAACCAAACTGATGAATCGGTGGGTTGAAATATCAAGGGGCACAGGATGCTAGCACACGACCTGGCAAAGCATGTCATCCAGCTGCCTGTGCAGCAGATGTCCCAGTGTGCTCTCTGAGTTCGTATAATCCACCAAAATCTGCCTTTGTTGTTGGTGTTGGTGGTTGGTGTGTTGTTTTAATTCGATGTCCACCGGCCTTGGTGTTGTGGTTGCTCGACAATCAAAAGACCTTCGTTGTTGGCTGTGCCAGGCATCACTTGACAAACACCTGTGGTTCCTGCTGCCGTGCACGTTCTGAGCCTTTGGCATGTGCCATTCAGCAGGATATGTCCGACGATCGTTGCCTATTATCCTCTGGATCTGACCACTAGTAAACACCTGGGTTCATCAATCCATGACTTCTCTGAGTCCTTATCAACCATCATCAACCACCAATCATCATTAGTCATCACTAACCCAGATTATTGACCACCTTTAGCCATTACCAAAAGCCATCATTTCTCAATCATAATTGACTTGACAGTGCCATCGTGAAGCACTAAAAACACCACCAGCCAGTATTGGCCGTTCACTAATGAACCCTCAGCAACCACTGGGTGTGAACCATCTAATGAACCATCATTAACCGGTGTCTTAGCGAATATCAGCCATCATCAACTGTTGTCAATCATACCCCATCGACCAAAACCATTTTTGAGCAGTAGTGGCAATTATTAAGCATCGCCATCAACCATCATCAAGATTCATTAAGCAACATTAAACCCCCAAATAAAAATCATCGCATTTGCCTTTCATCACCACCATTCAGTCAATCAGCAACCATCATTTCAAACTATTATCTGCAAGGATTTACCATCTATTGGCCATCACTAACCAGCATCCGCCATCATCAAACATCAATCAGTATTTCGTATAAATTATGAACCACCAATAATCTTTCACCATCAGCAAAATAGCCAACCCATCACAATTGGCCATCATTTACCATGACTAGTAGCCATCATTATCCATTATCTACATTGTGAAACGATGTTCAAACTAAATAGATCCATATGGGCATTAGGAAACTGCCCTTAAGGGGCGGTAAATCACAAGCTTTAAATGTATAGGTAAAGATGATGGCGGCTTAGCAAAATGTGTCTATCATTACGTCACCAACTCATTCACCAGCGACATAAGCAACTCATTCTTGAATATTCAACACAACTAATTTCCAATCATTCCTTTAACACCATTATGAACAATACTATTGATCAAATCCAACATAATCACAAATTCAAAATCATGATGGTGAATGGTTGGCCATTGTCAACATAAGATGATTGATCACAACCCAATTTAAGCAATACCGTCCTTGGCTTAACTCTTAACCATCATCATTATTAATGGCATTTAATAACCATCACTAATGATCAATATTGATTGTTATTGACCGTCATAATTCACTTTTACCAGTTGTACTCATTCAAAATCACCAGCCAACGTCCCGAATCTTTCTCGACCTAGGTGCCAAGTTCAAGGATTGGCAAAGGCTCACCACATCCACCTGCGCCATGACAAGCAGCTTGGGTGATGGTTGAGCAGCTGGGGGTCAGAGTTGGTTTTGGTTTCTCATGGTTCATCATGGTGGTTTACGGTGGTCCGGAATGGTGCTCGGTAAGGGTGGCTAAAAGTTTTGGTGGCTGATGTTGGTGCATGCTGGATCGTGGTCAATCAATAGCCAAGAATAGGGGTAGTGAACCAACAGTAGCTATGGTAGTGGGACAGCTGAGAATCCATCTGGTCAAGCAACCATGGTGGTCAATAATGGTAGTGAGCACTGGTGGCTAATGATGGTGGTTAGTTAATGATGATTGATGGTTGATGATCAGAAATGACAATAATCAGGGGAGATCCAGTTGTTGATCAACCACGTGTAGCTGGTACATCACTGGGTACTGGGCTGGTAAAACTCAGGGACCCGTTACAAATATGGATTCGGCCTCAAGAGCCATGGGCAACAAAGGTAATAGTCATTACTCAAACGGGTAGTTTCCTCTTGCAGTAGCCACAGGTGGATATATGCAAAAAGAGTAGGAGATACTTGCCAGTCAGTGTTGAGGGATACTGCCGAAACATCATGGAGGCTTTTTTTTTTCACTCGGTCCTCGTGTTTTCTGGTTGGCTATATCTCTATGGGCTGCGTGAAATCGAAAGTTGTCATGGAGGCTAACTACTAATCTTAAGCATAATCTAACCATAGTGGAACCCTATAATGGCTGACACTACTTATCCCCCATCATGTTTCTGGATGATGATATAGATAACACCACCAAAATGGAGCAAAAACAACCATGGCCTGATCAGTTCTGACATTATCTGAATGGCCATGAGTGGGTGCTAGTGGGTTGCCCTATGATGGGCTTATCCATGGCCATGGTGCCCCCTTGGCCCATCCCCACTGGTCATTTTCAATAGGGAAACCAAGCCTCCAAGAATATTCCGCAACGAGCACTACTCAACTCTCATCAGCCAGCAGTTGAATCAACAAGCTAATCACTAATCAACTAACATCAACTAACATCAACTAACTAATCAACTTGACCACTAATCAACTAACCAACTCATCAAGTCACCAAGCACCAAACCAAACTCTCCAACCTTTCACCACGTCTTGACCACCTCGCCCCTGCCCCTTCCCCTTGGATCGGTGCACGTCCCGCTGGGTGCCCCCCACGGCATTGGCCAAGCGCGGGATACGCAGCGTCACCGTGCCGCGCAGCGCAGCGCCCAGGCGCGAGGGGCAACTGGTGACCCAGCCGTGCCTGGCACAGCTGAGCGTAGCCGTGGCCCATCATGACTTAAGGCTGGTTAAGGCTAGTTAATAATGGTTAATGAAGGATGGTGATTTTGATGGTTCGTGATGGTTAATAATGGTTGGTGATGGTTAATGATGGTTACTGAAACTGCTAATGATCATGGTTAACGATGGCTAATGATGGTTAATGATGGCTAATTTGCTTGTTTATGATGGTTCATGATAATGATGGTCATTGTTTGTCATTGTCATCAATGATAATGGTTAATGATGGTTGATGATGGCGGACCTTAATAGGCTGGCTAATGATGGTGAATTTTGACGGTTCATCGTGGCCTAATGATTGGAGTGTTGAATGTTGTTGTGGTTCATGGTTACGTCCTAGGTTGCTAATGATTAAACATGGTTGACAATGTGGGTTATTGATGGTGAATTTGCTGACTCCACATAGGATAAATCTGTGCCAGTACCACAGTACCGCTGCCAGTAGCTATCGGTCATACCTGTCTGGGCTCAACAACCTTTTCACCAAAGCAAGCAACTAAGCAGCTAATGTGCTTAAATCCCCAAGCAACTTTTCAATTGCACCCCGAACTTCATCAAACGCCACGCCATCCCCCAAGCGCTTCTGCAGAAACATTACTGCTTGTGTCTCATTTGCTTCCTCTTGTCTCAAATGTGCCAAGGTGCACGGGTCATGAAACCACGGTGGGAATTTAACCATCTTAAAAGAATAGTGGAAACGCACCCTTCCCTTGTCGATTTTCGAAAGACAGTGTCGGCAAATGGCAAGTTTGCTGGACACCTGAACACCCACATCGACCAATCCCAAGGTGCTACTGCAGGATGTTTTGACTTTCGGTTTCACTTCACCTGACATTGTTGCATTTGCCTTTGGCACATTTTCATTGCGAAGATCTGAATCTTTGTCCATCTCATACTTTTGACAAGAAGACTTGATTTGTTTGGCCTTTCGGGAATCTGTGGCACGTTAGGCAGCAGGAACGTTTTGGCCACAATAAACCACTTGATGGTTGTATTGCATCAAAAATTGTCACAAAGTGGACATTGCCGGGTCACCAACATCCTATTAATGCTGGCACAAAACATGTTGAACACCGCCAAACAGCTACGCATGGCTACTTACCCAACACTTGCACTTGCCCAAAAACTGCCACGGAGGCTTACAGCTCCTGTACACAATTTCGAGTTTCAGTGGCTATTCTTGGCCAGCTTGTCCAAAAACAAATGCGAGACGTTGGCTGGGAACCCACCCTGTTCACCATGGTCAACAGTCGATGATGATCAACCAATTAGCATGCCCGTTAGAACCTATTCTGAAGCCATTCTCAATTCATCAACCACTACTTTATAACCATTGTACAACCATGATCATCCAAAACTCAGGGTGGTTCACAATGGTTGCTATTGTGCAATAGTTGCTTGATTGATAAGTTGATACATTCTATAGTATTGGTTGATTATTGCATAAGTTAATCCCGCTGTAGCTGGATATCATCCAACACTCAATGTTATTATCAACCCTGGTTGTACATCATTACTTCGCGTATGATACCACCATTACTCACCATCAATCGAATTGAACCTGTTTACTCACCATGGTAATTACCATCATAACTCACCATGATTGACCTCAACCCACCATCCACCCCACCCCGACGGACACCTGGGTGAGGAGGCAAAACCGCACCTGCCAAGTTTCGAAGCGATGGGGGGTGCGACCCCACGAGGGAGGGGTTGAGGATCATCCGCCTTTGGATCAAGTTTCAGAGCTTGCAAACATTTTTTTCTTTTGAACATATTTGATGACCTTGATTCATGAAGGAATTTGAATCGCTTCTATTGCTTTGATTCATGAATGCTTTCTGAATCGCTTCTATTAGCCACTTGATGAATGCTATGCATCACCATAGCTATCAACAAGAATTCATCTGGGGATCATCCGCCAAACTTTTGTTGATACAGGGGAAGAAAACATGATCAACTTCGGCAAGGCTATCCCAATATGGCGTTGATCGCATTGGAGTTGAAACCCTGGGATAGACCGCCTGAAATTCCTCCGTCATGCGTAGCAACCACCATTGTCAACACTGTGTCACCAGTAAGCAGCCATGATACCCAGCCCAAGGATTATTGGCCAATTGCTGATTGACCAGCAACAGTTGTAACCAGCCACAGCAATCCTCTGCTAATTAACCGGTAATGGTGATCAGCCAGTATTGTTGGTGATTCACCGTTGACTAGCCGACCAGGACCATCGTGGTAATTATCAACATAGCCACCGTGATTTGCCACTGTTGTCAGCATGACCGAGTTCGTGATTTCCAATTCTTAAGCAGCTATTGAGAGTGCCGAAGCGCAACCGATCATGAGCAACGTCAAAAGCACAATGAGCAATGATCAACCATCAAAATGTCATAGTTTCTGCAGGTACGGCTATCATCGTCATCAACCTCCAGTGTTGCTTGTGCACCATCAGCCATGTGTGTCCACCTCCATTTCACCAGCACTCAATCATCATCATATCATCATCCCCAACACTCCCCGAGCCTCAGCACCATAGGTCCCCCCACGGGTCACAGGTGCAACAGGGGTCTGGTCCATGGTCGCCCACCCACGTCCGGTGGTCGCACCTGTCATCGGTGGCTTCGGCTACGCTCTTCATGGCTTTGGCCAAGCGTTCGTAGAGCTGCTTCAACTCCTCAGCCGGCGATGATGGCAGCAGGTTGCTGCAGGTTTGGTGCTTTTTGAGGGTGAAAAATGATGGTTAATGATGGTTTATGGCGTGGTTACTGATGGGTTATAGCATGGTTATTGATGGTTAGCATGGTTATGATAGGGAATAGAATGGTCCAGGATGGCTTGTAGAATCAGCATTTCCCGAGCCACAGGCTTACCACCATAGCTAGATCACAAGGGGTCCCCCCGGGCTTGGATTGAATGGCTGGAGCTCAGCGTTGATGCACGGTTGGGATATATATATAACCAACCATGATGTCCCTAAGCTGGGGATACACTCACTCAGCATGGAGGGTCAAAATATGAAGTAAAGTGCGCAATTTTTCATTGCCATTGGGAGCAATAACTTTAGTATATATGTCGTAGAGTACTTGATCATATGCATTTCATTGTTCCCAGGGCGAGGGTGTGTCAAATATAATGTTCACATATGATCACTGTACGATATATGCAACCAAGCAATACAAACATCAACATCAACCAGGGATTTCGACGCTACGCTGCAAACGTGTCTCCAACACGAAGCTCAAATCTCCTACTCTTGATAGGCAAGCAGGCTATTGTCAAACATGTCAAACATAATCGTCTCCAAGAAACATATCGGCGTTGGATTGCTTTTTCAAGGATTGTACTTTCTCCTAGAGTAGAATGGGTAGGACACACACACACACACACACACTTCTGAATGTAAGATCTGATTTTGCAGAATGTAAGGGAGTTTTGTTTCCAAACGCAAAGGGAATCCACCACGTCGTCTTCCCACTACTCCCGGCTCTCACAGATCGGAAGGAGATCGGAACAGCGCAGCTTGGCTGCCAAGACACGCAACCCTCCTGGCGCGCGAAGAATCGAAAGTGGTCCTCTTCGTTGCACCAGATGTACACCCCAGGCGTGTCCTTGGGGCGTCAGGTGTGGCACAGCCGCATGGCGACCGCGCCAATGTGGTGCTTGCTCAAACCATAGGGGAACCCCCAAAATGGTTGGTTCTTCACTATAAATGGTCAATAAACTGGATGATTTCAGGATACCCGATGGGATGCCTTGGATTCTGCCTGTGCGATACTCCTGTGGTCACAAGGGTGGAGTAGATTCAACATGGATGATGATACAACTGGGTTCATATTGCCCCATATCAATCAGCCGTGATCCTTCTGACACTTCACATCAGAACCATTAGAATCCACAATGCTTGGGCGCAAATTTCGCTGAGCAAGTTCAGAGAGGGACTTCTCAATTTTCAACCATTATTATCAACCATCACTAACTACATTAAACATTATTAACATCATTAACCACCATTAACCATCATTATCGACCACCATTCGGGATTATTCACCATCACCACCCATCACTAACCATTCTTAACCACCATTCACCATCATGATTCGCATCATCAACAGCTGGATCTCCCAACATTTTCCACCAACGCCTTCATCGCTGCCGCCCAGTCTCGCAGACAAAGACGCCCCGGGCATCGGGCCAATGTCGTCCAAAGCCAGCTGCCAGTTTGATCTTGGAATCCGGCTCCGTCAGAAGCATTCCAACCTCGATCGGTCGAGTGCTATCCAATTGTCGCCTGCAACTTGGTGTGTGGCTTTGTGGTGGTTTTCCTCAAAATAGGGAACCCAAAAAATGGTTTATCAATATGAACAGTTTAATATTGGATGATTTGGTGGGTATCCCGATTTTGAGAAACCACCATGTAAAGGATCGCAAATGCAAAATCACTCTCTCTCTCTCTCTCTCCAAATATCCTCTGCAGATATATATATATATATAAACAAAGACATAAGCAAACAAATTTGTCCACATATGATTCTACGTAAATATGTGACACATGTTACATGATACACTGACATATTTAGACACACACGTATACACACACATATACACAGCTTTCTATACCTGGGCAACTGGATTGTTGCTGGTTGATATAGCAATGCTTAGTGGACTATGGGCCACCAAATTTCCGCACAAACATCGCAAACAGGCAACTTTTGATAAATGCCGCATTACTACCATTAAACAACATGGTAATCTTTGGTGCTACTGGGACACCATATTTCTAGAATTACCATCTGGGCTGTAGTCGAAACCCTGTTAGTAAATCTTGATCCTAAAGTTTTGGTTGGCTAATAGATGCGGCGGTCATTGTCAAAAAGTCATTAAAGATAGAACTCTGATGATTGTTGATGTCTATGACAGTACCTCTGCAAATCTTGCTGGGTCTGGTTTCCATGCTGAATCTTTTTACTCGGACGACGAACTGGAGGAATCTGAGCTGGAACTAGAACCGCTGCTGCCAACACTCTGATCATTTGTTTTTCTTTGATGAACATGTGAAGGAATAAAACATAGGACTCTGATGATCATTGATGTTTATGATGGTACCAAAGTGGCTTGGTTTGCCAACGGGTGGGTACCTGACTACTCGGGGCACTTTTGGGCATCGCTGGAGGCATCGAGAAGCATCGCTAGAGGCATCGCTGAATACAAGGTCATTCCTGACATGCTTTCCATGCCAACATGTCAACAAGTATACTCACCATATAGTACCTGAGACTACAAATGGGCATCGCTGAGCATCGCTTACCTAAGAACTGCTTCTTTTGAACTCCCCTACAACCACAAACAGTTGCGGCGGTCTTCATCACGGAAGTATAAAAACAAGTTTGGGTCATGCCTTTACTAAACGTATTAAACCCGGGTTTTGATTCCAACCCATCTGGGCATTTGGTGGTTTCTTAAAATGGGGGTACCCCCAAATCATTGGATACTATTCATTTAGTAATCAACCATTCATTTTTGGAGTTCCCAGATCAAAGAAACGAACATATTTGGTACTTGACTCCAACTTTTCCTGGGGGTTGGTACACCACGGCCCCAAATTGGATGCGACTTGTTTGAGTCCCTGCGATCCCCGCACTCGCCAGCGAACCATTGGTTGTCAAAGAGCAAACTGATTAATTGGTTATCACCAACTATGAGTAGCTGGTGGATCACCAACAATGGAGTATCATAATTACATTGTCCCCAACAGTGCGATAAAAAGAGTGGTTGACAAGCAATTCAGAACGGATGCTCAGCACTCCTGCCTCCTTCAATCTTGATCATGTTGATCGACACGATCAACAACAAAAGCTAGTCGGGTTCATGAACAGTGCTGGCTTAATTGCTGGTCCATATGAGTCAAGGGCCTCACATCCCATAAATGACCCTGCACTAGCGATGTTCATCAACCTCCGGGAAATGATAGTAAAATCTAGAGGAAACATCCTAAATGTAGAGGAACCCCCCTACAATCGGTGGTCAAAACATGGGTTTCCTAAAGAAATTTCTACATTTCCTATCAACCAACCCCAGTGACTACCAGGTTTCTTGGATGCTTGGTGGGCCTACTGCGGTCGTCACGCCACGGACGCCCAGCGACTTTGCGTAACCTTTCCTCTTGGTAGGCGGCCATGCCGATGGGCCGCGCCGCACAGCTCTTGGAGCCTCCTTCCGGAAGCGCCACGATTGGCGAAAGGTCAGCTGCAACCAGTTGGGTAGGTGCCAAGCCATGGTAACCAATAGGCCCCACCAAACAATGATCAGTTTACAAATGGAAACTATTGGTGAACTGGGGGTGCCACTAGTTTGGAACATACCCAGTTTACATGGAAAACTTTCGCCATAAAACTGCCTGCTCCAGTCACCAATCCATGCGCTCTGAATCACCATCCATGATTCAGTGTTTTTATTTCACAGTGACTGACATATTTTCGGAATCATTGTCAATCATCATCCACCAATATCCATCATTCTCCAGTCACTTAATCATCAACCCGATAGTTGTTCAACCACTATTATTGCTTTTTCCCCCTATCATTAACCATTATATAATAGTTCCAGCCCCTAGAAGACTCTTGTAAAACCACCTATTAACCACTATACGTAATCCACTATAGAACATGACTAAAACCATCAGATCCAACATGGCTTCGCCAACGACTTCCACTCCAACGCTTCCCCTGCCGAGGGACGTAGCGGCAGATAGGTCCCGCGCAACTTGGCAGCGGTTAAGATCTGCTCGACTTGGCGGCGTTCTGCTTGGGTGCAGCACATGGGCATCTTGAGACCTGCCATGGAAGTGAAGGATGGAAGGTGATGGATGGGCAGTGATGGATGGGTAGTCATTGTGCTTATCAATGGGTGGATATGGTCAGCGATTGTGGTTCATGATGGTTAGTAGCGATATTCGTGTTTGGGATACGTGAAACTGACCTCACACACGTCTAGGCCTCTGCTTAGAAACAAGTGCGAAAGTGCGAAAGTGATTGATTATGGTTATCAATGGTTGTGGTGAGTGACTATGGTGAATGATGAGTCAGTATTGTTGATGGGTAGTCATGATGGTTGGGAATGATAAGTACATATGGTTAATATTGGTTAATGAGGATTAAGAATGGCTAGTAATAGTTGTGGTGTCGAATGGTTAGTCATTGTGGCTATAGGGTGCAAGGATGAAGAACGGAAGAAGTCAGTATTGTTTGTAGTGGTGAGTACTTGTGGTAAGAGTTAGTGATTGTGGTTGGTATTGGCCAGGCATTGTGCTTATCAATGCTTCGTGCTTATGGTTTGTGATTACGCTTAATGATGGTTGGGTAGTCATCATGGTTGGGAATGGTTTAGTCATTGTGGTTAGTAAAGGTTAGTCATTTGGTTTCATGCCTGCTAAGAATTGTGGTTACAAATGGTTAACACATGTCGTTAATAACAGCTGATTTATGTTGGTTTAGTAACAATCATGCTTAGCACTGGTAAATTTTGATACTACTGGTTCGTCATTATGATTTATGAGGGTTACTAGGTAGTAACTGCGATTGACAAGGGCTAGTCATTGTGGTCAATGATGGTTTAGGAATCATCCTTAGTACTGGCAAATATATTTATTCATGGCTAAGAGGGGTTAGTCACAATGGTCAATGATGGTTCAAATTTATGCTTAATGATACTTAACAAAACTTGGTTGATCAAGGTTAGTAATCGTTAAACGTGGTCAATAGTGGCTACTAATGGTTAAGAAAGGTAAGGATGAATAGCCCGAATAGTGGTCAAATAATTATGGTCCAATAATTCGCTTGATGATGGTCAATCATTTCAAACAATGGTTCATTGTTGTTACGCTCCGGCCAACTAATCTGGAAGCAGAATATCCGTTATTTTACCATGGTTTTACATGTAAAAATCGTGATTTTGAGCTTCCAGGTGATTTGCCAGAGGGTAATGAATGAGATTGACCAGTTTGAACCAGGTTGAGCATTCATTGACCAAATGATGGTTGAGCATTCATTCCAGGCTTAGTTCATGCTGGTCAATGTGAGCCTTTCTTCGCTTGCGCACCGGACGTCGCAGTTGCGGGGGCTGTTGCGGTAACTGTGGGTCACAAGGAGGTGCCATGGCTGCTTCGTCAAATGCCATGGGGGTCTGTGCATTGGATCTAAAGGTTGGTCAATAACGATGGATCAAAACCATTAGCTATTGATTAACCATTAGCTATTGATAATCACCAGTATGAACCAACCAATAATCAACCATTAATAACAATAAACACTGACCAATTAACCATTAACCATTAGCTATTAACCAATATGGCTGTGGGTCAGTTCACCCCTTAGTCCCCCTGGTTCCCCAATCATTAACCAGGCTGCTTCCCTGATTATCACTGGTCATTGTCCCCGATTATTGGTTGGTTTAGAGCTTGACCCATAGCCACATCTGAATAACAATGCCATCATCATGGATAACATGGTTGATAGATCAAATTTTCTGGATCATGGATAACAATCGAGAATACTAGCCGATGGGAATCAATGGTAGTACTCAAGGTCAGCAAAATTCAACAAAGCTTCATTTGTACAGAAATAAACCCGCCATTTTTGGGGTCTCCTATTTTGAGAACCACCCAAATTGTATCTGCTTCCTTCTGTCATGGCTTCCCATGTTATCCAGGGTCAATGCTCTGGATCGAGGTACCAAGCTTCCACAGCTGTTGCGAGGTTGGTCATTGCCCTTTGGCTGGGACAACAAACAATCGAAAACCGGCAAACAAACAAATCAGTCACTGCAGCTGCAAACTCGTGATTTTCATCAGTCCAAGCAACTTTTGCCAAACTAACCCTTACTGTTTAACCATTCACGATTAAACCAATACCAGAAACCATATATACTTAATCAATCATCATCAAATAGCCAATACAAATACGCCATTACTACTACCGATACTTAATCAATATTAATCATCAATCATCCATGCACTAACCAATTGTACCCATCAACTAGTGCTAATCCACTGGCTAATCAATGCTCATCATCTCAAAAAAGACAATCCAGTACTCCACTACTGGCAACCAATGTTCAATCATCAAACAATCATCAACTAGTAACCACCAATCTTACTCATGGCTATTTGTTACTAGTTAACCATTTGTTGTTAATCATAGCTTATTGATGATCAACCAATCATTTCAATCATTAGTTCACCAATCTTAGTCATCACCAATCCCAACCCACTGATCCATGCTGATCCCACGGGTGCCTTGGACGTTTCTCCGGGCTTCCAAGGAGGTGAAGACCACGTAGCACCCCGTGGAGTCCACGGCATCGTCGGAGATCTTCGTCACATCCGCGTCCGCGGCTGCAACACGGCCCTGCTTGGGGTAGCCCGGATTCAACGCGGCCTCGGGTAGTCAAGGCGCGTTTTGAACTTGTGAGATCTAAGATTTCTTTCGCTATTCGATGCCATATTGTTGAATCTCTATCAATTATATATGTATATATATATATATATTGTATTTTAATCTCATCATATCATTTGTTGATACTACTAGTTGTGGTAACCATGCAACTTATTGTGCATGTATTAGAAAACAAATCATATCGATCATATCTATCTATTTACACTTGCAAACACATCTTGAGTACGTCTATGCCTGGTGCGCTCATCTGTACATTGATCTAGTCAGGGTCACATCGACTTAGGAATCACCCAAACAAATCTATCTAAGTGGGTGATTCTGCCCCTAGAACAATGCAACCCCCCCTAGTCAATCTTAGGGTTAGTGCAATCCCCCAAAAACACTTTCTATCTCGGGGGTTGTTCTGCGACATGGTGAGCGCGAGGGCTTGAATCGGTGTATCCACTGAGCATGCTACCTCAAACCGCTCCCAGTGATGCATTTTTTTTCCCTGTGAGCTAGGCAAATGGGCTGGGGTACCAGCACAGAGGTCAGTGGAAAAGCAACCACCAGATCACTCTCAGCTTATGAAAGAGTAGTGGGTACTCAAACAGGACATGGGTGTTCCTCAAAATAAGGAAAGCCGCAAAAAGGCTGGTTTATTACTATAAATGGTTGCTAAAGGATGATTTGGGGGTCCTATTTTAAGAAACCATCACATATGGACCAGTGAATCATTGACACAGAACAGCAGTAAACTGCTTTTGATGGGCTGCTGAATCCCAAGCTGTAGATCCTCAGGGTTGAGTTTGCTGCTGTCCATGTCTGTTGGGTTTTGGTGTATCACATCTATCTGTAGATGTACGAATAAATACGGAAGCTACGTACATATATAAGATATCTATTATACAAAGACAAATAAAATGGATGTGCTCTCCAACTATCTCCAACAGTCCGAGAAAGTGCCGACACCACTCCATCATTGCGAGTCACATCATTCATGAACTCATCAACAACTTTCCGAACTCCCCACGCCCGACATCAACCAGGATTGCACCCCTCCCAAGTCAGCCATGCGATGCGTCTGCCCAGCTGCTATCAATGGGTCGAAGAAGTCTTGAAAAACTTCGTAGGACTCAACATCGCCTGTTGGCGAGCCATGGAGCGATCTTGTGCTTTGGGGGTACCATGTATTGACATACCCAAATCATGATTCTCATTTGGTGGTTTCTCAAAATGGGGAGCCACAAAAATGGCTGGGTTATTACTATAAATAGCTAATAATGGATGATTTGGGGGTACCCCTATTTTGAGAAACACCCATTTGGAAACTATAGATGATGCGTACTCATTCGGTGTTTTTTGGAATACCGTGGAATAACCATCAATCTGCCGTGGCACCATGGACAAACCATGCCTTGCTTCACTGCTGTTGGTTATAGCCAAAGCAGCCAGCATTCAAATGGGCGCGGGCACGGTACTGACTGTGACTGGCTCTACTGGTCGGTTGATGGTCACCTATCAACAGTGATTACTCAGCAGTTTTGGCGACCTCTCATTGCTCCTTCCATTTTTCATGCCCTTGATCCTAGAGTTTCAAAATCCTTCCCTGAATTCCCTTTCAGATTCAAAGAAATCTCCAAAATTGATCATTAGAGTCGCTGACACAACTTAGAACCAGGTAATACATCATGAAAAGGATTGAACACACCTATGAACCACATAAGAGTCATGGGTCTTGGGAGACCCATCCCCTTTTCACTGCAAATGATTGGTCATTTAACAACTGAAGCTTCGATGGTTTACACAGGTTCTTCTTGCTACTGGGGCACCTTCACAAACTAGGTAAATCATGGTAAATCACAGTAAATCGTGGTGAATCATAGCAAAAACGATCACAAGACATATCAAAAAGCGATCAAAACATCTTTAGTATCCATATGGTGGTTTCTCATCATGGGGGTACCCCAAAAATGTTCGGTTTACCACCATAAACGATTAATTCCTTCATGATTTTGGGGGGTCTCCATGGTCCTGCGAACCCCTCATATGTGTGGTCGAAATGATTTGTCCTCAAGATGGCCATTGATAATGGGCATTATGTGCCCCAAGAACCATTGATATTGTGGCCATATCCTGAAAAATACACCAAAAAATTCACGGCACACATCAGCCCAGCCCCTCGTCAGCACCGCGCCTGCATAAGCGCCCGCCACCTTCACCAAGGGATGCCCAGGGCAGTCCACAGCCGCCTTGATACACTGAGCCAAGGTCACGTCCATGGAGGTACCTGGTGTGGAGGTTGGGACACCAAGGTGCTGAGGAAGGATGGTTAATGGTGGTGAATGGTGATTAATGAGGATTTATAGTGGTTTAATGGAGATTCGATGGTGGATTAATGGTGTTTTAATGGTGGTGAATCATGTTTGTTTATCATGTTCAAAATGGTGACTTGATGGTGGTTCAACGGTGGTTTCATGGTGGTTAGTTGAGGGTTTAATGGTGGTTAGTGGTGGATTGATGGTGGTTAGCGGTGGGAAATAATTTGGTTAATGATTTGGTGAATGACGGTTTATAACATGGTTGATGATGATGATGATGATGATGATGATGATGATGATGATGATGACTATCATGGTTTATGATGCTGAATGGTTGGTTCATCATGATTGATGCTCCAGTTGATTCACGAAAAATGATGGTGAACAAATGGTTTCCAATCTGCTGTCAGTGAGCCCATTCACCGTTAAACTTCAGCAACTCTGTCAGAAAAGTCATGATTGCAAAATTGCAAAGCCTTCGCCAAACTTTACCAGCCTGAACCTTCACCAACTTTCACCAACCACACCCAACCATAACCGGCCTTCACCTATCTCCACTTCACCAGCTAACGCAAATCATGATTGGTCCAACCTTCACCGAACTTCACCAACCTGAAGTCTAACCAATCTTCACCAACCATAGCCTTCACCAACTTTCACCAACCACAACCATCAT
>VSDK01011285.1:243979-290734 GCA_009767595.1 Symbiodinium kawagutii | reverse complement strand
CCCCTCCCCAGCACCCCGCCCGGGGCTCACGCAACGCAGCCAGGCGCGGCAAGGCTTCGGCCAGCTGCGGATCCCGCAGCAGCTCCATGGCCACGCTGTTGTGCCGCGAGATGTCCTCGGCCACGTCGTGGGGGGCGCCGTGGTGGGGTGGTCGTGGCTTTTTTTTGGGATGGCTATAACCAGATATAGCTAGATATAGCTAGATATAACCAACTAACGACCAACTCTTGATCATTTTTGGATGGTTTTTTTGGATGGCTTAATCACTAGATGTAACTAGATATAACTAGGACAAGAATCTAGTATTTAACCAACTAAGATATAACCAACTAAGGATGGTTTATTAAAAACCAGCCATAGCTAATTGAAAAACTAAGGACCGATATAACTAGATTGGTTTATTGACCAACTATGACAACTATATAACCAAAAATGGTATAACCAACTGTGTAACCATGGCTTATTGACCACTTATGGTCATGGCTTGGTTGAAAAACTAACGACAGATAGAACTAGATATAAGCAACTAAGGATGGTTTATTCAAAAAACGACTTGATAAACATGTAATCTTGATTGGTGAAAAGTTTATCTAACCGCTTATTGTTGGTCATGGTAGAGATATTCGTAGAGATATAACGCGATAAAACCAACAATCCTGATTTAACGTGATAAAACCAACAATCCTGATTGGTTGGATGGGAGTTGATGATGGTTGATGTTGGTTGATGGAGCACCTTGCTATCATGTTGGGATAGAAGCGATGCGGCAATGTTGGTAAAGGTTGGTTGGACTTGGACTTGGTCGGTAGATGATGGCTGGTTGAGGTTGATGATTCACGGGTCATATTGGTGACCGTTGATTACCAACCAATGATGGATTAAGTAGTAATGGCTAATTCAAATTGAGAATGGGTACCGCTTGTGGCCGGTGGTTAGCAGTGGCCAATAAAAGTGTGCTGTTGTCGCTTCATAAAGCAGCTTTTATCTGTTGCCCTGTGGTATCCCTTTGCTCTGCCTCAGCTACCGGGCCGGTTCCACACTCGGTAGCCTTGCCTTCATCTTAGGTAGGTGTCCCCGTATGAGATCTCCACGATCGAGCGTGTCGCTGTGGACTATCCACCGGTCACAAGGAACTTCGCTAGTGCCAACATGACCAATGAATCTGGGTACAGCGCTGCAATGGAGAGCCCATTCGCCAGCCTCAAGCCGGGAATATCCCCGTTTGCCTTGGGGGTGCGCGCCTTGCTGCTCAGAGTTCCTGCGACCCCTTCGGCGCGGAACATGTGCGTGGAGCGCAACTCAAACCACGGCATCCCCGTGACTGGTCGCGCAACGCACTCACGTTGCTGCCCAGGCACAAGTGCCTTCGCAGCACTTCTGTGGCCGGGTCCCGCTCTGTGGAACTGGCTATTGTGGCCGCTCCCACGGGGGGCGGCGGCTGCACCGCAACTTGGTTGTCTGTGGTTGTGTTGTTGGTGGTTGTTTGTGGTGGTCGTCGTGGGCGTGGAATGAGGATGGTGGCATTCATGGCTTCATGGCGCTTCATAATGCTTCATGCATTTTGATGTCTATATATCTTTGTTTGTTGGTTTGTGTAGGCTTGTCTATCTGTACGTTTGAATTAATTAACACGTTTATATAATTGTTTATTTGAACTTATCACACACACACACACACTTATATACATACACGCACACGTATTTTGAGACGGTATGCAGACCTGTCGCGGCCGACTGCTGCGCCGGGTTGAGGAATCTGACCACTTGCATAGCAATGGCATGATTCACTACCCGTGAAATAGCTATGGTGAACAACCAACCAACTACCCGTGAAATGTGATTCATCCATCATGTTTCTACGGATAGTTGGTTGGTCACTCTGATACTTCAATGTTTTTTCACCTATGGATGAAAATAAACGCGGTACACCAAAGAATAAACCAGCAGCATAGAGGCATGATCGAAGGGAAGCAAAGGATTGCACATAATTCAACAGCTTTTGGACATAGTTGGTGAATGGTTCTTCACCGCCAATGGTGATCAACAATGATGGCAGCCGTTATGACGGAAAAACAGGGGCTACAGAAAACAATATCAAGAAGACAGCCGTTGTGGCTTATAGTTCCCTTGCTAAAAGTTCGAACATGTGACTGGCTTTCTCCCCCCAAACGCTAGAAATCTAAGTTGCTTCATTGCTGCCTGCATCAATGCTGGATCTAGGCACAAATTCGATAAACTTTGGTGCGTCCCCTCAGCCATTGTCAAATTGATGGCAGCTATTTGAGAACCCAAGAGTTTGCTGGCTCAATTCGCCGGAGTTGTTTTGAAGATAGTTGATTTTGCAGACAAAGCCGAACCTGTTGACTGCGAGATTTCTCACATCTGTTTGTCCAAGTGTGACAAGAGCAAGCAATGCATCCTTAAAACCATTCATTGATTGACTAAGACCAACTATGCACGGTTGATTGATACTTGCTTGATGGTTGGCTATGGGTCACTTCACCCTGTACCTCTCTTGTTGGTGATCATACCCCATGAAAGCTGGTTGCTCAAGGCCTTGACCCATAGCCATCTGAACCATTGCTGATTCCTTGACCCATAGCCGTCTCAACCATTGCTGATTATTCTCTCAATTATTCTCCACTATCGATGGCTCTGACCCCTATAAAACTGAGATTCATGTTAACTGTTGGAGGTTCATGTTGGAGCCATCTCAGTTGTTAGTATCCCTTGGTAATTCTATAAAACCCCCCTATGATGGTTGATGGTTCATGGTTGAGAATGGCTACCCAGGGACCCGTTGCAGCTGGACACCTCCCCCCCACCAGGCTGTTGCGGATGCAAAGGGGCGGCTTCGCCAAGGCTCGGGCAGCGGGAAGTCCTTGAAGCCGGGCAGGGCCTCGTCTCCTGGTGACCAGCTGTGGCTGCTTGGTCACCTGGTCATCTGGGTGCTTTTCCCATGGTCATAAGGTGGTCAGAACCATGGTAAAGCATCACAACCATCAGCTAATTACCAGCGAATCAATGCTCATCATGGTAAAATAAGCGAATGATATTGGCTAACAGGGTCAGAACCAGCTCTGCCAAACGGATTTATCTTAATGTTGGAACGAACAATGACAACTGGTTGGTGGGCAAACTTGCCCCATTCCAAGATTATGCTCCTGAATTGGAAGCCATCATCCCAAAGTGGTAGAATCATACTTCACCATTGTTAAACATCATTATACAACCGTTGATACCAACGATCATTCACCATCATTCACCATGAATCAGCCCCTATCAACCACTATTCACCAATAGTTGCTCACCAGCCAAAGCATGGTGGTTTGCTTCAGACATTCAAGCTGCATTCGAGTGACGCAAGGCCAGCATTTCCCTGCGCCTTGATGACCACTGTTGCGGCTAGTGGTTGATCATCAAGCATTGGCAACTGCTCAACAACCAGTTTTTCACAATTTTTTTTGGGTTCTTAAAATAGGGGTACCCCAAAATGGTTGGTTTATTGCAAAAATGGTTGGTAAAGGATAATTTTGAGGGTCCCCTATTTTGAGAAACAACCATTTTGAACTCACGTTGCTGTCAAATAAGAAGGTGAGACGTGCCATTACAGAAGCGTTACCGTCATAATGCATGGTAAAAAAATCTCCGCGTGTATTCAGTGACTGGCGCATCAGCCGCTGACTGATGATAAATCATTAACTAGTAATCTATCAAATATGAAGAACCCTCGTAATCAACCGTTGCAACCTATGTCCCTAAACCATCCCCAAACACTATCAACCACACATTTCATCAACCAACCATTCCTGGGCACTCCTGGGGGCCGCTCCTGGCCTCCCCTTGGCTACCGGCAGCCCCGGCCGCGTCTCCTAAGCCCGGCTCCCCGGAGAAGTCCACGTCGTAACCATCGGCATGGTCCAGCTCATCGCGCTTCTGCTCGATGAAATCCGCCAAAAAGTCCAGGTAGTCCTCGGGGAACCGGCGCCGTTTCTCTGCTCGGGGTGCGGAACGCTGGGTTGAACGCGCTGCAGGGTTTTTGGGGCATGGTTGGTGGTCATGACCATGGGAAATCAGCAGCACATGTGGTTGATAAGAGGGAATGATAACCAACATGTGGGTTGAGCAATTGCTAGTGTTTGATGAACGGTGGTTCAAAATTATTTTTGATAAGAATATGGTTTAACGGTCAGAACAGTTGGATGACAGCCAAGAAATCGGAGTAAAAATGGTTCATCATATTTTACAGCTAGGTAATAATGGGATATAACTGACCAACACAGGTTGAGCTTGGTTCACAACCAGCCAATATTTTTTTGTAAATCACCAGTCTACTAATGGCTAATGGCCAAATAAACGATCAATATTGTTTGAACAACGGTGATTAACCATTGATCTTTAGGATGATTAATGGCAATCACAAACAAAAAACAGCAACATAGAGCGGCTGACCAACGTGTAATTCACAGGGATCACTCTTGGTTACCTGTTTCGTGGAAGTGAGCGGGTTTAGGTTTGGCGAGTTTTGGCTGGTCAGAACTGTTGGCTGAGAATGGTAAATAAAAAACAATAAAAGTTGATGGATGTTGGTTATAGTATATACAGCACTTGCTTCAGCAATAGATTGTCGTGGATTCTCCGTGATATTCATGGCATCTAGTGATAAGTACTGTGGATAAAACCTCATTCCCACCAAAGTTGGTCACAAATATGCAGATCTCCCTATTTAACGATTGTGATAAATTGAAATTCATGATGGTTAGTCATGAAAAAATCGTCTGGGGCCATCTTTGTACATGACGATGTGACCACATGCCACTAGTTTGCAACCTTTTGGAAGACAAATCAATCCATCGTGGAGAAACCAACATGGTTTTGGGTTCGCCCGTAGTTGATCGATATGGATCAAGAATAGCAAAGCCGAGTAAGGCAAACCTTTGCACCAATTTCAAGACATCTATGGCACACCCAAGCATTTGCATGCATGCATGCATGCATGCATGCATGCATGCATGTATGTATGTATGTATGTATGTATGTATGGATGTATGCATGTAAGTATGTATGTATGTATGTATGTATGTATGTATGTATGTATGTATGTATGTATGTCTGGATGTGTGTATGTATGTATGTATGTATGTATGAATGAATGAATGTATGTATGTACGTATGTATGTAGCTAGGCGGCTAGGTAGCTGCGATGCTGGGAAGGTAGCTAGCCAGGTAGTGGTATGTGGAGATGTGGATACGTGACTTGACTTTGCTGATGGTCTTGGAGCTGCATCCGCGATAGGGAAATGGATATGAATTGAAAAATACCTGTATATGTTTGTATTTTAATTTGTTCATGTAAATACAAGTACGCGCGTATGCGCACATAAAAAATTAGACCCCCCGGCATACAATAACGGTTTGTGAATAAAAAAAGATAGCGGGGAGTCGCTGATATGGTCCCCCGTCCTTTTGTAGGTATGTTTAAAATTTCAAAAATGATGGAGCTGTGTCAAAGATCTGGCATCAAAAATGATGAACGTGCTGTGTAGACACGGGGCTTGAATCTATTCAGCTGACAAGAAACATCGCTATCCATCAACCAATGCAGCCGTCCAGTCGTCATCAATAGTAAAATGTAAGGAATCGGAAAGTTGTCCACACATAGCATTCACAGCTATCTCGCCCAGTGTGTTGGTGCAGTCAATCTAAACATACATTGATGGTGGGGAAGCCATTGGCAGCATTGCAATCACTTGCTATCAAATGACGGCCAGACATAGCCTTTGTGTACGGGGTACGCTTGGCCATTACCAGCACCAAGTTTCATCGCTTAAAGATAGGGAGAAGACTCATGTCTGTGCAGGATTTTCACCTGTTTGACTGGCTCCAACAAAGCGGGAACGGTCCAGAGATTTGCCGGATAAACTGCAATGCTCCGCGGGCCTTCACCACACAAGTGGCCCTTAGCTTGTGGGCCTGCTCGTCACTCATTGTGTTCAAAATTTCGTACGAAACGTGCCCTTTGGGTGTTCCATCTTGTCCATCGCGTTGATGCACGCTGTCGCGCCGTGGCGTCGTTGGTGAACTTCGCTACCGCTGTATCTTTGACCCCGCCGTACACTCGGCCCTTGTCTCTGAATGTGATCTCGTTACGCTTCATCATCCGCTGACCTTCTTCGATAGGGATTGGATCCAAGAAAGCAAAATCAAAGAAGTATCAGGACACATCCGTTCACAAAGCCGTCAATTTCAATATTGTGCTCCTCATGTCAAGGTGGACCATCATACCGGACATATTTCCCCGGGCACTTGCGCGGCTGCTCCATCAGTACTATGCTCTGGACAATTGGGTTGCTGCCGTTTGGCTGCGGTGGTGACATCACCTTGTCATCTATTTCGGTTCATGAACCATTTATTGAGGACTTTTCATAAATCCTTCATGTGCTTCTTCAGGCTTTTGAGTAGTCATTCTGATGAGCCATTAATCGTATACTGTTTCCTAGCCATCCTCAAAGATCTCTCAATTTTTACGATTCCCAACCATTGGCAACTTTCACTAATCGCCTACTGACCATCTAATGATAGTTTAGTAGTCATTTCATTATTCATTAAGCATCTAACCATTGCTGATAACCAACCATGATTGACCATACTTGCATCAGCCACTATTATCTATCACTAGCCACTAGCCGTTTACCAACCATTGCAACAATCTCGAGGCTTTCAGCGTGCTCGCTGATCCTTAATTATAACAATTACCAAAACAAATATTGACACCACGCATCCCTGTTGGGCGCCATTCTGTTCCAGGCATCTCGAGGCTTGCGCTCCAGCAGCTGAGTGAACATCTCCTGCCATTTGCAGGCTTGGGGGCAAGAGCATTTTCAGCTTCCAATCATCGGGTAGATTCCAATGACAATTCCAGCTTACAATAATTATATATGTATATATATATATATATGTAACTAAAAAATATACATCAGCTAACCAGCCAAATAAATAGTAATCATTTGTTTTACCATTGTGTCCTTTCACATTACCGAGTGATAGAAGGTCACGGATTGCACAAGAATAGTTCTGATTCTCATGAGAAAACAGCTAGAAGGTCACAAGCCACAAGTCATTGTCATGTAATGCCTATTCTTGGGTGATAGTGGTATCTGAGTGCAATGATTTCATGATTTTCACATCTCCTAAACATGGGGGGGTCCTGGTCAGCTAACTTTTGGTCGCTAGTGGACCAACTCATCCCCTGCCGCACAAATTTGCTTGGGCACTGGCTGCAATCAAACATGAAAGGACAAATGATGGACACCTGCATGATTCTCTCACGAACGAATGGATACCATACCATGTCCGTTTAGGGTGATCAAAATCACAATGGTCACTAGCTAACCCCAAAAATATGACCTCAACTTCTGACACGCCGGGAAATCAAACAAATCATTTTTAGAGGTTTTCCTAGTGCTCGATTTCGCAAGTCTGTTGTGAGCAAAATCATTTTTTGTTTATTACAGGGTGATGGACTGATGCAACCTACACCAAAACAGTTGTCAATAACAAAAACTATAATTACAACCTATTTGGGTAATATACTATACCAATATACCTAAACCAATATACTGACACCAATAGCTATTATACACACATCTAAACCAAAGCCAGCTATGTATTGGTTCTTGTTGAATACGAATGCCTGACAGCCGGTCAGCTTTGTCATACTTTGTCCATGGCGCAACCGGCCTAAGCCGACAACCATGTTGGCCAGTATTCAAAGATCGACAATCCATCAGTATTATTAATGCTAGTACCACCAGCAGTAAGGTATCACAAATCAATATCAATCAACCAGCCCTGGCTTAACTATAACTAACTGGTGATTACCATTAATTGGTTTTTCACCCCTGTGAAAAATATCAGTCAGCCAACTTAAAAAACCAATCAAACCATCAACCCATGGATTTCTCCACCCCTTGGGGCCACTTTCCTCTAAGGGCCCGGGAGCTCCACAGCGCTGCGCCTGCAGAAAGGGCTGGACGCCGCTCTCTTCCATGTACTGCCGCGCGCGTTCGGCGGCGTTGCGACCCCGGGAGGCGCCGGTCTTTTCCTGGCGCACAAACGGACCATGCGCTCGTAACCAGGGTGCGCTAAGGAAGTCACCCGGGTGAACTCACGAACTAACTGTGGTTGTTCGTAGTGGTTGTTAATAGTGGTTGATATGGATGGTTGTTAATAGTGGTTGTTACTGATGGTTGATATTCATGGTTGTCAATGGTTGATGACAAACCATGTTTGGTAATGGGTGTTGATGGTTAACCATGGTTGCGAATGAGATGAAACATGTTTGAGTAACGAACTAACTAATGGTTGATCATTGGTGATGTGGTTGTTAATAGTGGTTGTTAATAGTGGCTGTTAGTAGTGTTTGATATGGATGGTTTTTAACAGTTAGCGATCAATGGTTGGCAGTGGTCGTTGATGGTTGTTCATGGCTGTGAACGGTTCACCTTCGTGACAAACCATAGCTATAGTTAGGCGTGGTTGGTAATCAGTAGCGGTTAGCCTTGGTTGAGAATGGTTAGCCATGGTTGTCAATTACAGTAAAAAATAAGGTTGGTGAACTAACCATGGTGGTTAGATGTTGTTAGTAGTTGATGTTACTTGTTGGTCATGGTTAATACTAATTAGAACCATCCACATGATTGACCAGTAACAATCATGAACCACAACTGTGATGGGATGGTTGGTATAGTTAGTGATGGTTGTCTTTCATGGTAGGAACCATGCACATCATTATCCAGTAGCCATCACAAATCAATCAGCAGTGTCGTTGTAAACCAGTAACCCCCAGTGATCGCCTTATGCTCACCATCATCAACCGCTACCTACACAAATTAACATTTAAACATAGTTCAAAGCCATTAGCAATTACCAATCAACCTATACGTACCACCTTTTAGCAATAACGGTGGCATTGTTTACCACCACAAATAAATTAACCTAAATTAACCATGGATCATTGCTGAACCACAATACATGGCAATATTGAACATCAGTGATATCGTCACGTAATTCGAACTAAGAATGATGATCAGTGTTCTCCATGGTTTTTTTAAAAACCTGGATGATAATTAACTAATGCTTAGATGGTTTCAATGATCGTTTGCCAATAATAGAACTGTTCATGCAGGGTGGGCTGGTCACGTTTCAAGTTTGACTCTTGTTTGCTGAGTACGGAAACACCGCTGTTTTGCAACTGCCAACAGAAACTGCTGCATGACCTTCCAAAAGCAGCCGGCCACAAACATCTCAGTGACAAAGAAGCAATCATGTGGCCTTTTGATCAGCGAAAGTCAATAATTCATCAACAAGAAACCATAGTTACAAACCACTAGCCGGCAAGTATCAACCATACTTAATCAACTATCAAACAACACAAACCTAACCACCATTGACCGACGATTAGCCTAGCCAAACCATACTTCTAAGCCATCTTATCCATCACTTAGCCAGCAAAAAGTCACTAACCATCACTAGCTATAACCAAACCACTATCAACTGGACCCCTTCTCTTGTCTGTTTCACTCGACTTGCAGTGGGGTCGCATGCTGGAATGGCACCAGGGAGATTTTGGCAAAAATAGCTAGAACCTTTGGCCTGTTGGCAGGCTTACGTATTTGGCGTGCCTGTCTCCCTTCTGCCCTTTTCCTCAGGAAGGACGCCTGTTGATGAAGGCTGCTTGAAAGTTTTGTCCTGTTCAATACCGAAAAACACCACCACTCGCTACCACCAAGGGAGTTGGCTTGCAGCCCGGCCAGACCTCCTTTGCCATGGCCCTTGTTGCTGCCTTTCTCATTGTGATCTGTGGCAACAGCATGGGGGCTGCTGGTCATGGAGAACTGGGTAGATCGAACATGAACCACATCAACCCTCAATAGTGTGGTACACCATGGGGCGCAGAGGCCTTATATAGACAAGTGCAAAGCGGCTTGGAGCTTCTTGTTGAGGATCTCCAGCTCCTGGTTGGTCAGGGACTCTTCCTTCGCTTCGTCCTTCGGTCCTCCATTTTCTGCTGCCTGAAAAAGATGGTTGGGACCTGGGACCTGTTTTGTGATGCCAAGCTTGGCACCTGGTAGTGTGTTGCGTGCGGTTCATCTGCTCTCAAGTAGTCTGCCAAAGCTTCTTGAAGCAGTTCCTGCAGTGTAGCCAAAATCAGCCCCTGAGGTGTAGCCTTGTGCCATCACTGTGCTGTGTCTCATCCCAAGGATGGCCAGCAGCGCACAGCTGAACAACTGCTGCACGGCTGCTTCGGTGAGCCTGCTAAAATCTTGCATCCCGCGCAGGTTCTCCACACCGTTGGTCAAGGCATCCGCCTGGCAGCTGGCTTTCTTCCTCCTCCGGGTCCCTGTAGTGCCGTCCTGACAAGTGCAGCTGCAAAGGTGTTCTGCAACGCACGTCTCCATCAATTGCCTGCAGCAAAACTTTTACTCCTGCTGCATCTCTCCAAATCACACTGAGTTGAGTGAAAGGCATCGACATCCCAGAAGAACAAATTATAATGTTTGCAAACTCACCTGCAACCTCACGATAACCCTTCCGGTTCAATCGTTATTATCTAAAACGGTTTTGCAATCGTTTTAAAACCCCTATTGCTAATTATGGTTGTGACCCTTCAAAAACCCTTGAGTAGTCATCGATCAACCTCATAATCGATAATGCTTGTTATAACCCCTTTTTAACCTGATTGTCTTTCAATGTTTATTATTCATGTTTGTGATCAACCACATTAATCCCTATTAGCCATAGTTAAGCATAGAGAATCGCATGGTTCTAACCCCTATGAATGGTTAAAACCCACGCACCTAATCGATCAACCACACAAACATTGGTGCCATTAACCAACTGTTGATGCGTAAAACCCCTAAAAAACCACCAGCCAGTTATCGATCATTGACCACATTAATCCCAATGAGCCACAGTCAACCATAGAAAATCCACATGCTTATAACCATTAATCCTATTATCCTACCATTAGTCCTACTAACCAACCATTAGTCCTTTTAATCAACATGTTAACCAACTATAACCCGCTATAACCCCCTTTAACCATAGAAAATCCACATATCAACCAACTATAACCCCTTTAAAACCACCAAAACCACTCATCGCTCCACCCCACAAGGCGCGCATCGTCCCGGCTCGCATCGCTTCGCCTCCTCGGTCGCCTTGCCGTCGGCCTTGGTCTTGGCTTCGAAGGAGGCCTTCATCGGCGCATCGCCGATGTCCAAGGCTTGGATCCTCGGCGCCATGGGGCGCCCTTGGCACGTGGGGCGCCCATGGCACGTGGATGCACCCCATGGGTTGGCATGGGTGGTTGAGGGTGGTTCATGTAGGGTTGAAGCTGGTTGATGTAGCTTTGGTTGGTGGTTTAAAAAGGTTTTGAAGGTGAAGATAGGTCGATATCTATGGTCAAATAAAGGTTATTGTTGGTGAATGAGAATTTACGTAAGTTCATGGTGGTTAATTAAAGGTCCTCAATGGTCTATTACTATGGTCAATGGTCCCGTTAATGATGAAGAATATACGTTAACTAGTGATGGTCAAACAATGGCGATTGACTGAATGGCGGTTTAACTAAATCAATGGTAATTGTGGTAGTAAATGTCAATTTGTGATCAAAATATTGTCGAAGAAACATGCTCAGATCATGATGGTGTAGTACTTGATAAAATTAAGTAGTGATGATTATTCAATGGTCTATGGTCTTGAAGCTGCTTAGGCGTCAATCGTACAACAAATCTGAAAGTGTTGTATCTCTTGAAGGGTTGGTTCATTATTGTAAATTGCTAACATCAACTATGATAAGCGGGGTACCCCCATGGCTTGAGAGACACCCACATATACATGGAAAATCCACCATTTCGGGAAGAAAACTCAAGGATATCATCCATGTATGATGTATTTTGCAGCCAGCCATCTTAGTTTACCAGAGGATACATAGGCTGAAGTTGAATGTGGCAGCATTACCAGTCGTGCTCTCCCAGTGCTGTTGAGGCGCTCCACGTTGTTCAAGGAGCCGCCCACCGCGGTGATCCCAGCGAGGCTCACCTGTGCTGAAGCCACCTGAGCGAAGGAGATCTGGAGGTCCAGATGGCCAAATACTTGGTGTGTGGTCGTTATCTGGATACAATCTCTCTGTATATGTTGCATTTAAATTTAAAAGTACACACTCACATAATACATTATATACGTGCAATATATCCATTTAGCGGTATTTTGGGACGTATCTATGTATTGTACATGCAAATACGAACTTGTTTCCAAACATAAAGGAGATATAGATAATACCGCCTACATCTATATGTAAACATACTGTGCAAAATAGCAATATCCACAAATTGGGTACCATTAAGAGTATACGCATCCATGAATGTTGTTCCACAACAATGCGGTCGCTTTCTTTTTGAAACAACACTTTTTCGAGGTAACTTGAAAGGTACCAACACTGATTCGGATATTTGAGGGTTGAAGGCTCAACGGCTTAACATGGCTCAACAATTTGACTTTCCATTGACCCTCAATAGGCTCGACTATCAACTACTATCATGTGTATTTCACGGTCAACCATCATTATAGCCAACAAACTCAGCATCGCTATACCCAGTATTCGCCATGATGAATCAGCCCTGGTATGGCATTGATATATTGTGAGGTTCTCCAATCGGAGGGCTCACCCCTGGTTACCGTATCCAGTGCCCATGGTTGCTGATAGGTCCTGCAGCCTGGCCGCGTTTTGTGGTGCTCCTGCAATCAACCATCTTCAACCATCATCAATCATCCTTGGATGTTGCTAAGCACTATGTCAATTTATGGCACTAACGTTATTGGCCAATTGACCATTAATAGCCACTTAGCTACCACCAAACATGTTTGCTTTGTTGTTGATCACTCAACCGTCATCAATTGAACAAGCCATTCTCACCATCATCAGCCAGCATTTCCATTACGCAACAATATCAAGCATCACTATTCAGCATCTTTACCATTCATTGAAATCATGGTTCGCAAAATCCGGACCATTGGTTACACCTACTAAAAATAGTTGTGCCCTTGCAAGCATTAAACAAACATAAAGCTAAACCACATGAAAACCATACTTGATTACTCATTCCGAAGCAATATCAACCATCATTCACGTTCTCAAACAGCCTCCAACGTTTGAAAATATGCTTGGGGAGGAAAACACAACGGAACTACACAGATTCCATCAGATTTCTGAAGCAGGTTGAGCCACCACGTCCTGCAAAGCCCTGCGCTCAATGCCGGACTTCGCTGAGCGGGAAGCGCCATCAAAGGCTGTCATTCTCCGTCAAAGCATCGTTGTGTTTTTTTGCGGCAACCACTTGTCAACTCGCAGTTTGTACAGAGTACACCAGACATGTTCAGGACGAAGACCGCTCCTGGAGCGGAACAACCATGATCAATTAGACGTTTCCGTTGCAGATTAGTATAGGTCATATTCCCCATGATTGCAGGTTGCTAGCGTTTAACAATGGCTAGTCCCGGTTGAACGACCATTGTTGCCAACCCATGGTTGCCGTGTTATGATTGCCGGTCGCTTGCCCGGGCGTAGGCCGGAGATTCTTGGCAGCAGCTGAACAACCATCTGTCCACAACTTGCCATGGTTAGCCCACCGCCACGTCATGAATGTGACACGAACCGATGCTTAGTAATGGTGAATAGCCAACATTCATCAACACTCATTGCAAAGGGAATTATCATCACCGACATATTTGCTGTTTATCAGCAATGTTTGATTGATCATATGTTTGAATTCTTGGCACTGTAGCGACTATTCACCAGCTGATCCGAAAAAGGTAACGCTGATTCATTGACAACCAATATTGATCAACGAGGTTAACAATTGCTCACAGCCAACAGTAGATCAATGATGATGGTCATCAATGACGTCTACTAGTCGTGAACAGTGGCATCTCATAATGGCTCTTGATGGTGCCTGACAATGGCTAAGTATGCCAAATGGTTTTGTGATGATGATCCAAAAACTCATTGCGATAAGGGAAAAGAATCGGTAAATGCCAAAGCCAGCGAAGGCATGAACCAAACACAGGGGCGTTTTTTCCTCGTTGCCTTCTCCGCCTTCTGAGCCTCGAGTTGTTGCAATTTTTTCTCCAGAGCATCCACCTCTTCTTCGTCATCCAATGTCGGTTCGTTTTCACCTGCGCCAAAGGCGTGGATCATTTTCCAGCGCTGAGTGACCAATCGATGAAATGGCTGCGAGCTTTGCTTCCACAATTTGTTTGCTGAGATCGGTCGCTTTGGATGTCTGCAGAGACGTAGGCTCTGGACGGCAACCCGCCAAGCAAAAGGCCAAATAGCTCAACACTGCACGCGCCAATCCGCACACAGCGTGCGCTGGTGCAATATAGGAATGGTCCATCACCAGCGATGGCAACCGCTTGCAGATGTTTCTCCACAAGCTCAGCTGTTGTGATACTGCAAAAGATTCTGAGTATCACCGAAATCATGAATTTCTTTTCCTTCGGGACCCGTGCAAGTAGCCGATCTTGAACTTTTGATGTTTTGTCTAAGGGTTCAGTATTGAATTGACGTCGCCGCAGAAAGACCGCAAATTTGTCCATTTGATCCCATTCTATAAACATCTGTTTCATCATGTCTCATCACTTTTTCTTCAACCCTGCGCCCACGCACTATCCTCTGGGCCTCCACACTTTGGCCTACATTTAGACAGAAAGTCAACCACCCTTTAGCTTCCCCATAGCTTCTTCATTTACCCATCGGTTTACCCAATGGTTTATCCATAAGTTTACCCACTAATCATGAAGAATCAAAATGAACCGTCATTCACTCCTAGTTTCTTAATTATTATTGATGGTTATGGGTATACCCATACTCAATGGAAACCTAAGTAATTAAACCTAAGGGCAAGCACATTCTCACAGGTTCAACCATTAATCATTGAGGATCAATAATCGATATCTGTGTCATTATGATATTTAACCCTAAGATATATACATATATATATATATACATACAGATCATTGATAATCCAATATGTAGGGTACCACTCATGTTACCGGTCAATAATCGTTGAGAATCAAAATCAAAACCCAAGAGTAATACTTAAACCTATGCAATTCAAAGGGTTAATGACCCAGTACTAATCACCCATAGGCTTTACCCATAGCTTTACCCATAGGTTTACTAATTACTCATCAAATATCAAAATCATTCCGATATTCAACCCTTATAACTTATATGTATACATCGGGTAATATATTTCAAGGCAATATTATGTATGTACACAAAATATATGCCCATTCGTAACTATTGAGAATCAACATATTCATTACTATGAAACCGCTCTCTCTCTCTCTATATATATATATCTATCTATATATATATATATAGAATATATCAAGAAAATATATGTGTGTATATATATATAAAAATTCTATATATATATATATAAATCTAAATACATATTTTTTGATAGTAAATGCAATAAGATCATTTCACCCACAGGTTCACCCTCCCACATCCCCCAGGAGAGCCCCGCGCCTTGCGCAGCACGTCCACGGTGAAGGCCTTGGGCGTCTGCCCAGCGGGGAAGGTGAAGGTCTCGTTGGCGCGGCAGGGGCCCTGGCAAGGCGAGGCGGTGGCTGGAGGTTGGTGGGTTCGAGGCTGGGTTTCTGCTGGATGGTTGGATGATGTTGGATGTTGGATAAATATTTTAAACATATTCATATGGCTAGTGGTAGATGATGGTGGCTGGTTAGGTCAGTGGTTGGTGAGTAGTGGACAAGTTGATGGACCGAAGCGTGGAAAGGAACGATGATGGTTTGGGGACACTTACCAAATTGCAGAGTGTGATGTGAGCTGGATCTATCATTATTGTTGACAGTGATACCCCCCACCGGAAATTCGCCAGCAAGTTGACTAGAGTCATGTTATGCTCAACTTGAATGAAACTCCTGATTATTCTCCTGACAATTGGGCGCAATCACGAAGTTAGTTGCAATTGGTTATCATTTCTCATTACCAAGCAGCTATGTATGGATTATTAGCCAGTTATGTATGGATTGTACTTACAGTAATACCACTTTGTAACAAGTCAAGAAGCAATTGTTGACCTGTCATTCACAACGTGTCGACTCTTATTGACCAGTTCTAAACCCTTTATCAACCACTTGTTCCCAAGGTCTCAACCATTCAATAGGCCATACCAACTGTATCCGCGTTGATGCGAATCATCACCTTCAGCGAACAGTTGACAGTGGGTCTATTCATCAGTCAGCATCCACCACCTTAACCATCATTAGCAAATTTGAACCACTTCTTATCATCATCAACACAACACTGCCATGGGTCAAATTAACTAGTTATATTTCAATCGTTGAATTAGTGTTACTAAACCTCAATCAACCATCACCGCTATAATGGTCATCAACCACCATCAGCCATTATAAACCATTATCAAACATTATCAACTATTAATTATCAAAGGTCATCAACCATTATCAACCACTGTCAAACATTATCAACCATTGTAAACCATCATGAAGCCATCATGAAGCCCATAACTAACCACCAAC
Organism: Symbiodinium kawagutii; assembly: GCA_009767595.1. NCBI lineage: Eukaryota > Dinophyceae > Suessiales > Symbiodiniaceae > Symbiodinium > Symbiodinium kawagutii. The sequence continues at coordinate 274,100 of VSDK01011285.1, read as the reverse complement.
TCGACAAAAACCAGGCCTCCATGGCCCCCAGCACTTAGCCCTTAGGTCAGCTTTACAGCATATGAAACTGGCTAGGGTCAATATGAACCAACAACAATGGGGGATGATAACCAGCGATCCTAGTGGGAAAACATTGATGAATGATAGGGGAACCAGGGGGACTAAGGGTGACTGACCCATAGGCCCATAGCATCCCATAGCTACATGAAAATGGATTGATGACCAGCTTCCTGCAAACACCTATTCTTAAAAAATAAGGAGCTATTTGCCAACCAATATTGTTAGTTCAGTCATCAACTAGTCATCCTCAATACCATCACCATCTACAAATAGTAGACTGTCCGTGATATCCATTGCTACGATAGATTTCCCGTAGGTATATTATTCAGCCATGAATAGATCGTCAACAATCTTATTTATGGTATGATTGACCTTTACCATCCTCATTCACATCATCAAGATCATCATGATCCTCATTGATAAACATTCTCAATTATCACCAGTACTGTGAACCAATATACCATCGCCAGGAGGCACAAACCATGGTAGAACCAGAATAACCAGCCACTTATCACCAATCATTACTTGGTGGCTTATGGATCCCTTGCTAAAAATATGCATTTTTAGTGGTTATAGGGTAAATCAATCATATCCCAAAAACACTAAAGACCTAAGTTAGTGGGTATAAGCCATCCAGTCACCAATCATTAAATTACCCAATCCTCATCGAATCTTCCACTGCCATACGGTCGCAAACGCTCCTGCTTCCGCGTCTCGCCATACCGGATCGACAGAAACGTGTGAGCCTTACCGGATCACGGCGGAGCCCTGGGGTTTGATAGTGGTTCATGACTACTTAAGCTGGAGTCAGAATGGTTCACAACGGGGTGGTGGTTGAACCACCATGGTTTATTGGTGGTTAACAATGGTAAATATAATGGTTAATGGCAATGATCATTACTGGTTGGTGGTTGCAATCCCTACGAAAAACATTCGCCAAGCAACACACTATTTTGGGAAAAGGGAAAATACTAGTTGGCAAATACAATGAGAACTTGTTCAGAAATACTAATGGTGGTGTAATCAACTATTGTTAATAATTAGTTGATTCCTAATTCATAGTTGACTAGAGCGGTTGCATGACTATCGAGAATAGTTGACACAATGTTGGACTCTGGCAAACAAACTTGGAAGCTACACATCAACATGGTTATAGATAAATCCAGCAAGAAAGGCGGATTTTCAACTTCCAGGTTGGTTTGCCAGAGTGTAGTTGTATGATTGTATGACTATTGATAGTTTGTCACTAGTTCATAGTCGATTGTATCTATATCCTCTATTGACCAACAAGTATTAATCAATAGCCACATACTCGTGCAATCATGTTGGGTGACTAATAATTTTAGCGTTTTTTTCGATGGTTCGTAACGCTTGTAGGAGGGAAGTTCATCACATAATTGATAACACAATAGCGACTGATTTCAGAATCATCTATGGGTGAACTATCCACTTTCAGACAAACAATGAATACAAGACAGCTATCCTTTCTATGTATTGTGGCTCCTCTTTGTCGTTCTCCTCCTGAAACTTGTGGACTTTTAACGGCTGTTCATGGAAACCACACCGTTTCCCCCCAAATGCTGAGCTTCTAAGCAAATGGCAAATGGCTGGAAATAACCATAGCTGTAGATCATCCCTAACCATATCTAAGCGTCCTAAAGATCATGAGAACAGTTGTTAATGGTCTCTATCATGGCTTGCTGGGAAATACATTCTCTGTAAAATAGAGATGGTACAGATTTTGAACAACAAGTATATCTCTGGTTGGTGGTTAGGTGCCACATCCCCAAAAACTGATTGTCAAGTAGAAGCCATCATCCCTAGGTATGCTTCAAAATCATGAATCATCTGCAACCACCAAATTGACAAGAATCCACTGCTGACCATTGTTAACCATCATGTAACCCGTTCATTAGCAATTTCGGACCATCCTGAACGCTATCAGGGTCAACAAAAATAAACACCAGGATCAACAATTGTTTGCCAAACAATGTTCCTGTCAACAATCATGCCAATGGTAGTTGATGCAAACATTCCGGCAAGTTGATACTATCATTCCTGCGTGTTGGTATCCATTAACAATAAATGATCTGTTTCCATACTGTAATCGGTATGAACCAAACATTTTTCTAATAAATTAACGACAACAATAAATAAAGTGCTATTAATCACCAATCATTTCTAGTACAACTAATTAATCATAACAATAAATGATATCTTATTAAGCCACTCAGATCCAATCAGCGAGTACTCTGCTTGATCAACGCAGTGACTCTCCGCTCCAATACTCGGCAAGTCACCGGCTGATCTTCCACTTCCAAGACCTATCGCGGCTGTGATGCATTGGTCGATTCGGAGGTGTCCGTATGCCTGCAGTCATCAGTATAGAAGGGTAGGTAACCCGGGTGGTTACAAATAGGTAGCCAGTTAAGTAGCTGAAGGTTATAAGTAGGACGATTCAGACATATCATTGTAGGTAGGCAAGCAACCCTAGTTACAACAGCAGGTAGAAATCAGTTGGTTACCTGCTATTTCACGGTGACTGGAAGCATAGGGGATGATAATAAGTTCATTCATGGCTTTCATTGGATAATCCCAGAACATCATAATTGCAAGTGATAGCTGATGATACTCAGCCATTTTTCAGTTGTGATCATCAGTCAAAGAAAATATGGGATAAATAGAGACGATAACCAGAGACAATCCAGAAGCGTCTACGATGAGAACTGACGACATTTGTTATCAGCCTCAGCGTCTATAGCAGTTGGTTTTCCATAGTTATTACCCGAACATCATAACAGATCATCTATCTAGCACCACATTATGATCTTCAATTGATATATTCAACTATCATGAAAAATGGCTGCTTGGTGATCTGTATTGGAAACCTTCTGTGTACATTTTTACAATCTTTCGAATGAGGAAATCGCGGCTATCCAATTCTGTTCATGGCGGCTGTTGCTTCTGTAGCGAAATGGCAGGGAGCAACCATGACGGACCATCGTTCCTCAGTATCATCCGGGAGTTACTGTTGATCATTGCATCATCCCTAACGATCTTTAGGATCATTCTTCTTCATCTGTATTCTTAGCTCTCCAACCTCAGGTAGGGTCACACAGAAGACCCTACAATTTGTGGCAGTCGCTTACTTGGTTGGTAAATTGGCTGATGCATCCTGTCAGGCAGCTTGACCCTGCCTTGATATCCATGGTAGCTGCAAGTTTTGTCGATCCTGGGTGACCTGTTGCTAACCGGGTTCAACATTAAATCCTTAATTGAATGATGATGGTCAACAATGGTTGATCATGGCTAATAATTGTGAAATGTTGTGACATGTTGTGACTCTTGCGTAGTGATTGCTGGTATGGTTAACCGGTTATATCCCAAAGCAGTAAATAGCCTGTACCTTATTCCTGAGGTTCTATGTGGTGTGAGGTGAACTGCGTCTCCTGCTTCGTTGGCTACATCCCTACTGTTAATCAATGAACATCGACTAATGATCCTGAGCTGCTCGTGATTGGGGAGACGGTCCACATGTCTTACTGGTGAATTGGGTGCTGAAGTGTCTGAAGTATAGAAGCAATCATGTCAGCTTTGGTACCTCTCTAGACATGTTCTGTTTTTGAATGTTGGAGTGAAATGTTGCAACCTCAATTCTTGAAGTGCACAATTCAAATGTTTTGTGACCTTGGAATACTTTCACGTGCCGCTGTCGAGCCGAAACCGAAGCAGTCGAGCGCTGCAGCAGGTGCAATGCTTTTCTTGGAGCATGGCTTGAGGCGGAACCAACCAATGATATCAAACGTTGGGGCGTAGCCAAGAACTAATGAAGCCTCATAAGACATCACAGGTCTGTGGGTGTCGGTGCCATGCCCCGAAAATTGATGGCTTCCGAACTGTACTCGTCTTTTCGGGAATGGTTTAGGGACCATTCATGGAGCAATATGAACCATGGTCAACACTTGCCATACTGCTTCAGGTCATTCTCCCCGAGGCTTCATCATAATAGCCATTAGTAAATGGGCATTGTTGAACCATGACAAAGGGTCCACAAGAATGGTGGTTGGTGATGATCAGCTGTCATTTTGGTGCTGATCGTGCTGAAAAGACCCAACAAGCACAATTTGCTTAGGTAAGGTCTACAAGCTAACGCGGTTGGATTGCTACTGAATCTATGTTTGATGAACAAACAATATGGTGATGGTTGACTATTCAACACGGTTAAGCCTTGGTCATTGCCAATATCAACTCTCACTAACGAATATCAGTCAACATTCACATTCTCAATTTTTGGTGCTTCCAAATAAACCCTCATGAACTATCAATTGAGCATTGGACCGTATAAAATCACTATCAATTATACTGGTCTCAGATGACCCGGGAATTGTGGGACATGCCCCCCAGATCATTTATCCCCATGTCATGTGTTGAAGAAAAGAATGGCGTGGAAACTAGTTCTTCTCATGTCATGTGCTCGATTAGGATGATTTGCTATGCTCAAGATCCTTTTCTTGAGGTCACAAGTCCACCAAGCATATGAGGGGGGAATTGTTGATTCCAATGCTGTGCTATTATGCCTAAATTCACGAGGTTATCCAGGGAAATCCTGGCAACCGTAATTTTGCACATATTGGTGCACCTGGACTCATGTCATGTGTCCAATTTCCAGGTATGTTCACTTGGTCTGATGTCATGTGCCCAAACCCTGTTCAAAAAAAGTACCACTTGGTCTCATGTCATCTGCCACTAGTATAACTATCCAGATGTCATTCCAACTATCAAAAGACTATCAGACTGACTATAAATGAAATATCCAACGTCATGAAAACAACTGACTATCCACTAACAAACCATTGGGCACTACCAACCATTGGTCAATCGCCCCGGCTGCATTCGCCCGGGATCTTAGAAGCGAGCTGAGCGGATTCCGAATGCAAACGGATGGTCGTCCTCCGTACGGTTTTATAAGGAAACCATGGGATTTTCAATGGCTAGCTATGCTGAAACCTATGCTTAAGTGGAATGGAAAACGAGGTTACAACTTGTTGCAGCCAAAATTTGCCATCAATCAAACATTATTTTTTGGCCATATAATGGAACTCTTAACCATCTATTCACCATCACTGTTATCAACCGTCTGTTAACCATCACTATTAGACATTACTAAGCATATGAACTGCACAGCTCTTGTCATCCCTGCGTCTCCCATGGCATCACCCACTGCTACCACGGCTTGTATCGTGACCTCGTTGTCGTCTTCCATGGTTCCTCGGAACCTTGAGGGGGAAGCGTCAGCTTCGCTGCCAAGCGGCTGAATGAACTGAGCTATTATGAATAAATATCTATGGCGAATGATAATGGCTATAATAATGGTAATAATAATGGTTATGATAACGGTTATAATCATACTATGAATATCTATAATGGTTGTAATGATGGTTATAATGTTGGTTATGAGTATGGTTGTAATGGTAAGTGATGGTTTTAATGTTTTAACTTATGAAAGCTATAGTGAATCATAACGGTAAGTGATGGTTATAATGGTTGCTAATGATCATTACTAGTTGGCGGACATCACCATTCTATTACCATCTGAAAACCAGCAATTATTGAGTATAGGGTGCATTTGGCTTCCCTGCCTCGAAAAGGATTGCCGCCAGAGTTCACTTTGCCTCCATTGCCTGCACCCTTGCCTCGAGCCTAACACCACTCCTCTCGGCGTCGGACTCTATCATGCCTTGCACCGTCTTCGATCGCATCTAAAGCGTCTTAGATCACATCTAAAGCATCACCATAAAGCCGAAGCAGGTTGGATGTCAAAGTTGCTCCAGGATGGAGAAAGAACACCCACAGCATAGATGGTGATGGAGGGTATTGGGCGAAGCGCAGCCGTGGGCGCCAGGAAAGCAACCATGCAGAGCTCAAGCATCATGACCCACTGCCATGGGGTGCTTTGAGACCGAGCTGCACCCAACGGGCATGTGCTTCTGGGTTCATGGGCCGCCTCAGGAAACCTCTGATTCGTTCCCTGCACCTTCTTTTTGATGCTGGGCAGCTCCCAGGGGAGACTAAAGTGCAAACAAGTGTTTTGCAATGCAGAATCGCACCAGACAAAGAGCTACAGCACTTGTATCAGCTCGAAGAAAATTCAGTCCGAACTTAGAAATAGTTGAGATCTGAACAACTTTAGAAGAGAATCCACACATATGTTCGCAGAAAGAACTGCAGCTTGCTTAGTCTGCAGTCATGTTTAGCTTCAACAGAGGAGTCTCTTTGGTTTGAATGAAAACTTATTTGACGCCTCGATTGATGGTTCCCAGAGTTAGAAACACCACAATAATTGCCATCAAGCACTTCAAAGACGAAAGGCACATTAATGCTCAAGAACCGCGGTCTAATCGTAGATTAGGCACTGTGCCGACCCACAAGGAGGTTGAAGCATTGCTTACCCCAAGCAAAACGTACAGAAATGGACGGAATCGTCTCTAAACAGGTCCACAATGATGTAGCCAGAAATCAAAGAGCAAGTTTGGTCTTCAGATACGCGCTGCAAGCTGGCCTTGTACAAAACCATGAATGATTTTACCATTTTTTGTGCTTGTTACCAAACCCATGTCCAAGCACTTGCGCAATCCGAAGCCTCTCGATTTGCAAGATTACAACACGTGAAGATCTCCAATGCTTCGGTCAATGGTTACTTAATGTTCAATGGTTGCGAATCTCAGGCATGGCTATGAAGAACACTATTCCTTTGATGTTCATCCACGATTGATAAACAATCAATGTTATATCATTGTGGCATGTATTGTTCATCAACTATTCATTCACTATTCATGTTTGAACCATTAAAATCCGAAAGACATATGAACCGATAGGACACAGTCGGAACCATTGGAAAGCAATCGTTGAGGATTCTAACCCATTGTAGACGCATTGTTCATTACTATCAACCCATTAATTATTCACTATACGATGAGTGACAATTATCAAATCATTTACCCGTTCATCCATGATGATTGACACATCATTCATGATTAGTGTCCTCACTATCTTAGTGGCTTACAGCTTGCTAAAACTTTAGTGGATATCCCTGCTGTTCATCAATCTAGTCCTAAAACACTAAACGCCAAGCAGAAGCTGTGGATGACTGTAATCCAGCTACATAGCACCAATATGCTGATGCGTCAATGCCAACCAACCAACAAATACCTTCATTTGGGGGATGGGGCCATTGACCCACAGCCATCCACAATTCAATCACCATCATTGCTTGTACATCGCTAAACAGTACCTAAACTAGTGGCGCTATATGGTCAATCCATCCCAACAACACTAAAAATCGAATGTTCTGTGATCTGTGGACAAATGTAACCCAGATGAATAGTGCCATTCCGGCTCCATGGTTTGCCGGAGGTCTGTGGCTGGAACCCAAATCAGTTGATCTGACCGCGCCAAGGGACGTTTCCACCGAGGCTTGTCGTTCCATCTTGGCCATCTCTTGCTCCACGAGATTATCAAGGCTAGCCTGGTGACCAGCTCGGAAGCAGAGAGAACCATGTCGTGGTAACCATCATTCGCTATGGTTATCATTGGCCTTAATTCGCGTATGATGGTTGCCAGGTAAATGATGGATACCAAATCATAAAAATAACGATGTTTGTAGTTTACAGGCGTTAATTGATGGATGAGAAAGTATTAACCATCTGGTTCCCAATATTAGTCGGTGATAGTTCTTTGATGGGTAATTGATGGCGAATGATGTCTAATACTGGTTGATAACGAATAACGTTGACTAGTGGTGGGTGAATGATGGTTGATGATGGTTCATGAAGGTCAATGGTACTGGACGCTAGTTGATCTCGTACAAGAATGGACGGATTAAACCAGAGCGATCAGTCAGAAGCCATCGCTGACTCTGATCCAATTGTTGTGTTTTCCCACCGTGTAGTTTCATCGTGAAAAAACTCACGAGCAGGTGGGTTCATCAGAAATGGCATTTGTTGATCCTGGTTGACCATGAATGGCTGTGACGAACTAGTTTTGACCATCCCCACCCGGGGGCCTGCAACTGTCATGAACTACCACTATCCCCAACCATGATACTCCTGAGCCACTCGTACCGTCAATCGTCATCAACGACCATCAACTACCATCAAACGTCATCACTAACCCTCATGGAGCAGCTTTGACCTGGATTAACCGTCACCACCGACCACTATGCACCAAGATTCACCATCGCTTGCCTAAGTCATCAACTATCATAATTCGCCACCATGGGGTCTATACTTTGACATCAGTATCAGTATCCATTTAGTCGATCACATAGGGATCATCCTTCCTTCTTGTGAATCGATCAGTGAAAACTGCTCAAAACTGTCAAAACATCACTAATGAAGATGCACAACAGTGTTTGGATATATCAAACAAGTGGATCTTAACCCAAAAAAAATTAGTATCAAAACATCTCCAGTGGATCTTCACCAATAAAGATGCAAAAAAAACAAAACACACACACAGACATGGCTGTGGGTCAAAACCCCATACCCCTGCTTCCCCTATCATTAACCATTCTTTCCCTTGTTATTGTTGGTCACTATCCCCATGAAATTGGTTGGTGAACTGCTTGACCCATGGTCACATGCCAACCCATCTCCGTCGTATCTGTCTGGTCGTGTGGCCGGGTCGCCAGGGGCAGCTGCTCGACCAGCTGCGCACCTGGGTGTAGGCCACGTTGTTGTTCATGTCCTCCTTGGTGGCAGGCCTCACCTGGTGCCAAGGCAGACGGATGACCATGGATAGTACCAGGATGGTTGATGATGGGCAGTAAATCGTTGGTAAATCGCTGGTAAATGGGCAGTAAATGGGTAGTAAATGGTTAGTAAATGATGGTTTATCACTGATAATCGTGGTTGTTAGATGTAGGTAAATCGGGGATAGTTACACTTCATGATGTAGTTGATAGTGGTTGAGAATGGCCATATAGTGATGGTTGATGTTGGTTAATGATTGTAAATAAGAGTCAGTGGTCAACAGTACTGGCTGCTAAAAATAACGCTCAGTTTTTGCAAATCATGGGCAACACAGGTGTGTTGCCAAGGGCGGACAATGGGTCAATGGTATTTGACAACCAACGGCCAATGGTTCACAATAGGGCCAACAATGGCAAATAGTTGTATATGGTAATCAATAGTTCGTTTGGGCTGAGAAACGGGCATCGCAACCAGTATAAGTGGTGAATTAATGTTGATCACAGGTTTTAGTGCGTAATGGTTAGTCGCCAGGCAAACATGACTACTTGATTCACAGACAAGGGTCAATGGTAATCACTGTAGCATACACCCCTGTTAAGGAACAAATAATGGTTGATAACGCTTATTTCACATACAGTAGGGATTGTGAATCATGAATCATGATAATTAGCAAACACAATGAATGCTGCGCAATAACGATTTGTGATGGCCTGATCCAACACTCTTTGTCAATAGCGAAGAAGGGTCAATCGCGCGGAAGGTGATGGTCCCTGTATGTCCCTGTGGGATAGCGCTTACTTGGTGTCAAGAAAGGTCAGCCACCGGTTCGGCCAGTGGTTATGTAAACTGCAATTGCCAAATTTGCCAGGTACAGCTTTGTAGCCATCATCATGGTATCATCATCATCCCATCGCTTGTCTCCATATCATCCTCCTCCTCCTCATCATCATCTTCAAGCTCATTGTAATAATAATCATCACCACCAGCATTGTCATCATCATCACCACCACAAACTTCATCATCATCATCATCATCATCATCATCATCATCATCATCATCATCATGATGTTTATCATCATCATTGTCACCATCGTCATCATCGTCATCATCGTCATCATCGTCATCGTCGTCATCATCCTCATCATCATCATCATCATCATCATCATCGTCATCATCATCATCATCGTCATCGTCATCGTCATCATCATCATCATCATCATCATCATCATCATCATCATCATCATCATCCTCGTCATCGTCATCTCATTGTTTGTTGGCTACAAGTAGGCTTATTGGCCGTCAAATATCATGAGCTTTCAGAATGCCACAAACAATAGCGCATCAGCTGGACAAAGGTCTGCTTTCCCAGTGGCCCGTGGGTTGCGCCTTGAAGTCTGGCACTGCCTTGCCCTGGAATGTCCAACCACTTTCCTGGCGGAAACCCAAGTGCTGGCTGACTTGAAAGTCGCAACCGCGGTGGTTGGCCGCAGAGTGGTTTGATATGTGGTTACAACACTAGGCAAAGTGGACATATGAAACACTAAAATATGTGAAACTCAAATGGCCAAATGTTTTTCAACAAACATGGTCAAACCCTGTACCTCTGGTTCCCCTATCATTAACCATTGTTGTCCCACTATTGTTGGTGATTATCCCCATTTGCTGGTTGATTTCTATTGACCCACAACAATGCCATTTGCTGGAAAACTACCAGGTGTAGCGCTCTTCTGATTGCTCCTTACACGTGGGAAAGAGCCGCCATCTTCAACAAACTCGCTGCTGGGTATCATTGGCAACCCCGCTGACCATGCCTGGGACCCCTGGGAATGCAGCCTGAATGTGTGGTTGAGAATGAACCAACCAATAATGGGGATAGTGACCAACAATAACAAGGGAAAGAATGGTTAATGACAGGGGAAGCAGGGGTACGGGGTTTTGACCCACAGCCATATCAACCACACACCACTATCAAAAATACATGTACCTTGCCAGCAGGATAAAGCGCAACCTAATCATCATACTGCTAACTTCACGTTGTGATGATATGTGGTTCATCTTGGCCAACCAGGATCACCACTCAGCCAGGAAACGCACTGCAGACGCTCGTGTCTTTGACGATCATCGATGATGCTAGTCCACCTACACACAATACAAAGAAACCAATGGAACAACAAAAACATTCATGCTTGCTTACCTGGGAGTGTTGATGGGAGGTCTCTCCCCCCAAATTGTGGTTGCTCAAACTCATCACAATACTCTGGGGATGCAATTCGTGCGCACACCAGGGCAGCCAGGGGCGACTCCACAAAATGACACCAACAGCATTGATCAGTAAGGAGCGATGACCAATTACCCTCTGGTAGATTAACCAGTCAATGGAACATCCACTATCTCTCTCTCTCTATATATATATATGTTGCCAAGGCTTTCTTCCTACAAGATGGTGGGTTTCCAGCTATCCAACAGCTACCAGCGGGTAGCCAAGAATCAAGCAGCAATTAAGCAACACCACTGGCAGCATTGGCAGCATGACTCTTTTTAAAATCCTCACAAGGCAACACCTGAAGCATGGAAACGTATTCCCGAGTGGCCAGTGATTGGCGTTCTTCCCATCATGGGTACAGCTAAGCCAGCTGTTATAGCCACTTAGCACAGCAATGGGCCAGCAATCGGTGTTCTTCTATCTAGGTGAAGTTCAGAATCATCTTTTTTTCCCCTCATGAAAAATTGTTGAGTTTACGAACTGGGGTACTCCCCAAAATGATGGTTTCCCTCTGTTTCCCTACTCGCATGATCGTTTATCATGATCTGCTGGTTGTCAACCATCATGAACCATTGTCACCCTTACTCTCTATCAACAATTGACTTTTACAAACCAGTATATTCATGCGTATTCCACCACAAACCATCATCAACACCCATTGATGTTGACTACAATTCACCACCAATCATTTTCCACCAACCTTGAGGACAACGATTGAGTTTTGATCCCACCTTCTTGACGGCAAGGCCATCGCAGGAAGACTGGAGGCGGAAGGAGCTGATGCAACGGCTGAGATTGAAGAAGTTGCGGTGACAGCTCACAAACCGTCAATGATTGGTGGCTAGTTGTGCTATCCCACAAATATTAGTCAGACAATCAAAATAAACATGTTTGAAGCCACCAACCAAGGCACAAGTAGATGAACCATGATTAAGCAATTAATTATCATTCCCACTACGCAACCCTCCAAAAATGCAGAAGATCCATTGCTATGTTCACGTATAAACATACGTATAGCCAACAGCTAACAATCCTGCTGGGCGATCATCTTAGCGGTGGATTATGAATTGTTGGCGAAGCCTTTACCAGGGCAGCGGCGCATCGATAGTTAAATTCATGGGATCGGTTACAGGAAAATATCCAGGAACGTAGTGCCTATTGACCATCATTTATATTGGATTCCTGGCATTTTCCTCCCAAACCAATGTGTTGATAAGAATGATGAATTGGAAGGCATTGGGGGTACCTCCAAAAAACAAAACATGTTCATTTCTCCCAGTCAAACCCTGCGTTAAGACCTTGCTAATCTCTGCAGCAAGGATTGTCTCACTAGGAAGGACAGCAGTTTTGAATTGGAGCCATGAATAACCAAGCCAAAAGAAATCTTTCGGTGAACCACGACTCAATTCAATGGCGTGTGAATCAGTGTAATCCAGGGATGGTAGCTCCATAGCTCCCCCTTTGAAGGACCTTTAAAAGGCTATATGGGTATCTCTGGCTCGGAACCGTTTCCTCCCAACAGCCAGTTTGACCACCTGTGTTGACCAATAGCAAGCAACCACTCGCGGGAAACTCAGGGCGGCATCACTGGGTTTTTTTCACCAGATGGAGCGAGCCTTGGCTGTGGAGTCAATCTGGAACTCACCGCACTCGTTGCTCATGAGAAAATACCTCGGCACCAAGGATGGCCAGTCAGTGATGGTTTATGAATTGTTTTTGATGGCTAATGGATGACACCGGTTGGCTGATAAATGGCCAACTAATGGTTAAGTAATCGTTGATTGATCATCATGGCCGTTGATTTTTAGTGATGGATGATAAATGACGCTTGATGATGGGTGATGATAGGGGACAATGGTTACGGATGATACTGGTTGATTCATGAGCTCATGATGGTTCATGATGGCTAATGAGTGTTCATGATACAGTAGTTGATGATGGTGAATGATGGTTCATGATGGTTAACTGGTTAGTGGTTTCAACCACTATGAATAATATTAGTCAAACAACCAACCATTTGTATCCATTTGTTAATAATAGTGAAAATAAAACATGTTTGAAACCAGCAACAAATTTATGATGGTTGATGATGGTCAGTCATGTCCAGCAATGCTCGCTTGATGGTCGAATGGGCAGTTGACAGCAACGGCTGACACCGCAACAGGTTCACTGCCCTGATAACCATCAAAAAACAAGTGTATTGTTACTTGGATTAGCCAACAATTTTTCATGGTTGATCATGGGTAATCATGAGTGTAAATAGCGATAAGTCATAGTGAATAACCAATGGTTCATATTTACTAGCCATAGTCATTAACCATTGTAAATCATACTTATACATCTAGATGATGACACGCCAAGAAATTGGCATTCGCGGTGAGCCATGCCTGGTTTGTGATCGTCTGAGCACCCGACTTCTCTCCGTCCTTCTTGTACACTGGCCTCGGGCTGTGGTTGCCACTGAGACCAGCGGGTTTCACGACTTGATGCAGAGTCAATTTGGTGGGATTTCCTATCCAAATCTGGGAGACTCCATATTGTTTTCGAGGAGGCAGTAACGGGATTTGTGCGTTGTTGTTGTTGTTGTTGTTGTTGTTGTTGTTGTTGTTGCCATATCTCACGCGCCATCTTTTTGAATGAGTGGTTTCGGGAATTCTTTTGAGATCACAGAAAGCATTCAGCAAATCGCGTGCAACTACAGGGAGGTTCACTCACATTTCAGTCACAAATCTATCCCTGGCACGCTTCCCATTGATTGGATGAAGCAGCGCCAAAAAAAAGAAAACATGAGAAAACAACTAATGTCACTGAACTGGTTGTTCTGCCTGTTGCAGTCTGACCTCTTTGCTGTCAGCTGCGGATTCTTGCTGATCTGCGAGTTTCGCACTAGCGACCTTTTCCCGAGCATGGAATGGGCAGCAAACATCAACTATCATCAACTTCTTGGGTCCTCAACTATTATCAACTATCATCAACTATCATCAACTTCTTGCTGGCACGGGTCCTATTCCCACTCCGTTTGCGTGCAGCACACGGCTTGGCACCGCCAAATCGCTTCCGGTCGATCCGCTGGATCTGGGCGGACAGGTGGCAACGGCCTTGGACTCAGTGCCTCCGATCGTCGACCAAGCCATGTCGCCGTCACTGTGGCTTCGAGGGGTCGTCCCCTCCGCGCAACCTACAACACTGCAGATCCTTGGAGCTATCATCCAATTTTGGTGAAAATTGCCAGGCCATCTCAGCATGTTGAGCGAACTGAGGGATATCATTATTCGAAATCATGAACCATCATGATCCACAAGACAAAAGCCAGCAACGAATAGCTTGTGCCAGGAGTTCACTACCACTATCATCACCAATAAGCAGCCATCAACCTTCATCCCTGTCATCTCACCAGCAAGATTGACCGAACATCATGAACCGGTGAGGTCATAGTTCTGGAACCGGATGTGTCATAGATAGGGCTGACTGAACTGGCAACGACCCAACCAACCATAGTTCCGGTGGCTAAGCTGCCCCGCTTGCCATTCAGTTTCTTTCCGAAGACAATGGACCATCGACCTGGGGCTGGCTGAGGATGGAAGCCTAGGGCAAGGATGATGGTGAAGGATGGTTAGTACCATGATCATGGATCAATGGTGATGCTCAACTATGCTTAGTCATGGATTATCATGGATCAATGGTGGCTACTTTTCTCCATAGTTAACCATGACACTAGTGATCAAAGAGCATCTTTAGCCACTATCAACCCCAGTGTCAAGCCACTATCAAAGCCCACTATCAACCCCATTTTTGCGCATGATTAACCAGAACACTTCCTTCTGTTCCTTGGTGATTCTGGCTCCTCTCAAGCAGCACCACCGGGCCGGCACGGGTCCGGGCCCCGTACCGTTCATGGGCAGATCCTTGGAGGGATAGCCTTCAGCCGTCAGCGCCTCTGGCCTCGGTGAACCGAGAACTGCAACTGGTGGTGTGACTGGATCCCTTGCTAAGCAATATGGCTAGTTACTAGTTTTAGTAGTTGTATGGTAACTAATATTGCTAGGCAATATAATTACTTGGCGATCTGATCACTACTTTTTGTAACTGTTCTTTGGTAGGTATATGGTTGTGGGTCAAGCCATTGGGTACCCCAAAAAACATGGGTTTATTTCATAGATGTTCATTATAAATGGCAATTTTTGGGCTTGATCATTTTGACCCATACCCACATGGTAAATCAAAGCAATCCCAACAACACTCAAAACCGAAGTTACTGGCTGTAAGCCACCCAGACTATGTTCACATCATGTAACTTGAAAGAACCATGACATCGTGATCATAATGGTTGATCATGATTGCTTATGGTAACAATGACTTACAGTGTTATAGCATAATGGCTGATCATAGTGGTCATAATGGGGAGTCATCAGTGGTAACAGCGAAGAGTGAATAATTGGAAATCAACAGTGATACCGTGGCTGATCAATCTTGATCGGAACGGTTTTAATCTTAATGAACATTAGTTTTGTGATACGGTATAATGCTGATAATCTTCCTGTTTCACCATTATGAATCATGTCATGTTAGATAAGGATGGTTGATAAGTCAGGCGATGATAATGGTCCACAGTTGATAATGACGATTAGTAGTTGATGATGACTATAGAATGGCTTGATCATGGTAGTAGCATGATGATTAGTAGTTGATATTGACGGATTCTAGTAATGACGATTGAACAGTCAAACGTGAATATTGGTTCATAGTGATCAGCATGTGTGTTCGATTAAGGATAGTTGCAACCATATCATGTATTTCACAAATCTGAATAACAATGCTGAATTGGTCATAATCATGGTCAACTGTAAACACTGATGCTTAAATGATGCTTGATATTGGTGAATGCTCAGTTGATAGTAGAGGAATCTTGCCAATACTGATAGGGAATGATAGTTAACCATTCGAACATTTGCCTGAGGGAAAATCTATATCAAGCAGCACCACTTCTGAGTGAAAGTTCTCACAAACAGCTGGGAATCTGCTATCAGGGCTGATTAAATGATTAGAGGTTGGTGAGTGAAATGCAGGTTGAGAATCTCGGGAGTTTCACCATCATTGTCAGTGGGAGGTATAATTCGTAACATGCTGTGAATGCTCAAAAGGAGGTTCATCAACCTTTCTCCGTACTTAATGGGAGATACATATGAGGTATGGGCGTTTCTCAAGATAAGTAACCCGAACAATGATGGATTTATTACAAACAAAGATCTATATTGGATGATTCGGGGGTACCCTTCTCTTGCGAAATATCCCAATAATCATCAATCAACCCTCCACATCGCAACTCACCACAACTATGGTGAGCGCAATTCGATCAAAACCAGCGATGAGTTAACCAACCACCAACCACCAGCGCCAGTCGCCAGTCATCCCCCACCTGCGCCAGTCATCCACCTGCCACCTGCCCGCTGGGCTCCCCCTGCGGTCGTTCCTTCTTCTTCTTGGGTGCCTCCTCTGCATGGGCGGCTGGTGCCACGGCCAGGGGCGCCAGCACGGCTCCCAAGGCGCCGCGCCGGCCCAGGGAAGGAGCTAAGAAGGAGATGCTGGGCCTGTGCCGCGGGGGCCCCAAGATGTGGGCGATGGTTGGATGGGACATGTCACAACAACAATAAGAACTATGAAGAAAAACAGCAAGAACAACAAGAAGTAAGACTTGTTTCTATTGTTGTTATTGTTCTTGTTGTTGTTATATATTGTTCTTCACAAACAGTAAGGCATCACTTCAATTGAGTCTAAAAATAGGAATCATCTGTCTTTCCTATTTCTAGATGCTTTCTATGTGCTCCACTGGTTTGGACGGTCCCTTCCTCAAATTTTCAGCCAACCGCTTTTCAATTTCGGCAAGTCTCTGACTATTCGTTGTTCCTGGTCCAAACTTGTAGCACATGAACTAACAACCATCATGAACCAAGATTCACTACAGGTGACGAGCGTCAACCATCATGACAAGTGACCGGTATCAACCAGAATCAACCACCCTTTATAACAAATTGAAGATAATAAATCATTGTTCACTGGTTGATTATTGTTGAAAAAATGGTTCACCATCACCAATGAGTTGTTGAGTTCACCATCACCAATGATACATTTTCAGTTATTGCTGTTGTTGCCACTGTCCCTCGCCTGATCACCACCATCACTACGGCCATGGCCCAAAGAAGAAGCCCCGGTCTTCTGACTGCCATGGCGACCGCGAAAGTACCGCTCCCAGTCGCACCGCTCAATTTTTCAGCCAAACTGCAACGGGGAACGGTCGGTCCCTTGGTGGGTTTGGAATTTAAGATGTTCGGATTATCATCAATCATAATCATCAACCATCGGCCATGGAGTCTTGTTGCAACGCGCAAGAAATAAAGACTAGTCGTTTTCAGAATGTTTCACGGATTGGTGGCCCATTGTATTGTGATTGTTTGATTGGCAGATCAGTTTCGGAATTATGAAACAACGGGAGCAAAAAAGAGTGGTACATCTATGTACATCTGCTCGCCATTGTCACTAACTCTTGAGATGGACCCTCAATAGTCATTAGCCATGAGCACAATATATCATACGTTTATCAATCAGCAAACAAACAAAAAAACTTGTTTCTTTAGCTAGCCGGTGGCTTCTCTGGATGCCAGCGGGCACTGCCCTCCAATGGTCAACAATGGCAAAAAATGCCGGTTTCTCTGGGCCAACGCTCCGGAGTTATCATTGCTTCGACCAAACATCCCAGGACATAGCTGGCACGGAACGATCCACAGCTCAGTGCCTATTGGCCAACCATGGCTTGTGACAAACGGGGGGGGGTTCCATTGACTCTGCTGATGATAGACATGGCCGGGACGTCCATGATTGGTATCCCAACTTTTTGGGGCATACCCAGCAATTACTGTTTGCGTTAGTGAAGAAATGCCAGAGATACCTGGTTCATCTTCGGCAATTGTGTTCAATCATTGCATGTGTTTGTAAAGTTTGAAGTCAAGAGTTGAAACACACATGCGAATCTCAAACCAGTATGAAGAGTGATAGTGGAGTATTGATCAACAACATGAATATCAATGGTGAATCTCAATCATGGTCTTCTTGGTGGCTTATAGATCCCTTGCTAATTCTTTTTTTTTAGTGGTTATATGGTAAATCAATCATATCCCAAAAACACTAAAAACCTAAGTCAGTGGGTATAAGCCATCCAGTCTTGAATTAATGTCACTGTGGCAGAGCCAAGTGATACTGGCAATGATGAGGTCGCTGTGGGTTCCTACGACCCTGAAAGGGGTACACCATGGTTTTAGCTTCATGCGGGGTTCACTATTCTTATTATTGGCCCTTGAAACTATGACGACCATTCTTCCGATCCGTTTCACCATTTTCACCATCTTCCTTATCACCACTTTCCCCGACTAATCCTCAATAATCCTCAACAATCCGAAGCATCATCATATATCTTCGTCTTGTCTGGTTGGTGGTTTCAAGTCCTACCGAAAGTATTAATCAACCACCCATTTGTCAAGAATTAGTAGGGCAAATAAAACATGTTAAAGACCACGAGCCAGCAGTTATTTAACATGTTTACCATCATTTTTTGTTTGGTATCCCCCTTACCACTACTAACCATGGTTGAAACCACCACCCAGTTTTGAAAAATAGCTGAATCTTTCAAAACAGCACCAACCGCAACCAGGTTCGCAGCTTGAAAGAACAGCGAACCAAGACCAGGCAACGCTTCAACTTTCTCGAGCACCGACCACATGACCCGGTGTGCTTCTTTCGCATGGCCCTGGCACAGCGAAAGGGATGGAGAGCCACAGCTCAATGACCATCATTATATAGTGTTGGTGAGTGGTAGTGTGCAGCAAAACGAAATAGGTGCACGCAAAACGTTGCAGGTTCTAGCAGCCCAATGATGAAAGCGAGGTTGTCTTCTCTGAACTCATCGAGGGGTGAGGGGTTGTTGTTATTTCACATGGCCTTGAGTTGTTCGGCAACTTGATGAACCCTACTAGAGAACTGCGCCTTTCATGTTCTTCAAATGGGTCGAAACGAATCAATGTCAAGCAAGGCAAGCAACCAAAATCTGCCTGAGCAGGTCCCAAGTAGGCTTCTCAGTAGATGCGGATTGGTACTCGTAGATGATGTTTCATCCAACTGCTCACTGTATGACCATAAATCATTAATAGTTGATCAATAATACTGAATCATTGCTAAAATATTGTCACTCGTGATTCTTGTTGTCTTTGTTGCTTGTAATCCTTGTTTATGAATTGGCAATTGATAGTTGCCCAGTGTCAACTGCTTATTCTTGCGTATTGATCAATTAGTAGTTGGTGGTTTCAACCATTTTCAACCCATATGAAAAATATTAGATTTTTGTTTAATGAACCAACCATCCCTGTATATTGCGGCAAAAAAGAACTGTTGAACACCACAAAGTAGATTATCAATACATTGTAAATCATCATCAGCTCCTGGGTTCAAGCTCATTTTCCACAAACCATTCATCAACAAGGGTAATAAACGCTGATGAGTTGTTAATCTGCAACCATCGATAATTAGCATATTTGCAATATACATATATGTCAATGTGTACATAATGTTTACTGGCCAACTAGTAATTTATAAAATTGAAAGCATTCAATCAGCCATCATGAAACGTAAAGTTCGATTGAATGGTTAATGCATCATTAATCAACCACTCATCGACCATTGAGCAATGCATCCATTGGTAGTCATTAGCCAATCAAGACGACAAATGGCTATCGGCCATCGTGAAACAACCATGGTATCTGACGAATCATTCATCAACCATTGTTGGTCCAACCATTTGCCAACCGTTCACCAACTGATGGTAGTGATCAAACAACTGCCATCAACTACCATGTTTCATGAGATTGTTGATGAATCACCCGCCACTTGGCAACCATTAAACAACTTCTCTGATTATTGTGGATAATTGTAATCGACAATTCAACTATTATGGTCGAATAAATGAATCAACCATCTTAAAATCAACCATCAACACAGTAGCTAAGCAACCATTGATCTATCCGTTAACCATTCATTGACTAAGCAATCATTAATCAACTACTACCAGTATTTTGTGAATGATGAAGTCACCATCAGGCAACTATTAATCAGCCATGAATTCACCATTAACCAACCATTAGATGCATTGATTAAAAACAATTAATCATGAATCTGAATCACCAACAACCATCAACCAACTATCATCAAACTATTATTAGGCCATGATTAACCAATAAGTCATTATCGACTACTACTGGTTGGTGATTTCAGCCCCTATTAAAAACATTAGTCAACCAACCATTTGTTACTAGTAAAAAATACTAAGAAAAATAAAACAAGTTAAAAACCACCAACCAGCAGTTGTTTAACCTTTTAACATTATTGTTGGCTAGTATCCCCCTTAATGGCCACCCAGGATTAATAAACCCAGGTTGATTAACCAGGGGGTTCCCATTTTAATGGGAAACCAAAGCTTTAATGGGAAACCATTAGTTGGTTGATGAATATTGACCTATAGCCTATAAAGCTGGTATATCCCCCGCTATTGTTGGTTCTTGTCCCCTATTAACCATTGACCAGCCATTATTGATGGTTATTATCCACTATTGTTGGTGATTATCCCCCACCATGGTTACCATCACTTACCATGTTAGTAACAACCTTACCAGTAGTGCTTAGTATGCCCCTTACCATTGCTAACCATGGTTGAAACCACCACGCATTCATCACCGTTGTCCCCTCCACGACTCGGACGCCTGGGCCGTACCCGCCGCTGTGCGGACCTTGGGACTGCGACGGGCCAGCGCCAATGCGCCATGCGTCGCGGTTGATGGTCGTTGCATGGTTGCTAAGGATGGTGGTTAAATGATGGTTAACTGATGGTTAAATGGTGGCTAATGATGGTTAACTGGTGGTTGATGATGGTTAGATGGTGGTTAATGATCGTGAAATGATGCTTTTATGCTGCTTTGGTGGTGGTTAGGTGCTGGTGTTGCGACGCTTCATGCTGGTTAACGATGGTTCATAATGGTTTTTATGATGGCTACTTTTGGTTGGTGGTTCTTTAGTATGCGTAGTCGTGGTTGGATATTGACAATGATGGCTAAATCATGTTCAAGTATGTTCAAATGATGTTTACTTGATGGTTAACTGATGCCTAATGATGGCTGCTGAATAATTACTTCATGGATTACGGTGGTCAATGATGGTGAAAGGTGGTGAGTGATGGTTAAAATGACGCTTGCGCATGGCCAATCGTGATGGATTGATTAATGGCTGGTGGTTGGTTAATGGCTAAGTGGGGTTAATAGCTTAGGTTGATAATGCTTAATGGGCTACTGATGGACGGTGAATGGCTGGTGGTTGGAGGATCGCAAATACTGGTGGATTGTCGCTAAGCTTGGTCGGTTCATGGTCAGCAGGCAACGGGAAGTGTCACGAATAGACTCATGGTTGATTCAGAAATTCATGTGCTGATCCTCAAGCACCAAGGACTTACTGATGAACAATAAAGGAGGAGTCTGATTTTGGTCAAGGATATTAGCGCCCGCCAATCACCAACCGATAATATTGCTGCTGCCAAGAGAATTGGTTGATGATGGTTTATAATCGCAATTAGTCAACTAATATCGCACCCAAGGCCAACTTGCCATGGACCATGGAAAGCTTACTCAAACTGGCTGTTTCATGGGCATCAACTATGCAACCACTGGAAACTCATGAGAGTCAGGAGCTATGCCAGATCTTACCATGGGTGATAAATATCTTCGCTAGGAAATTCACTGGTAGTAATGATCTATCACATGATTTCCTTCCAACCAAATAGTTTACAGTATCAATTCTCCATAGTCAACGATAACCAGTGGATCTCGTTAGTCGTGCCTATATCACACCATCCATTCAAGCAAGCAGGCATGGCCATGAACTAGCCAACGCCAAACAAGTTCCACTGCGCAAATGTGTTCGTCCTTGAGTTGGGACATCAAAGAGCTGATGAATTTTAGCAGCAAACCACACCATTTGGATGATGGATCACCATGATGATGATGATGATGATGATGATGATGATGATGATGGTGGTGGTGGTGATGATGATGATGATGGTGATGATGATGGTGATGGTGATGGTAATTGATCACCCACACGATTAATTTCCATTCGTCGATCAAGATTTGCATCGTTTTTAGTGATTGATCTTTTCCACCCTAAGGGCTGATTGAACTTGTCATCTCTAAGTGATTGATCTTTGTTGCATATATTTCAGTGGCTTATCTTGGTGCTTGATATTTTTTGATCACAAATTCAGTGCTTGACCACCCGAAACCATCACCACTTGATCGCCGCGACCAGCGGGTCAGCTGCTCAACAGCTTCCACTTCCCCAAGCGCAGCTGGCCGCGCGACTTGTTCGTTGACTTCTTTCGCGTCGCACGTCAACACTTTGCACGCTTCCTCAGCGAAGCTGAAGTAGTTGTTGATCATTTTCTGCATGGTGAATTGTGGTGAAACCACGGGTTTTGTGGTGATAAGCATGAGATGACCGTAAGCCTGTTCAAAAACAAAGAGGATGCTAAACCAATCTACAACATAAGTAAGTAATAGCAAAAGATTGTAATGGTTTAGAAACTGATTGATAGGAGATGATTACCAATGAACGTCAACCATTGCTCAGCAACGGGATTGTAAACCATTGTGGGCTTTGGATGCTGCTCGTGAAATGGCACATAAAATGTGAATAGCTAGGGAACAACCACTTCAGGGGGTTACCATCGAGCGCTTTTTGTTGGATGCAGGGGTAGAGGCGTTGAGTAGCTGGCTTGCGACGAAGATCGCCCCAGGAAATCCTTTCTTCCCCATTGGTGGTTTGGCGACGCTGAATGCCCGGACCGACGCCCGACCTGTGAACTCCTTCTCTGCAAGCTCGAAAGCATCAAGCTCACCGCCAAAGAAACTCTTTGCCAGCCTCAGCAAAAAGAGTCGGTACTCAGAGCTCGTGTAGCCCTGGAGTTCGTAGATCGTTGGATGGACGGTGATTTTCTGAAACATCTCTGCTGCGTCATGAGCAAGCAGTACCGGAAAACTTCCGCTTTCCTTGGTCGGGCTGCTTTTGCCACTTCCACCGCATCCTTGCTGGAAGTCTTGTCCTTGCCCTTGGTCCACGTCAAAACTTAGGCGTCCAGCTTTACAGCTGCCTTGCCAGCGTTGGGGATCAACTCCTCTATGCCAGAGATTGTATTGATATTGAGTCATGGGACAATTCTTTTCCTGGCGCAACATTGAACAAAGGTTGGTGACACTTGGTATGAGCCCACCAAAGTATAAGTGAAAACTAATATTGCATAATTGTTGACCTTTGGGGGGTATCAAAAAACAGTGGCAATGTTTGGGCTTCCAAAAAATGGATGAAGCTGGAAGCATTAAGCATGACTCTTTCAATCATGAATTCAGCATCATCCACTAACCACCAGCAAACATATTTGCACTCATCAACCTTCTTTGATATGTTGTTTATCAAATTAACATTGCTAGTCTCATGGTGCTTTGTAGGTCCCCTGCTAGTGCCATGACTTTTAGTATGTGAGAAACCATGCCCACACTTAGTGGATGGGCGCAATCAGCCTTGCAACCTTTGATCAGCACAAACATTCACTAAACCTGTGGTAATGATCTATTCTCAAGTTTCGTGCCGACTTGTTACCCATCATCGACTTATTCCCAACCAGTGCTAAGTAGGTTTACGCCTGGTTTATCGCCCTGCCGCGCTGAATTTGCATTCTTAGCTTCGCCCACAACATCCACGTCGGTCACGGAAGCTACGGTTTTGGAGACTGTGTCTGCATGCCTGGCGTGCCGGCAACTGGGCAATGAGTCCTGTTTGAAAACGAACAACATATATCTGGACCCTGATAAGTCACCAACAAAACGTTAATGACCACCAATCGAAGGGAAGAAAGGTCCACAATGATCAATTGTGCTTGATGATGATGATGGTGCCAACTTACGACAACAGCGGATGAATAAGGACTTATGATTCAATGACAAACGATGTACCAGGAAATAGTAGACTAAATGTTTGCCATTCATGATCTATGATGGGATAAGAATGATTGACATTGATTTGCCACAGGTTTACCATTGTCCAATAATTCTCAATACGATACATTTGTGATGAATGATGGTTAGCCTTTGAATGGTTGATGGCTAACGCATGTGGACAAGCAACGATCCAAGGAACATGCCAAAAAAACCCAAAAACGTGAACAATGATGCAGCCCACAAGCCAGGGGGGCTCAAACAACGAACGTCCTGGCTGCATCTATCGGGTGGTATGAATATTTCGCAACTGATAGAAACTGTATTCATGTAGCAAATGTAACTGTATCTAATTGAATATATACATAAATGTTTCGATGCGCGCTTGAAGGGCGCGATCACTTGAATGGCAAATAGAATCGCACAGAATATCGTCAGAGCCACCGGGCACAAGTTGCTAGGATTGCAGCGAAAAAAGACATTATTGAAGGAAACCAGGTCTGGCTAGAGTCACAAGTCCAAAACCAAGTCTGATAGGGTCACATTGACATGTGACATAGGATGGAATCGGATTGAATGCCTTGGAATGCACAACGTAAAGCAAAAGTAAAACACCAACAATTTCACAAATCATATATCAAAGTCTAAGACTGAGACATTGTCTAAACTGTATTGGAACAATCGATGACAATACTTTGGTGACTTTGGTGAGCAAAAAGGCAGGTAGCAAACAACCAGAATTAATTAGCAGCTAGCAACAACCTTTGATACTTAATACAATATGTCTTGGTTCATCAAATCATCGACTGTGACGCAGGCCCTGTGGTAAGCAGTCCTGGAATTCTTGAGGAAGCCAACCACATTCTCCAGGACAACCAGCTTTGGTTCCTCCCTGGAGATGACCTCACCGACCTCCTGCATGACGTAGGACTCCCCATGCTCCTCCCAAGAGCCAGTCGCGAACCGTCCTGGTCTCTGTGTCGAGAATGGTGCACAAGGGAAACCTGCCACCATCAGGTCACCAGTGCCAGAGCCTGGAAGAAGATCACACACACCTTCGAATGAACTTTGCACCAACCAGATTGGTTCAAAACATCTTCAACTCTTTCGAAGTAGTGACTTGGGAGCAAAGCAACATTCCGAGCCACACGATAACACTGATTCTGCCAAACGTGGAACGTCGTCATCACAATCCAGCCAAGGCACTTTCATGGCTGCCACGTGCTTGGGCATTTTTAAAGTCGTCGCGCGTGCAGTGCCGGCAAGCAAATCGAACCCTTGCTGCTGTGTGCCCAGCCCTGAACACAACGTAGACAACTTCAGCTTGCGGAGCCACACTGCTTTGCCCATGCCAGAATTCAGCAAAACCTGGCACAAACTCTCCTGGCAACATTTGATAGGCACATCTTCCCAGCTGTCATCGTCTACCTCTGGAATCAGCAGGCCACTCTGGAGACCTTGGACTGATGCTTCAACAGCACTTGCGTCATCCTGGTCCTGGGCCTGGGCACTGCAACCAGGACCCATGATTTCCTGGAAGATGTCAGCCTCCACACTGGTTATCTCGCTCTGAAGATTGCCCTGGGACAGCAGCACGGCTGCAACACTATGAGGCTGGCTCGTTTCCATCTCCCAGGTCCCCCTCCAAAACTACAGCAACATTGCGACCGCCCGCACACGCTAACCACGATCAATGACTCCGAAGCATCACATCTGCTACCATAAGTGCCCTTCCAAAGCGACTACAGAATATGGACGTACACATCTGTATAAACAAATATCATGAACGCATGATGTAGTACATTATCATATCAATGGAATATGGTTGCAATAATAGTAGTGAAAACACTTCAACCTTAAAGAAAATCAAAGGCTAAAATGCTATGCGTCAAATGATGATTGCAGCAATCAACATGTGATCCACAACCAAGGCCATGGCTTGGCTCTGAATCGTAAGCCTCAAATTCCCTACATAGCGCTGATCGGTCGCAGTCATTGGTGACGTCACCAGCATGGAGGGCTGGTGGGTAGCATCCGTCATGGATATGATATAACCAAACGTATACATGTAATCATGTATCATTACTGCAGTATATAATTGATGAAATCGTATTACATTGTATTACATGGTATGATGTTATATAGGTACATAACTATATATCATTAAAGTGTGTATGAAACACATATCTCTATTTGTGCAGTTGACACACAAATTTATATACATATGTATACAGTATACACATGTGTATATATAAATATATATGTATATATGAATATAAGGAATGATATGGAGATCCATATTAGTCAATCACCCAATCACCCATATTTGGAAGGAGAACTTGCCACGGCACATTTGGGGAGGGGGTATGATGATCCCTGCATCTGCATACACCAAATACCAACATCACCAATCCTTGAAATAGGTAAAACAATGATGAGACATGATGAGAATAATTTACCGGATTATGATACGCCTATGTAGAAATGGATGTTTAGATATGTGCTGTAGATAACTATGCATGTATTAGAGCCAGATTCTATTAAATCCATAGGTAATCTTATGTGCAGAAACTATTTATCAGCAAAAATGCTACAATATCATACTGTGAAACCATGTATCATTTGCTTTTAAGCTGGCCTGTCCTATGATTGTTAACCAACAATAATGGTACATGTTAGCTTTCACTACATTCATGGACATAGGATGTCCTTCAAAACCACTATTGCAATCATGTCATTCTTAATTGTTCTCAACATCATTTATATAGTATGAATGTCATGTATCAGTATTGATAGCTAGTAATATCAATAGTGATGATTGTCTGATTGGTGGTTATAACCCCATCCCAAATGCATTAGTCACGTAGATAATCATCCAAATTAGTACGGTTTGAACATGAGCCGACTACTGGTTCAACCACCGAGCAAACGTGAATATGGTAAGCAGCTACCATTATCAAGTAAAGTTACTTTTGGGAGTATTGCTAATAAACCATATCCATATGGCCGTGGGTCAAAACCCCATACCCCAGGTGCACCATATTAATCATTTACCAGCTATTGTCGTTGCTTATTATTCCCCCATCATTGATGGTCAGTTGGATACCCCCTAATGTTGTTGGTTATCATTCCTCATTCTACACCATTATCCAGCTAGTTAACCATTGATTCTTGATGCTTGGTTTTCACCCATATCCATCCATATCCTTCCCATGCTTCGCTTCGAACATCCAGCACCCAGCACCAAACGCGCAGCGGCGACTTGTCGATGTGTGGCTTCAGGTACGTCCCATGTACCGCGTCCTCAGCGCTCCAAGCTGCATGGGTTGCTCGGTTCTTTGGTTGATTGGTTGGTTGGTTGGTGGGTTGGGTGGTTAGGTGGTTAAGTCAACTACAACTACTTCACTGGCTAGCTGTAAGTCAACTGCAACTACTTCAATGGTTGTAAGTCAACCGCAACGGCTTCAATGGTTATATCTAAGTCAACCACAACTACTTCAATAGTTACCTACAATTCAACCAAGACTACTTCAATAGTTACCTACAATTCAACCAAGACTACTTCAATAGTTACCCACAAGTCAACCATGACTACTTCAATGATTACCTGCAAATCAACCACAACTGCTTCAATGCTTATCTATTGCTATCCTATGGGTCTAACCTTCCACAATAGCTATCAGGTCTCAGGGCCGCGCATAGACATCGTAGAAAAGCTCTGCAGTTCCGTGGAAAATATCAGTCGAAATAATGGGCTTCTTGGCCTGCAAAGAGCATGGAGGGAAGGGCATGGGGCCCCCTGAGACATGGGGGTAGTGATGCCGCCGGAGGCAAATCCATGGAGGGAGCACCATAGTTGGACCTACCTGGCATGGCAGGGCTCCCCATGGCTAGACCCTCGCCCTGGCGATCAACAACAGGCAACTGTTTTATCTCTGATGTGATGATCCATGTGGAAAAAACGTTTCATTTGGTCCGTTTCATGCTGTAGCCCGTGTCTCCTGCTGTTGTGTAATCATGATTTGTGATGGTTGGTGATGGTTGGGATATAATGGTTGGTAGTGATTTGTAGCGGCCAGTAGCGCTTAAGAACAGCTCACAAAGATTGATGAGGGAATGTTTGAAGATATCATCACGATCAAACGCGGTTTGTACTTGGCATGGCAAAGTGTCGAGAATCATTTGGCATCATTAACAAACATTAACAAATCTTATTCACCCTTATCAACCACGTTCACCATTAATTCTTACTCAACATTAATAACTAATTAATAAACATTATTGACGGTGATCAACAAGTCTTAACCATCGTTCAGAAATGTTTGACGTATTAAATGCTGGTGGACTATAACCCATCATTCTTGATGACTGCCAAACCGTGTCGCCAACATTCAAGCACAGCCACATAGTTATAAACCTCCTGCTTCAGCATTACATTGTCAACCGTTAGTAGCGAGACATAGCCAGTATGAACCGTTTATCAATCATCATGACCGAATTGATAACCATTGGTAACCAGTATTCACCACCATTGACCATTTTTTGGACCCATTTATCAATCACCTTGACCAATTAATCAATCATCTTGACCAGTTAATCATTCATCTTGACCAGTTAATCAATCATCTTGACCCATTATTCACCACCATTAACCACTATCATCCGTCCTTAATGATCAAACCACCATCAACCCTAGCTGCCAGCACCACCTGTGGAGTGGCAGCTGGTGGAGGGCTGGGAACCGCTTCCTGGCGAGATTCGGGAAGTATTGGCTGGTCTTTGGGTAATGGAGAGGTGGGTCAATGATACCTTGTTAATGGTTAACAGTTAATAACAACCAAATTAATATAGTTGTCGATATATTTAGTTAATTTAATTCATATATGGTTGTTCCCAGCAACTGTTATAGCCATATAGTTGGTATATATCCCTTTGAATTGTTATTTATCAATGAAAAACAAAGGATGACAACTAACAATTCAAGGGGACATATACCAACTATATGGCGAGATGGGTCAATATTAATCAACGAACCAACCAACCAATTGACTTAATAATAGCTTGTGAATAGTGAATCATAAGGGAAAATTACTTTAATTCGACAGATCCCCCCCATGTCATTTCAACACCGCTTGTTGACTCCACTTTTGTCTGACATTCTCTCCGGCATTTAGAATGACATTCTTTCTGACATATCTTCTGACATTCTCTCTGACATTCTTTCGGACGTCTCTTCTGGCATTCTTTCTGGCATATCTTCTGACATTCTCTCTGACATTCTTTCTGGCATATCTTTTGACATTCTTTCTGACATCTCTTCTGACATATCTTCTGACATTCTTTCTGACATGTCTTCTGACATATCTTCTGACATTCTCTCCGACATTCTTTCTGGCATATCTTTTGACATTCTTTCTGACATATCTTCTGACATTCTTTCTGACATGTCTTCTGACATATCTTCTGACATTCTTTCTGGCATATCTTTTGACATTCTTTCTGGCCTCTCTTCTGACATTCTTTCTGACATCTCTTCTGACATTCTCTCTAGAAATCTTTCTGGCATATCTTCAAACATTTCTTCTGACATGCTATCCTGACATTTCTTTTGACATTCTCTCTGACGCTGACATTCTTCCTGACATTTCTTTGGACATTCTCTCTGACATTCTTTCTGGCATGTCTTCTGACATCTCTTCTGACATTCTTTCTGGCATATCTTTTGACATTCTTTCTGACATGTCTTCTGACATTCTTTCTGACATATCTTCTGACATTCTCTCTGGCATTCTTTCTGGCATATCTTCTGACATTCTCTCTGACATTCTTTCTGGCATATCTTTTGACATTCTTTCTGACATCTCTTCTGACATTCTTTCTGACATGTCTTCTGACATATCTTCTGCCATTCTCTCTGGCATTCTTTCTGGCATATCTTTTGACATTCTTTCTGGCATATCTTCTGACATTCT
>VSDK01011285.1:216688-243408 GCA_009767595.1 Symbiodinium kawagutii | reverse complement strand
GTCCGGCAGCGACCACTGGGCGCGGATGGTCGTGGTTGAGGTCCGGCAGCGACCACTGGGCGCGGATGGTCGTGGTTGAGGTCCGGCGAGAAGAAGGAGAAGGAGGAGGAGAAGGAGGAGGAGGAGAAGGACGTATCAGCTCTGATAAAATCTAACAACCCTCACCTGACAGGTGGGGAATAATCGATAATAACAGGGGATATACCAGCTATCTATGGGCGATGAATGGCTCAAAACAAAACTGGTTGGGTAACCAGCAAGAACCCACCATCTATGGGAAATGAATGGATTGGGAAATAAATGGCTCATGAACACGGGTTGGTATGGGCTGGTAACCTACAAGAACCCACCATTCGTAGTGGTCACCATCTGGATTTTGAGCTTTTTTTTTCAACTTTCGCGCAGTCGCTCCTCAAAGGGTGACCATGACAAACCAGCATCAATCATCATTGAATCGCTTTTCTACCAAAATTACAGCCACCAACAGTAGTCAAAATTGATTGTCTACCATCATTCATCATGAGCCATCACTAGATATCGTTAGTCAACAATCTTTGACCAACCTTGCTCAATTAATATCCAACAATGATCGCGAAATCGCTGATCACCCCCCGGGGTGTCAAACAGTGCCAATAGCAATGATTACGCTTGCTGAAAGTCCTCTGCTTAGAAACCCCTAAGAAAGGCCGAATTTGATCCAAATGCCCTCAGCTAAAAAGTAGTAGGGCTCTAAAACCTCCTAATTTTTCCAGAATTCATCCATCTCTCAACAAAAAAACACTCCCAAAAATTTCGGAAAACCTTTAAAACACACACAGTCAACAATCATTAGAAACATACCAAGACATTCCCAAAATCTTCGGAAAACCATTAAAACAACACCCCAAACACTCCCAACATTTTCGAAAAAAAAATCCAGAATCTTTCGAAAAGAAACTCCAAAATTAAAACCAAAAAACTCCAAAGTCCCAAACTCTTCGAAAAAAAACCACGTTCTTTGCAGCACACGGCGTCCTCGGCTTCGCCCTGAGCTGCTGCGACCTGGCGTCTCGTGTCCAATGCTGGGGGCTTTCCCATTTTATGATTTTCCCGCGAAGGTTCACCCCAAAAACATGGTCGAAACATGGGTGAAGCGATGGTTGGATGTTGGGTTAACCAACAATAGGTAGTTATATGGGGATTTTATGGTTGGATAACATGGTTGGGTGTTTTGTGGTTGGGGAATTTCGTATTGTCGGTGTTATGACTAGGTGCTTCTCACAATAGGGGGCCCCTGAATCATACAATGTTAGCAATATCATACAATTCGAAAAGTTCTAGGTGCGTAAACCAGAAGAACACGGAAAGAGATCCAAATTTTCTACATTTTGACGAAATATTCCGATAACATTGGATCCAGAAATCACTGGTTTATCATGGCTTGCTTCGACACAGTGAAACAAAACACCCCTGAATTCATCGACCAATTATCTGGTTCTGATGGGGATCCGGCAAAAAATGGTGCAAAATGCAAAGCCACTAGCATTACTAAACCATAACAGTAGCTGTACGTAGCTGTAATCAACCATAACCATCGTCAAACAATAGTTGTTTCCCATTTGACGGGGACATTGCGCGAATGGCTTATATTTCAATAGTTGCTGTAGTTCAACATGCAAAAAAACATCTAACCACACACCATTTCGTACCTTTTTTTCAATTCCATTAGCTAGCCATCATCAACTATGAACTAACCCTGGGACCGGGAAACCAGTGGAAACTAACTAACCGTATTTCAGTATAAACATCATCAACTAACCAGTATAGTAGTACAGCCCAAAAAGAAAGCTTAAACAACCATAGAAACAGCACTGGTTGGTCAGCGCCTGGATACAACAACAACAACCCCGTTAGAATATTTAAAAATGACGCTGGGATGCAAGCCCAACATTCCAAACACTCGTGCAGCAATGACAATAAAGTTGCAGGTGCCTTTTTTTGGCCTGTTATGGATGTTTTGTTTCAATTTGTGTGAAATACCGCCTTCTACTATCAATGTTCCGGCCCAACACGGCACAATGGTGACATCAACCACGATTAACCATGATCAACCACAATAACATCATTGGCCACCAACTGATCATGAATGAACAACCATCAACTATATTTAACAGCAAATTACCAATGTTCACTCTATTTAACAGTGTTTAACCATAGGTATCCATGTTTGACCCAATCATCAACCCATATTTAACCAAACAGTTTTGGACCAGTGTGGTGCTGGCTTCTTGCGAGTGCGTTACCCTACCCTATCTTCTGAACAAACCTTGACCTGTGTAAACCCTAGTCTCTCCACAACCCTGTGCATACAGCTAAAGTTGAGGCAACAAGGTTTCGATGTTTCGGATTCGCTGGGTTCAGCTTGGGGAAGTCGAAGTGCGGCTCCGACCAGCCCTTGGGCCCCATGTACGCACGACCATTGCGATGAAACATGCCGCAGAGATCCGCAGAGCCAATCTTGAGCACACAGATCTATGAAACATCAAACACACATGTTCATTGAATTCATGGATGCAAGTCAATACATTGTTTCTCTTCGCTGCTGTCTCTGCAACCGCGATCAAAGTCTTTGGTGCCTCCGCGGCTGCTGCCTCCGCACTTTGCTCCTGAAGTGTTGCATTGTATAGTGGCCAAGCAGCCCCAACAGGACATTGCACGAGGCGTTCTCTTACCTGATCTACCTGTATGCTTCCTACCTACTTAGCGGCTGCTTTTTCCTTTGGTGTCCCTGTCCAACTCACCCCCGAGCCATGTCGATTGTAATTTCAGATAGTCAGTCCAACGGCCGCGACATTTCCCTCGCGGCACAGAGGATTGCAACTGCAGTCGCTGCAACTGATTGCCCACAACATGAAAAGACTCTTCATTCATCTTTACTAGTTTCAAAATGTTTGAGCTCAAAAATGCCTTCAGATTATGCTCTCAACCAGCGCCGGGTGCAGCACAGCCAGGTGCAAATTCTTCTCATCGGGCAGCAATCGCCGCTGGAATTTGCTCGGGGCAGGCGAAGATCAGCTGCTCGTCCATGGCAGCCATGGCCGTCCACGCCGAGGATGCGCTGCCAATGACTCAGCTGCAGATTCCCTCTCCTGTGAACCCGCTTCATTCTCAGCTGCAGCTCAATCAATGGCTTGTGGAGGCAGTGACTGCACTTGATCGAAGACTGGGTGTGAAAACAAAGTGTTCAGCTTCTCGCAACAATTGCGAATTGGAGGACAGAAGTCTGTCATGACTGGACCTGTTTGATCATCTGCACCCAGGTATGAAAACGGTGCCGATCAACTGAGTGACAGTGCTGATACCAATGCTGTTATCAAGATTGATGCTGGTTGATAGTATGATTGGTATGCTTGGTACATTGATTGATAAGTGGTATGATACACTGACACTGGTTGATAGAAGTGTACCAATGTTTGATACAGTCTGCTTGAAAACAGATTGATCAACCAGTATCAAACTTTTTCATAAACCGTCAAGTATTCTCGACCGTTGGGTAGTTGCAGTCCAGAGAGTGTAGTACAAGAATGTCTCACAAGAGTGTCCTACAGGGAGTGTCTTACTGCCAAATTTGTCACACAAAAGGGTTCTACAAGAGCGTCATACCAAGAGAGAACCACAAAAGTTTATTTGTAGGAGTGTTCCCCAGAACCAAGAAAATGCTAGCAGGGTTTTGACATTCAGCAGTGTCTTCTTTTCCCCAACCATATATTCAAAAACCAGACGTGTGAACATTCGGGTTCGTGGCTTCAATCTTGTTCATAAACCGTCAAGTATTATCGACCATTGGGTAGTTGCATGATCAGCCACTACGACGCATGAATTTTCAATACATTCATGATCCATGATCAAATATGATCAGCCATTGCCAATCACTAATCCTTGGTTTATTCCACCATTGTCAACCATTCTCAGCTACTATCAACTATTCACGTCTTCCACTATCTTGGCCATCCTCTATTAAGCATGCTTACCCCAACTGGGAACAACCAAAATATCATCAGCCATCAACCATTGCTACAGACTAATCATTCACTTATTCCACCATTATCAACCATTCCTAACCATTATTGAGTATTCATGTTTCCCCCTATCTATCCGTTATTAACCATGATCGACCATTAGCAATCATTAATTCAACTATCATAATAACCACTATCAACCCATCATTAACCATGATTCCAACCAGCCATGGTTGATCATCTACAAACCATCCTTGATTACTCACGGTAATAATGGGGTTTACCATTAAACCATTGCTCTTTATTACCATTTACCATTTACTTTACCATTCAAGTAAACTGTTTATTTAACCATTCTTAGTTTGGTTTATAATGACTATCATTTAACCAAACTATCCATGGTAAATAGATCATCACCAAAGTTGATCATTAAACCAAACTTGATCATCATGAAACCCACTATGACCAACCGCCATTATGGTTTAATTGTTAAACCCACTATGGCTAAACCATTGAACAAGGAGATTGTTAGCTAACCAGAATTCCCTCCTAACCACCAACTCCTTAGATCCCAACCACCAACCAAACTATTGAACCCACCATGACTAACCGAACTTTCACCATCACGAGCCCGAAAATCTGCGCCAAAGAGACAGCGATCAGCACCGACCAGCACATTGACAGCATCTTCCTAGCGCAGTCGCTGCCAGGCCTCGACGAATCTCCAACTTCCGTAGCTAGTTACATAGGTTAACGATGGTTAATGATGGGTAATGTTGCTTAATAGTGGTTGATAATGATTGATATCAATTACAATATGGCTGATGCCAATAGCGACTATAACGGTACTTGGAATGGTTGTCATGGCGAGCTGCAACAATATTTAGCAACCAAAAAGAAGGACAGTTGAAGAACATCCCAACAGAAGGACTAGCGACTGATCATTCAAGGGATGGGAGCAGCTGGGGTACAGGGTTTTGACCCACAGCCATTTTGGTTTCTGTAATAAAGGTATTTGGAATTTAGAATTGTTGATAATTTGGGCTATCTGATGATTAATTATGGTGATTGGCACTGATGGTTGATTAAAGTGGTTGACAATGGTTATTGAATGATCGATGAGCGATTCACAAGTGATCATGGCAGGTCAACGCCAATTGCTGGTGATAACACTTTGAAATCAGCTATTACATGGGTGTTTCTCAAAATAGGGGTACCCCCAAATCATCCATTATGAAGCAATTATAGTAATAAAGCAACCATAACTTTGGGGTCCCCTATTCTGAGAAACCCTCACATGGTTGGTGATTCAGATGGTAGGTCGGGCCCTACACAACTTTGCGTTGCTGGCGAAGCGGTTGAGCCATGATACCAAAACTGGTTGGTGGTTGAACCACCCCCATGAAACATATGGTGGTTTCTCAGAATAAGGGACCCAAAAAATGGCTGGTTTACTACTATATATCTGGTCAATAATGGATGATTCGGGGGGGTCCCCTATTTTGTGAGAAACACCCATATTAGTCAAGCAACCAATTGTTAATAGCTACTAGGGAAAATAAACAATGTGAAAATAGGCAGAATTCACCAAGTGAGGAAGTCATAAGCTATCGCAGTGGCCAAGTCGTGGATGATCCCTATTGTTTTCAGTCGTTTATTCCCACTATGAACCACCAACCAATAGGGAGTGTCCCCTAATGATCAATGGTTAATAGTGGGTTGACCAATCAACAACCGTGCTTGATCATGGTTTATAGGGTGAAACAACTAACTAACCCCCTGTGACCAACCCTGGTTGGTGGTTTCACCCTATGAAAGGTATGAGTCAACCTACCAACCCTTTGGCAATACTTGGCTGTGGGTCAAAACCCCGTACTTACCCCTGGCGCCCCGATCATTAACCATTGGTTTCCTTATGAAAATGTTGGTGAACTTATCCCTCATCATTGGTTGATTATCTGCTTGACCCATATCCACTTGGGAAAATCAAAAATGTCAATCAAACCACCAACCAGAACCACCATGAACCAATCAAGAGGATCAACCACTATGGATGATCCCTATCAACTGTGGATGATGAACCACTATCAACTATGAACCCCTATGATCAACCCCTATGAACTATCAACCAGCAGCTGTTTTCCTTACCTCACCGGGCGCCGCACCGCGCAGTCCTTCACGCACCCCGGTGACACACCCCGCAGTCGTCCCCCTTCACGTTGCGTGGCGCCCCAGGAGCCAAAGCTGCGAGTCACACGGCTGCTGTGACCATTGATGGCAGTCAGTGGATATCAATGGTGAAGATGGGCATCATGATGATGATGATGATGATGATGATGATGGTGGTGGTGGTGGTGATGATGATGATGATGGTGATGATGATGATGTCTGCAACAGGTAGGTTATCATGTCAATGATGGTTGAATGATGGTTGTAACAATGACATATTTATGCAAACTTACGGTTGGCAACCATTTCTATGACTAAGAATGATTGTGACAATGGTTTATCCACCATCAGCAAATCAATCAACATCATTTTAATATCTTGTGGGGATGACTACATCTCAACCCTCCGTCTTTACAAGCACGTTAAGCCTATGAAGACGATGGGATGTCCAGCGTTGACATTTGGAACTGAGCCAGGACTGGTGGAAGGGATGCCATTCCGGGAAATGCTACAGGAGTAACATCTGGTTGGTGGTTTCAGCCACGATGAGAAATATTAGTCAACGAACCAGTCTTTAACAATTACCAGTGAAAATAAAAAATGTTTATATCCACCAGCCAGAACATCGTTGATGACCCCAGTGCCGTCCCTTTGGTGGTTTCTCAAGATAGGGTACCCCCAAATCATCCCATAGCAACCATTTCTTGTAATAAATGGCTAGGGGGTACCCGTTTGAGAACCTGCCTCATATAGCCATGCGAAAGTACACTGACACAACGGGGCTTGCCCAAGCCTAACAAGCGCTCAAGATCTGGATATTGCCAAGTCTTTGAACAGAGTCAAGTGGTGATCAAGACTCCTGTTGGTCGGTGCTTACACGAGGGTTTCTCAAAATGGAGGTGCCCAAAGTTATGGTTGCTTTATTGCTACGTATGAATGGTTTGCAAACTGATTGAATTGGGGGTACCCCTATTTTGAGAACTACCTCGGAAGTCGTCATGGATGTGGTCTATACCCAACAGTTCATCAAGCAAGTGCCACAGCTGAACAAGGTCATGATACCAATCCGAACAATCTTGTTCAGACATAGTCACTAGGATCTGTGCCAAAGAACGTATTGGAACAGCCGGGAAGTCAACCAGTGGAACGTTATTATCTATGTGCAAAGGTCGAAAGGCCGCACTTTCCACTTGAGCCGTGTGAACGGCCGTGCTGGCAGCTGCCAATGCAGCATAGGCCGATTTGTGTCCAGAGCAGTTGAGGGATGCAAGGACAGCACAACTGGATCTCGCAGCCCGTTCAAGCATATTGGCTTTAGCAGGACTTGGTGCATCATTGTACCACTGAAGCATAGCATCAGTGATAGTATTAACGAGGAGCTGGAGCATAGCAGAGTGAGAAGAAGCCATGGCTCAGCACCACTGTTTTGCGTGTGATATCCATCCAGCCTCGGATCCGGCGACGTGTAAAAGACTCGCTCAAGGATCCGTTCACAGAGCCCGTAGACCATGCCGCGCACTGGCATAGTGTCGACGCTCAGCACGAAGTCCCGGTAGTCAGAGGTGCTCCGGTAAGGAGTTGCCACCACCTTCGCCAATGACTCCTCCACTCTGGCCTGGGCTCTTTCGAAGGCTTCTGCCTGCATACCACATCAGCTTGTAACACCTGGTTTCTTGATGTTTCTTGAGACTTGTGACACCCCACCATGGATGTCGGTGTAAACTAGTCAGCATGGCAGAAGGCTACACTGCTTCTGCTCCAAAGCCGTGTGGCACGACTGGATTCATCAGCCCCCTTAGTAAATGGATTAGTTCACGCTGGTTGGAAGTGGGAGAACCCACTCGTTTCTGTACTATAGTGAGAGCCAGTTAGTGAATTAAGCTAGTTCGGAACTGGGACCAGCCACCAGCAACTGCGCATGGTCGACCTGTTTTTGTCAGCCAAAAGCGATAAAATTTCAATGGCACGCAGTTATGCCACTGGATAAAGGAAAAACGGTCACCAGTTGGAGCATCTTGCAATGTCACATTCCAGGTTCCTCCTCAGGATTGTTTTCTCTCCAATTGATGGGTGAAAACTAGGGCAACTACCACTAACATTCACATTCACGGATGCCTTCTGTTGGTGGGTGAATGTTTTAGACAACTCTACTCATCCACATGGTCGAAATTCTGATAATCTCCATCAAAAACGAACCCACAAAAATAGCTCCGCATCCAACGATAGTACCTCCAGATATTTTCCAATTGAGTTGAGCCTCAACACTTGAATGACCGACCATTGTGTTTTGCAATATCATTTCTCATCTAATTTGGGAGTTTGTCAAAATGGGGTAGCCCCAAATCATCCCAAATCATCCTTTATAATTATCAACCAGTTATAGTAAGAAACCAACTATTTTTTGGGTTCCCTATTTTGAGAAACCACCATCTTTAATTTTCACTATAACCACTATTCTGTTTGTACCTGTTGCAAGGGTGGTACCAAGCGGCTACAAAGCAAGGACGGATGTGCCGATGGCCTTAAGTGGTTGGTGATTTTGAGCCATTCTCAAAATAGGGAAACCCAAAAATGGAGGATTTATCACTATAAATGGTTGCTATGGGATGATTTGGGGGTCCCCTTAATTATTTTAGAAAACCACCATATTAGTTGATCAACCAACTAGAATACTGGGGGAAGTAGCGAATGTTCAAAACAACCACCTAGCCCCTAGATTTTGATAATTGTATCTTTGTCTTCCCACTGCTCCCAGTTTCTGAGTAAAAACTTACTGTGTGCCAGAGAAACCGAAGTTCACACGTGGAAATCCTGTGTTGCTGGCAAACAGGCTGCTTTTGTACATTGACTGTGTGATTATCGATGATTGCGGAGAACACCACCATCCACTACAAAGAGACATGGCTGTGAGTCAAAACCCTGTACCCCTGGTTCCCCTATCACTAACCATTGTTTTCCCTATTATTGGTTGGTCATTATCCCCCATTATTGGTGGATTAATATTGACCCATGGCCACATGTAAACGTTCTTACTGGCTCATTGGAGAGCTTGCATGTATTCACCCATCTTCTCTGCATGCAGAGTCTGCTCCTTCTCAAAACATTCTACTTGAGCAGTGGAGCAGAAACTCTTGTCCCTGCAATGCTTGGTGAATAGCTGGTCCAGAATATTTGCGGTATGATAAATGCAAAGCAGCTAGGGCTGATCAAGCAACATTAATGCAAGATACCTGAACCCCCTATGATACGTTGGTATGAGAAACCCGGTAGCTTGATAACCCATGGTTTTTCATAGCCCACGGTGTTGAACCCATTGGTATCATAAGGGGTTTGGCTTTCATAAATTCACCGACAAATCCATCAACTTTCTGCAGGCGTGTGCTGCCACTGCTCAGGGTTCTTCGGAACTTGCTCAGCCGCGCTTGTAAGCGAGTACTTGTCCGTAGGTTCCAGACGTAAGCCTTGGCATCCACGTTTGCACAACAAGCAGCTGCCGGGGAGTCTGCCAAGCATGCTGAGGGTAGTTTCGCCATCCCCAAAATCTGCTGCATGTCAATCAGCCTGTTCCTGTTCCTGCTGCCACGCTCGCTCAGCAATGCTGAGCGAGCCTGATCCCATCCCAAATACTCGGGAAAATCAAAACATTGTTTGAAACCACCAACGAGTTAATCTGGCTTCTCCGGATGCTAGTATCCAAGAAAAGTCGACTATTGTGGACAGCCATAAATTCTTTTCAAACATGCACCAACCAAAATTCAGTGTCATTTGCATCGGCTTTCCCAAGGTGCAAACCATGGAACTTTAATCTTTGCCCATTTCCGCCAACCACATCAAACTCCATGGTTTATCAACGTGGCTGGTTCCATTGCAGCAAGAAACCGGTACTTTTCACGGTCCCCCAATTGAGAAGCAGAGGGAGGGCTTGCCAGTCCTGGCGCACCATTACCTCCCTCGCCGTACTACCCGTACTGGGCTGATGGACAACATTCTTCCAACAAATCTATCCGAGGCGGTGGCATTGGACACACTCATGAGCAAGCAGCAACAGTTGTGAGACCCTTGATGCAGGGCCCGTGCCCATTTAAACTCACTTGGCAGGTGATTTCTACCTGGCTACAAGGGGTTACAACCCAACACACAAGTGCCTGATAGCCCACGGTGATTCTTTGGTTGTTATCCACAATAATGGCGCAGGCAAGTGCCACGTATGAGTGGCTACATACTGACATGTGTGTCTTCCAGAAATGGTGTACCTCCAAGGCATTTGTGGTGCCATGGTGAGCCTCAAAGCTTTGGTGCTGATGGTGGAAAGCCACTATGATCTTCGGCCAGTTTGGTGACTTCTCAATTCATAGGGGTACCCCCAGTTATCAAAATATGGGATGATTAATCATTGATAGTAATAACCATTCATAATATAACCCAAACCATCCCATAGTAATTTCTGTTTATTGATCAACCATCCATTTTGGGGTCCCCTATGGCTTGAGAAACCGCCATTTGATTTCTGGCCACTCCTGGGGGTTGCTCCCGTCCTCGCTCCCCCAGCTAAAAGGATAGCGCGGCAGCATACCCTGAAGCCCCGAATCACTCCCTTCCACCAGCCATGGGGCACTCAACTTACGTGGATGCTGATGAATTGCTGCGAGGAGCCAAACATGCCAGTATTAGCCAGCCATAACGCTATGAGTTTCATTGTGCTTTCATAATGATGAATGGTTCCTCCCAACCACAATGATTAAATGGTCTGAACTCATCTATCCTTCTGAAACATCGTTGAGCATCATCAACCATAGCTACTTACGAATACAAACAATTCCTAGCATGTATTCAGCGTCAAGAACCAACATAATTACACCACTATCAACGGTCAACCATCATTGACTATCATGCATCATTGCTATCCACAGTCACTCAACCATCATTACTCAGTGCTCACCATCATCAACCATCACCAACCATCACTAGAACAACAAACTGACCCGCCTGCAATCAACAACATTGACCAGTACTAACATGTACTAAGCCTGCTTAACCCCTGCTGCTTGGTGCTTTCAACCCCTATGAAAAGATATCATTCAACCAACCATTTGTCAATCCTAAAAAACATGAACCAATCAATCATTGATTTGTCAACAGGAGGGAAAACAATAACAAGAAATGTCGAGCCACCAACCACCAACCATGTCTCGATGCTTAAAAAATCAATCAACCCACCAGCCAGCCTGTAATAAATCATGTTTCAACCATCAACGTTCACCACAGACAACCACTACCAACCCCAGCCTTCAGCCAGGGCACCAATCCTCAGGGTGCAGGGCCTTCACCCTGCTTTGCTGCTCTTGGGTGATGTCCAAGGCCACTCCGCTCTTCATGGTCCTTTTTTGCGTTGCAACGAGGGGTCGTAGGCGTAGCGAACAAAAAGGGGGTTTACAGTGGTTGATTGTAGGCTTTGTAGTGTTGTCATGGTGCAACTAAGGTATACAGTGGTTGTGAAACTAGAGGTTTACAGTGGTGCAATCTATAGTTAGCAATGGACTTTGTAGCAAATAACTGTGGTTCATGATGGTCAATGCTGATTGATCACAGGGGTTCAATACGTGGGGAACGCTGGAGAATTCTGATCTTAATAACGGTAATTCATTCAGAAGGATGATTGATTCTAATTGCTGGTAGTCAATACAGCCATGGTTGAGAATCATCGGGACTGCTACCCAACCCTAACCAACCCTAAGCAACCTTCACCACCCCCAACCAACCCTAACCAGCCCTAACCAACCCCAACCAACTCCAACCTTCCCCATCCCACCCCCAGCTCCTGAGGCAGATCAACCCCGCGCCCTTCCACCAGCTCTCCGCATAAACGTCGAAGTCGGTGTCGTAGGACCAGTGGAGGTCGCCCAGCAGACGCCGGTAGTTCCTGGGAGGGCGACCGCCCCAGGGAGGGAAGAAGCATCGATGGCTGGGATCAAGCAATGGCTAATGCTGGTTGATGATGATGGTTCATGGTGGTTCATGGTGGTTCATGGTGGTTAATGGTGGTTTATGGTGGTTTATGGTGGTTAATGCTGGTTGGTGGTTGTTCATGGTGGTTAATGGTGGTTAATGGTGTGGTTAGTGATGGTTAATGATGGTTAATGCTGGCTGGTGCTGGTCAATGATCTGTTTCATGGGGTGATAATGGGGTGAAACAATGGTTAATGGCCATGATGATGGGACTTAATAATGCTTAATAATGGCTAATAATGGTTAAGTAGTGATTTTAGGTTGGACTATTGGTTGGTTAATTGTGGTCAATGATGATTAATGATGGTTGATTATTGTGGTTACTGGTGACTGGTTGATAATGATTTGGTTAGGCTGGTGGCTAGTGATGGTCAATGATGGTCGAGTATGATTGTTGATTATGGTGGTTCATGGGGAAGAACCAGTTGAAGAGGTAGCAACTGATAGTCAAACAAATATATCGATGCATATATCTGCTATATTAAGTAAATACGTTTGTATTTCTGTCTCTCTCTCTCTATTAATACTTAAATATAGATAGATAGATAGATAGATAGATAGATAGATAGATAGATAGATAGATAGATAGATAGATAGATAGATCGATGTAGATGTAAAAATCTATAGATGATGGTTCATGGTGGTTCATGGTGGTTAATGGTGGTTTATGGTGGTTTATGGTGGTTAATGCTGGTTGGTGGTTGTTCATGGTGGTTAATGGTGGTTAATGGTGTGGTTAGTGATGGTTAATGATGGTTAATGCTGGCTGGTGCTGGTCAATGATCTGTTTCATGGGGTGATAATGGGGTGAAACAATGGTTAATGGCCATGATGATGGGACTTAATAATGCTTAATAATGGCTAATAATGGTTAAGTAGTGATTTTAGGTTGGACTATTGGTTGGTTAATTGTGGTCAATGATGATTAATGATGGTTGATTATTGTGGTTACTGGTGACTGGTGGCTAATGATTTGGTTAGGCTGGTGGCTAGTGATGGTCAATGATGGTCGAGTATGATTGTTGATTATGGTGGTTCATGGGGAAGAACCAGTTGAAGAGGTAGCAACTGATAGTCAAACAAATATATCGATGCATATATCTGCTATATTAAGTAAATACGTTTGTATTTCTGTCTCTCTCTCTCTATTAATACTTAAATATAGATAGATAGATAGATAGATAGATAGATAGATAGATAGATAGATAGATAGATAGATAGATAGATAGATAGATATATAGATAGATATATA
Source organism: Symbiodinium kawagutii (assembly GCA_009767595.1). Classification (NCBI taxonomy): domain Eukaryota; class Dinophyceae; order Suessiales; family Symbiodiniaceae; genus Symbiodinium; species Symbiodinium kawagutii. The sequence goes on along the minus strand of VSDK01011285.1, from coordinate 229,983 downwards.
TATATATATATAGATAGATAGATAGATAGATAGATAGATAGATAGATCAATGTAGTTGTGAAAAGCTTGGTTTGAAGGTAAGATTCGATAAACCACCCCCGTTGCAGCATGAATAAGCCCCATGACTAATAGTTGTTGAACCACTATTGTTGGCCCTTAGTGTCAACCATTGTTAAACATGAGTCATTGTATGTGGCTTTGGGCGGCAACCTAGCACGGGCATTCTTAACCAGTATATAAACCATGATTATCAGCCTTTGGTAGCAATTGGAAATCATTAGAACCCCCATTGGAACTCTTCTAAGCACCATCAAACCTACCATAATCCCATAGTGTAAACTAGGGTAAGCCACCATGTAGCCATGAAATACCCCTGCATCTCTCAAGATGGCCACCCCGGTCCGGTGCCAAGTCACGCGTCACCCTTCAAGACCACCACCGCCTCTGAAGGAACTGATGAAGCTGAGACTAGTGATCTATGGTGGGTCAGACATGTTCAGAATGGTTTACCACTGATGAAAAATGATCGAGAGTGGCGAATCTATGATGTTTAATAATGATTTCCTGTGGTTGTTGGCCATGGTTATTAAGTCCCCCAACTGCTGTTATAGCACGGATTGGCGAGATCGAACCACGGTCACTATCCACTTAGCAGCTGCGGGATGATCCACCGAGTAGCGGTTTCTTGTGGTTGATATGGCAGTGGGTCAAAACCCCCTACCCCTGGTTCCCCACCATTAACCAGGCTGTTTTCCCTGTTATTGTTGGTTATTAACCCACATGAAATTGGTTGATTAATATTGACCCATGGCCAGTGAGTAGTGATCCACCATTCTGCATGATAGTGCGACGCCAGAACCACAAGGAGCCATCCATGTCTCGTTCGCCCTGGGAGCTTCCATTCGATCGTGACTGGACGCATCGAGCTGCGTCCTCCAAGAACATGCGGCGCAGAACTTCGCTGTCCGAAAAACATCCTGCGGATTGTTTTTTCCAAAGCCGCGCAATTTTTGTTTGTTTTGGGTTGGATCTGCGCTTTCTCGGTCAAAAGTCTAAGGATGCATTTGCCAAGGGGCTCTTGCAAGCTGATGGGTCGAAGATTGGATGGTACATCAGGTTTTTTGCCAGGTTTAGCCAACCAGGTTAGCCAACCGTTCTTCCAATCGGAAGGAATTATCGGGGGAGAATGACTCCACCAACCTTCCAAGAGGGGATATATCATGTCGGTCAGGGTCGAAGCATGAACCTTGTAGATGTCTTAGAGTTCATCTTGTCGCGTGGTGGATGTGGTCGCGACTGCCTCGTGCGCCCTCTGGCGTGGCGTCTGTTGCCTTCATTCTATATTGGGTGTGGTCGGGAGGGTGCTATTGCCTCTTTTGAAAATCATATTACCTCCATGCAGCATAACTTTGGAACATGCAAGTCTGCTTTTAAAGGCTTCTGGCGGATCACATGTGGACAGCAACAAGTCTTTCAGCCACAAAATCAGAGCTTCGCGGCAAGCTCTTGGAAGTCAGTGGAAGAGCTGCGCTCCCTCCGGTCTGGCCAGGCTTGTTCAAGCTACTGTGTCCAGTCTGCATGAAAAGAGTGGTCAGTTGCGGTTCATGATGGTTCTTGTGTTGGTTGATAACTGGCTAATGGGTATTACTGCCCGATCAATGGTAGTGAACGTGGTGGTGGATTTGGTTCATGGTGAAAATCATGGTCAGCTAGTGATTCATCGACTAGTGGGTCACTATTGGTGACCCTGATTCAAAGCATTAGGTGGTCGCCCCGTGCCGGAGGTGCCATCGAAAAAAGTGCTATTGTTGGTGTTGACCTACAGCCATGTAATGTCAGAATGACTAAGAAACCACATGAAAGGGCGAATCAAGTGATGGCTATGGTGGCAACATAACTAAGAACAGCTCTGGCAGCTACATCCAACTAGGTCACCTGTGGGGCCCCTTGGAACTGGTTGCAGGGTTTCAACTTGGAGATTGGCATGTTGTGGAAATGTGCGAGCTGAAAGAAGCCATTACAAAAGTTGAGCCACTTGCCACCCTGGTTACCAAAGGACTATCCACCATCGCCACTATGGACCCTGGTTACCATAAATCAATCATTAACCATCATGATCAACAGCTTCGTATTAACAGGTTCATGTTGAGCCAAGGAACGATTCTTCAACTATGAACAGCTTCGGAGACTGTTCAAATATTAACAGCTGTTAATGTCATTAGTTGCTACTCCGACTCCGGACAATGCACGACCCAATTGGTAGCCACTAATCATGATAAACCATCGGTGACCATCACTAACCATGATAAATCTCCAATCATCACTAATTAACCATGAGAAACCATCAGTATTGACCAGTAACGATCATCAATCATCCAACCATAAAGAACTCATCAACCCCCATCATAAACCCATTCTTACGGTTGCTCATCATTCTTCAAAGACTCCGTTTGCTTTAGCCACCATCAAAAATCAACTTGATTCTGTCATTGACCATTGTCAACCAACATCACATATCAATCTACCAACCAGTATTTATCACTATTCTTGTTGATTCTGCTGATTGTGGCCATAGTCCTTCACCACCATTAACCCTTATGAACCTTTCTTAAGCGTCATTAAGCGGCTATCAACCAGTCATCGTCATCCCCATCATTCACCACCATCAACCAGCTATTCACCGTCAATCAAGTATTAATCACCATCAACGCGCTCTTCACCACCATTAGCCAAGACTAATGCATCATCATTCATCTTTAACTATCAACTAACCATCAACCATCAAACTAACCACCAGCAGCTAACCATCAACCCTAGTTAGCCACTATAAACCGCCATCATAAACTGGGATTATCCGTTCTCAAACCATTAGCTTCAACAACCACCACTAACCACCACTAGCCATCATCAACCAACACCAGCCACCATCATTCAACCATCACCCATAAACCAACAGCCACCAACCAGCTCCCAACGACCCTCCTCGGCGTAGTCCGCTTGAAGATCACTCGGTAGCTCCCAGAAGCACCGGCCGCTTGTGTAGAAGCTGTGAGACTTCACCTTTAAGCCTTGGCGGTGCCGTTTCAGCAGTTCGGTTGCAATTTTTTCGGAGCAATGCTGATGGACAAAACCTGCAAAAGTAGAAAAAGACTGGGATGAAATAAATAAATGTAAATGTATGTATAAGTTTCATTTAAAGATGTATACATATTGTGTGTTCTGTACTGTGATGCAAATGTACGCAATATGATGTTGACACATGTAAATATTCTATGGGGGTATAGACGGATGGATGCAAACATATCTACACACATTTCAATCTGATAAGATTTCACAGTTTGTATTTCCAATGATGTATGATATATCACAAACAAATCTATAAAAGTGGGGTGTACCCTTTGGTAATCTCACCATGCAATGGAACATCTCCGATTTTTAAACGAACCCTTGGGAGAACAAACTATTTCTAGGGCGGATTTTCCATTGCCAGGTTGGTTTGAGTGGTCGTGCACTACTTTGCATGACCAAGATGTTGCTCATGCACACTGTATATGGAGAGCCGATTGCACCACAACGATGGAGTGGCCTCAAGCAGTACATCGCATGATATCGATGGGCAGCCAATGGGTAGAGTTTCTAAACAGCCTTATTTGTTCACCGTAGTGATGCTTAGATTTTGATAAGTAATATGACTCATCATTCACGATCACTTGATGATACAATGATCACAGCACTATAGCCATCATTGCATCAATTTTCAGTCAGTTTGCAGCCATGTGTTGCCACATCACTCACTACCATTTACCAGATGACCCAGGGTTTATCTATCATTGCTGAGTGTTAAAAATGGTTAACCACGATCAAGCACTATCTTTACACATCAGTAACCATGGATTATGGCACTTCCGAATCTTTCCAAACCATCATTAACCATCCTCATCAACCACCATCAACCACTTTTGACCCAAAAATCAATCATCAATAGCCATCAAAACACCTGGGTTTATACCACGTAACTTAGTGGGTGAACTAACCATACGTTAATCATTGATAACCCTTCACAATCAACCAGAACCAATCATTAACCACTACTGAACATCACTAACCATGGTGAACTAACCTAAGTTTACATGGTTAGTTGCCCTAGCCCTAACCTCAGTGAACCATGGGGGCATGACAACCACCTACCAGCCATGGGATGATCCCCTCGTCACCTTCCCTGCTCACCCATGGCGCGGCCGTGCTACGCCCGCTGTGCTGCCCCGTGGTCAGCTGTTCTGCCAGCTCGGGCAGCCGCGGCTGCAGCCAACTCAGAATCTGCGGGACGTCCTGCGGGGGCTGCGACCAACCAGTGGAACCATCATCATTTAACTTGATCAGATCTCTGGCACTCGAGAGCGAACTTCTTTCAGCAAATTCGAACCTCAAACAGTATCTGAAGGATCCTCAGGAGGCTCCACGTCAGAACTTTGCTGCACAGGGATTTCTTCAACTGGCAGCTCTTCCTCCCAAACCACCTGAAACACGATGCTTTTCAGCAGGGTTCCAATCATATTGAGTTCTGGTATCTCCAGTTGCTCATTAATTGATGCTAAGTTGGACTCGGCAACCGTCACCAACCTCTGAAAACGCCGCTGGTGACGAGAAATGTGTCTCAGCTCTTTGGAAAAGCGGTAGACCATTTAGCGTGTTAAACTGACACCTGAGCACGGTTACATTCCCCGCGGGACAACTCATCTGCGCTGGCATCCTCCGCGTGAGGAAATCCTCCTGAGGAAGCAAACATGCCCCAATGATGTGCATGACTTCATCCGCCGCCACATGCGCGAAGGTTTTCAGCGTCTCCGGAGCAGGAGCATTCATTTCTCAGTTTCGATATCCGTTGCCTCGAGCTCATTGCGGCTGCTGTGGAGCGAAAGCCCATGAGACTTCGCCAATGTTCTTAACCTCAGCAACGACATGATCCTTCATTGAATATCATTGAATCACACGCTGTATTGCTTCAGGAGGGGTTTGCTTCAAACAACCCAATGTGATACTAATAGTGAATTTTTGAAAAAACACGGTGGTGAGAGTTTGCTTATAATGGTAATAATAGTGGTTTTAATGGCTTTCAATGGCTAAAATACCTTTTACTATTAGTAGATCATGGTTCATGATCTTAATCGTCACTCAAATGGTTTTTAATAGCACCAAACACTGCTTGTAGTAGCAGTTATAATGACCATCACTATGATGGTCGTCATAATGGGTATCATGATTAGCAGTTCTTGTAGTAGTGGTTCTAAATACTCTTAATGATATTAAAAGCTGTGGTTGTATTGGCCATTATTATGCCAGTGGTTTTACCAGTGGTTTCAAACGGTTTTGCTAGCTGTTGCTATTGGATGCCGGGTCCTGAAGAAGTCGACTCTGTGGCTTCACAAGCAGACCCAACAGCAGCTTCAAGAGCTTTGTATCGAATATTGGTTTGTCCAAAAAGGGTGTACCCGGAAGTTACTCGTGGTTTCCGTATTGAGAATGCTTATGAACTTGGATATACTTGGATGGTGCTCGTAGGTACCACCATTTATGGACAAACCCATATGTCCTGTTGTAGGATGGTTCGTCTCCAAAATCTCAGTGGATGTCACGGCGCCGGTCAGAGTTCAGCAATAGTTATGATAGCCGTTCAACCACTATTGTCACCACTGTCAAACCACCATTGCAATCATTAGTAAGCGACCATTAGCCAGCAGTCCCTCATGTGGATGGTTGAAAATCAATAATGGACCATTAGTTGTTGATGCGTAGTTAGTGAGGTTGATTAACCATTATACACCAGTACTAACGTAACAGCAGCTGGTCAATACTATCAGTTTAATACGTTATAATAATACCATGGTCAGGTCCAAATGCGGTTAGGACGAACGCAGTCAGGGCATTTCCGCGACGTTGCAAAGGGGAACATAAAACATGCCCAAACCAACAAACCACTATAAGCTAGACTCTATTAACGATGATGCAAGTTATCAACTATTGACAATCAATGGTACTGACTATTGACTAACCAGTATAAACTCACGATTAACCATTCTACTATACTATAAATACACCATATCCATCCATATCAACCATCATCAAACATGATCAGCCGTCATTGACCACCCCTCATGGTGCTCGATAGCCCCTTCACCCTTCTCCTCTTCGGTGACGTCCGACACAAAAACGGGCGCATCCTTCACATGCAGAGTGACGTTGGCGGAGGTCAACCGAAGAACAGACTCCACCAGGACCAGGTCGCAAAGGACTTCCTGGGGAAGGGCTCACCCTGGCCGAACCTTCCTCATGGATGGAGCAACAGCGATGGTGTGGTATTAGCAGCAAAATGACGAACTAATTAACAAAGTGTAAATATGTAAAGAATAGGATAAATAAGAGGGAATAATCCCAAACATGAATTACGACAGTGATGGTGGGGTAAAACACTCAGTTACAATTGATGGTTGGGCCAGTTGGAATACTCATTATATATATGAATGATAGCTAGTCACTGACCAACTACAAGTTTAGCTAACAAAAATCACAGCAGTGTTGGTGCAGTATAATCAACAACAATCATAGAGAATGATAGGGTATAACTGATTCACAATGATGGCAGGGCTACGAAATCACTGACATCACCAACAATCACAACGATGAAACTAGTAATTAAGCATACGGGTGTCTTGATGCGGAGGAACAACCAACAAAGCCTAGGAACATAACCAACAAAGACCAGCAATGGGGCGGATAGCTAACCAAACAAAAACCAGACCAGCAAACACGGCAGGGTCAAGCAACAAACACAACCATGCTATGAGTGTAGAGTAGAGAATGATACAAACATGTGCAAATTCAAATAGTTTACCAATACAGATTTAGCTAACAGGAACACTTGTGGAATTTGAATCGCTATCGACGACCATATGGCATTGACAGGAATACTTATCAACAATGGGGTAAAAATACGTGGAATGCCACTACAATATATATTTGGATTATATATGGACTCCCCCTACCGGTAATTGTAAACTTGACGGATGGAAACCTACCAACATTTTTGATACTTGCTTTGTATTGGCTACTGGGTGGAGGGATTCTGGAATACCATTGAACCCCCATTGCAGGATCAGGACCAACCATCATAGTTGAAAAAACATTTTTGAAACCCCCATCACAACCCTTAATAAACCGGGGCTCAACAATCTGTTAAACCATGATCGATTTTACTATTGTCGATTATATAACACTGGCGGTGATCCGTCTTATGGTTATTGGGTTATTTGTAACCCCATGTTTGTTTATTTTTGTGGTTGTTATTGGTTTCTCTGCTAGCAGCAGTCAACATGGCTCAATATTGGTTGCTCATGGTTGCAACGGATAATTCACTTTGGTAAAAGCCGGCTATGTAAATATGATCAATTCTGGTCATCCTGGTTATTTTTGATCCTGCCTAGTTTTTCTATGTCACTACGGCTGTGTGGTTAAATCACCGTCAGCAACTGTCAGCAACAATGGTTGATGTTTCCACACGAAATGTGATTCCGTTGGTTTAATAGCCATGGGTTGTGCTGGATGCAGCCACCCTACAGTGGCAACGGTTGCTCCATGTCTCAACCAGGATCTGTACCTGTAACTACTCAGTCCACTGACAGTTCAGCCAAATCTGGTTGGTGGTTTCAACCTTTATGAAAATTTTAATCAACCAACCATTTGTTAATAATTACAGGGGGAGATGAAAAAAGTTTAAAACCATCAGCCAGAGATACTGCGAGTTTGGTAAACACCCACCCAAAAAGGATGTAACCCGCAAGTTCAAGAAATGATGACATCGCGCATGGAACCATCAAAGTGCAAAAAATGCTGGGCAACACAGGACCCGTATAGAGCCGTCAAGTGAACCCATCCTGGAGCATTCTTTCTGTTGCGGTCCGTGACAGTCTCCGCAAATACACCGGTCAGCAACGCTGAGATATATAGTGGATAATAATGGAAAGTCCTGAGCACAATCCCAACATGTTCCAACTTCTTGGCGCACATCTTCCCCCATGGAGCAGTGGAACATGTACTATTGCATCCCTCAGCAAGAGCTTCGTGCACCTCAGGATCTTTGAGGTTTATCACGTCAACCGTGGGCAGATCCAATGACACATCACCAGCATCCGGGTCTGCTTCTGATGATCATTCTCTTGCTGTTCGAGCGCCTGATTGAATCCCAAAGCATCATAGAAACTCTTCCACGAGATCCACACGTTCCCGCGTGTGTGGAAACACGCTGGGCCGTACCGGAATGCAGCGGCGATGTTCCGAGGACATGCACCAGGGCAAAATGTCTCAGGTCCATCATCTTTTCCAACGGCGTGTGATGGGGTTGGAGTTAGCTTAAAAATTCATACAATTCTCCCGAGCAGCCTGGCGGAAGGTTGTGCCGAGCAGCAATATTTGCTAAGAGGTCATCTGGAACCTCTCCTCCTGTTGTTAGCTGGCGGATGGCCCGGTAAAAAGCCTCCGTCAAATCCAGGAAAATATTTGACATTTAACTAGACTGACTGCGACTGATGCGTTGGAATGCTCCATGATGAGTGAAGTGCGAGTTCTGGCTGTGCTAACTCTGGAAAATCATCACTGGCTCCCCTCGACGTGGTGACAGCCTAGCCAATCCTGCTACTAGCCTGACAGGAGTGTGAGGCCGACCGCCAAGTTGCTTGGCGTGTAACTGTTGACGATAAATTTGACCCTGTCTTCGGCGCATGACACGATGTATGCTTTTACCGACATGGAAGGAGACCAACAAACTGCGGAAAACATGTCGGTAAAAAACATGAGTTTACCTCATGACAGAGACCTCTGGTTTTGTGGTCCTTTCTCTTCCAAGCCTGCTGTGGCACCTGCGGAGGCGGGGGAGCCACGACAGCATAGCTGGGCCTTGCAGCACGCATGCCCAAAGCATCCGAAGGATCCGCAAGCGGGGGGGGGGGCGGTGCCATCACTGCGCTGGGATTTGCTCGCGGCTGCCACGCGGTTCAACCCTCTGAAATTTTATTGGTTAACCAACCAAACATCCCAAAGTCATTTGAGAAAAATGTGAATCAAACCACTCACCAGCTATTGTTGATTTTTATCCCTGATATCTAACCACTATGAACCACAGGAAATCCCATACTTAACGGCTTTCTAACCATGATCCGTACAACCTTTAGCAGGTGCCTGCGGCCTGTTTCCCGTTTCAAGCGTCCAGGCCGTGGTTGTCCAACACCAGGATCACCTCCTTGGCGTCTTTCCTTGGTTGGAGATGAGTTGTGAAGGAAAACCCGTTAGAACCCATTGGTTAATGATGGGCAAATGGTGGTAAATAGTGGTAAATGGTGGAACAAATATGAATGATGGGCAAATAATTGGTAAATGATGGATATTGATTGGTATTGAGTAGTAAATGAGTGGTAGTGGTAAGTAACAAGTGGTTAAATGAAGGGCAAATGATTGGTGTTGAGCGGTAAAATAGATGGCATTTATCAATGGATGCTATTGGTTAATGATTGGTAAATGATTGGTAGTGGTTGATCATTGGTACTGTAATAGTCGATGAGTAGTAAACCCAGTTTGTTTGGACCTGCAGTCGTTGATGATTGATACCCATGATCGGTAATCATTGGTAGTGGCAGTGGATCATGATTGGTAAGTACCTGTAGCCTGTAGCTGATGATTAGAAATGGTTGATGAGGCGTAAACTCAATTTATCTGTACCTGCAGGGGTGAATGAAAAGCAATGGTTGACACCTGACAGGCTAATAATTGATAGGAACTAAATTTGTCTAAAGGCTAACGACCGAGAATTATTAATTAATGAACCACATGTGGATAACTACAATGGTTGATTAACGGTTCAACTTGGCTCCTGATGATCAATGTTTAGGCTTGACTGATTTCTGCTTGACCATCGTTTACATAGTTCTTAGTAACCAGCACCTATATAAACTTACCTGTCACAGAGCTATCGAAATCAACATGAATCCACTCTGAATAAAGAAAAATGAAAACATTATATTGATCAAAGTCATGAAATAGGACGAACCACTCAGAATAATGATGAATGGGATGGATAGTCATCATATTGATCAAATCATTTAAACTATTCATCCTAGTTCAACATTTATCACTAACCATCCCTTAACCATCCCCAAACTTGCTTTACCATCCCCGAATCCCCGAACCATCCCCCCTAAGATTCATCATTCCTCCCTGAACCACCCCTCAACCACCCCTAGCCCTCCCCTAACCATCCCTAGCCCTCCCCTAACCATCCATCCCTTCACCATCCAACCGTTACCCCCAATGGTGCGCCAAGCATCAACAGCTCCACCGCTGTTTCACGACGATCCGACACCAAGTTCTCCAGCTGACCGCCCTTCACCGAGGACACTTCACCTGCAGCAGTGCGGTAGTGACGTTGCGCTACCCCACAGGGCTGGAGGAACCAAGGGCTTGATGCATTAACCTTAAGCTTATATATAGCTAGTATTACGCGCAAACGCCGTGGTTTGCCCAGAGGGCAAACCACGGCTGTAGCAGTGAATCAACCAACAAATGTTTGTTGTGAGAAACATTAGCTATACGCAGTGATTTAGGGTTTAGGGTTTTAGGGTTTGGGTTTTAGGGCTTACGGGTTTAGGGTTTTAGGGTTTAGGGTTTACGGTTAGGGCTTCAGCGTTTTAGGGTTTAGGGCTTAGGGCTTCTTGATTCTCAGAGTTGCAAAACTCCGGGCCTGCGCAGGGTTTAGAACAGTTGACAAGACTAACTTCTGGGCAGGTCTTGTGCATCCGGGCAAACCATGGAGTCTTGCCGTAGTATTAGTTCAGAATGGTTATGATAATAGTTATATGTCAGTTAATAGTCATAATGATTTGTAAATGGTTAATAAATCATGATTGCAATAGGGGTTAGTTACTAAGCATGGTTAGTTCACCCACTCATAATTGGTATAACACTCAATAACCAGGTAAGTAGCCACTTACTAAGTGGGATGGTCCTCCGAGTAGTAGGGGGTTAGTAACTAACCACGGTTCAGATCATGGTAGTTACGATACTTGGTACCAACTGTGAGTAACTAATCACTTGATTAAAAACTTACTAATGGTATAACCGATAGTTGGATAACCACTTAGTTAAAAACTATGGTTGAACCCAATGTCACAACCACAAGTGGTTTTACCAAGTACCAACTATAGGTGATACCATTATTCTTATCACATTCAGTGGTGAATCTAATCATGGTTAGTTTGGGACTAATTCAGCCAGCCTGTAGGGTCTATAAACACAACAGTATCCCAGTTGTAAGCTACCTGCCTGGTGAATGTAACCATGGATATTGCTCACCTATCTATCAATGGTATAGCCGGAAAAAAGGGTAGTTGCATGTCTCCAAAACATAGACTGTATTTGCCTTGTGGATACAGTCTTCTGATGAAAAACAGCAACGGCTGCATTAGGATATGCATACACACATTTGTAACATCTTCATTTTGATATATGTATAAATAAATGATGATATGTGTTAATTCCTTATGTCCTCCAATATGCTAGGACTTTTTCAAGCCAAAATTCTATGTAGCTAAAGTAACCAACATACATAACAATGAACGAAACAATCCCAGACCAATGTAGAAACAAACCTCCGTGCAACAAGCATACACATTGCAGGACATATATAGTGGTTTATCAAAATAAGGATGCCTCCAAACCATCCACTATTCATGGCTTATGAAAACAACCCAACCAATTTTTGCGGTTCCCAAAGTTTTGAAAAACAACCATGTGCAAACCAACTTTAAACAATGTTCGACCGGAAACTGTGCCAGTGCACCACCAAATTTCATACACCAAGCAGCCTCAAGCAGCACCCACCAGCAACCAACTTCCAACTGCTTACCCTCCCCTGTTCCACAGGTCACCTGCACTCAGCGATAAATCTGCTTGGTTGCCCCAAAGCGATCCTCATGCGGCGCAAAGGCCATGGAGGGTGCGCGTTTGACGCACGGTTCGGCGCTTCGGCCACTTTAACATGGGAGATCCATCCTACTGGCTGTCGGTGGGCTATGGTCAATGAATCTGTGAAGATGAGTGCTTATGGTTACAAACAATTTGGTTAGGAAGGTTAATGATAAATCTGTGGTTATGTTTTGTTGAACTACCTGATCACTGACGACTTAATGGTCATGGCCAATCTGTTGCTTGAAGATGTTTCAAGGGTGCCTAACGGTTACGGGTATGGGTAATGTGGTGGAATCGCCTTTTGGCTCATGGAGGTTCACCAAGATTAAAATTCTTTTGGTAGATCAACCGTATTCAGTTGGATGGCCGACTCTGGGGTAAAAATGCCACTCCTGTGAAAGACCTTCATGCCGGCTGTTGTCACAGAATGTGACCCATAGCTGTACATCCTAGCCAATCAAGTCCTTCAGATTTCTATCCCAATCCAAAAGGTCGTCTAGAAGGTCGGTCAGCAGCAAGTTCTTGTTCTGGTGGCGCATTGCCTTTGAGGCGTTGTGCTGTGTTGTGGTGATGTTTGAGTGGTGTTGGCCCGCAACGTATACGGAGCCAGGGGCGGGGGCCAGCATAAAACAGGGTCAGGGTTTTGTAAAAACCATGATTGAACGATGGGAAGGCATCCGCCAGCATCATAGTGGCGACATGCCACAATCTCGTGCCACAGCAATGGCGTGTGAGAGGCTGTCTGTGTCTCGTGCCACGCCCGCGCCAATACCTTCTCGGCCCCCAACAAGAGCTTGATGGGGAAGGTACGGTGCATGCCGTGGATCAATGGTGTCTCATAGTGCCCAATGAGCTTTGTGAGGACGTCGGCCGGAAGGATCCAGGGGCGCCTACAAATCACACAGTTCTGGTAATTTGGATCTTTGGTGCGCTCCAAGTAGATGAATGACTGGCAGCCTGGGGTGGCACATTTCTGTGACCACCAAAATGGGTTCACCTGGTCCTCCATCAGCTTGGAAAGGTCAATGACCTGTGGTGGGCCTGGGATCCTGTTGACCACCCAGCCCATGGACACAAAGTGAGCTCTGACTGCAGGCAAACAGAAAACGATGGCACATACCCATTCAAAGGTTTCAATATACAGCACTGTCTTCACATCTGCAAACCTATTCAGAAATTATGCAAAGACATCATGTGCTGCTGCCAAGGCTATCCTCTCATCTGTTGCCTGATCTCCCGTAGTCTCCCATAGTGCCATGGCCATTCGTCCAGGTCTGCTCGGCATT